>OX451737.1:640090796-640575796 GCA_948472305.1 Vicia faba | reverse complement strand
GTTGAAGTTTAAAGAAATGTTGAATATTATTGAGTTACTAGGTTGTTGAATGAACATGAATGGTGAAGGTTTAAAGAAATTAAAAATTGTTGGGTTTAAGATGATGGGTGGTGAAGAGAGAAGTGAGAGATTCAGAAAGTTAAAAAGAGAGAATGAATTAAGGAAAATGAATACTAATCGTGTTCTTTTGATTATTTGGGAACAAAATCAGATAATGTGTAATCAAAGAATGACCAATGAAGATGCAACATGATCATAAACAAATATATGTGTTCTCATCAATTGGAAAAAATTATGGGTTTCTATGAAGGTTTAGGATGAAGATATGAATGCAAACCCAGAATTAGGGACTAAAACCAAAAAATATATTTAGATTACAGGGACTACAACCAAAAATGCGCCAACTTACAGGAACGAAAAATATTATTTTATTTAGAATTTTTGGTTTGTGTTCATATCTTCATCCCGAACTTTCATACAAACTTAGAATATTTTAAAACCCCGTAATAGCTTCCTTATCTTTGCAACTGGACCTATCATCCATAACTTTCAAGGGGAACTTACTCTTGGGAGACTTTTCACTTTCTCTTTTTCCTTATTTTACATATTCGGGAAATCGGCCCCTTTTTATTAACTCCTCGATAACATCTTTTAGTTGGATACATTCGTCAGTGTTGTGGTTGTAGCCCTTGTGGAACTGACACTATTTTGTCTTGGCCATACGAGATGACTCTCTAATGGAAAGGAGATTTCTTATTTATCCCTTTTGGAACTCTGTGTTAGCATACTCTTGATAAATATTTTCACGTGATGTATTCAAAGGAGTGTACTTGTCGTACCAACTATGCATTCCCCGGTCAAATTCATCTTTCCACCAATGAGAACCTTACTTCGTCGAGCAACTAGAATTGGCATCAGCAACGACTGGGTAGTCGAATTGGGTGTTCAACTTTTCCTCGAGGTTGATGAAAGATTGATCCTTATTCAGTAGTTCCTTCACATTATGAACTTCTCTTCTTCCCAAATTTTGTCTAAATGGGCTATCCTGCAGTAGACCATTCTCAAATACCTAGCATTTGAAGCCTTCTTCGGCTCTCTCTATATCCCATAGTAGGCCATTCTCAAATAACCTGTAATATAAGGAGGTTGGAGTTGGTCTGGATGCAACGATGTATCTAACACTACTTAATATGTGATACTTTGAAGGGGATGAGGAAATTAATTGATCGTTGCTTGAGTGGCAGCGGATGCTTCGCATAAGACAGAAGAACAAGTAGATTTATATCTAGCCATCGCTGAAATTTTTTTGAAGTGAATGTGCCATTTTGATCCCACATACAACACCATAGTTCTGTTACGGAGCCATAATTGGTAGGAGATTCAGTTGTTGCAGTGAATGAAGGAGGACATGAGCTTCTGATGCGGTGGAAGAGGGGTTGACTTACAAGGTTAGCACTCCAACATTCAAGTCATTGTATGAAGGAGAAGAGTGAATGAAATTTGAATTTAAAATTGTGTACCTGAATTATTTGCACGTATTCTTTATATAGTAGGGCAGTTGTAACAAACTATTTTTGCTAGGCGTGGGACGTCAGTATTTGTTAGATGTATCTTGCCTTTGAATTGAATGTACTATTTTATATCCTAGTTTGCATCCACTGCATGCAATCTACATGAATTTATATCTCCCTCTATATGGTTGGCTGAGAGATTGTTTTGGCCGACTTAAAATAATATATATTTGAGATTTAGTTGTTCTAAGTGTGTGTTTAGAAATTCATCCATTTGCTACTACCTCACATTTAAGGCTATATGCACCATGTTTTCATGAAGCAACAAGTGCTAGCTTTTAACAAACCTCTGATGTGACTTTAATTTTAGAGTAATGTCAAACATAGGTTTAAGATTTTATGATGGAAATGAAGGTTCAATAAAACACAAGAAAATGGGGTTTTAATTGGGTTTCTATTGTGATAACTTTTTGTAAACCTAAAAACAAACTTAACGATGATAAAAATACTCAATGATTTTTATACTGGTTCATTGTTAACAAAGTTAATCTAGTCCACTCGTCAGAGTGAGTTCGTCTTTTCAATAAGAATTTAATCAACTAATCAAACAAATTACACTCAAAGATCAATTGTCGATGACTTCTCGAGGATACAGACTAAACTTAGTCCGTTAAGGAATACAATCTCAAAGACAAACTATCAATGGCTTCTCGAGGATACAAACTATACCTAGTCCTTCAAGGAATTCAATCAGAGTTTGAATACAAAGATTGAGTTTTTATAATGATGCTTCTAAACAAGCAGATACACAATATGAGTTACATACTTTACACTTAAGAAAAATATACAATGAAAAGCTCAAAGTGTACTGAGTGTTATTTCTCTTTTTGTTTCTCTTTGTTGTGTTGTTGTTTCGACTTTTTCAGAATAATGCACACAACTTTCTTTTTCACAATTCTATCTCTGTACAATTCTTCTATTCTTCAAATTTCATTGTCCTCTTTTTATAGATGGTGAATAGGACCGTTGGAGGATGAAATCGAAAGATGATGAGTGGTACTGTTGGATGATGAATATGGAAACTTCATCAATTTGTGGTGTGAGGTCGAACCATAAAACGTGGATATTTGTTGGTAGTATATTCCTTTTGTAATTTCGGCATATTTGTCCTTTTTAAGGAATATTTGATTTTGTCGCTTTTAAATGTACTATCACCCAAAAAATCCATTCAATCATTGTTCTCTCAATCAATTGCTTTGGACTTAAGATGATTTAAATCTTGGCCAGAGTTTAGAGTCTGGTAGATATAAACTTCGGAGTCTAGTGAAAATGAGACTTGATTTATCAAAGTGATTCTGGATTGTTTGATGCAGAGACGTTGACTTGATTATCCAGATCTTTACCATTATAGAAATACTTCTTCAGACTTAAACTTCGCTTCAGAATCTAATGAAGTTCAAGAGTCCAGAGTCTCTTTGTTCAGATTTTACATTGATCAGACTTTGCGCTGTCTAGACTTCAGAGTCTTCTTTTGTCAGAGTCCGATTTATTCATATTTACCTTTGTTCAGACTCTTCTTTGCTCAGACTCAGAGTCTACTTTTGCTTAGAGTTTGCTTTGTTCAGAGTTAGAGTGTACTTTCATTAGCTGCACACTTAATAGAACAATTAATATATAAAATTATTCTCTACACTTTGTTTTCATCAAAACTTGAAGATTATGGATGAAGAATCAAACTTGTTCCAACAAAAAAGACATTAGAACTGATTCTAAGACACAGTCTCATAGAATAAATATCATAAAATTTTCTGATTCATCTATCTAATAAATCGTAGAGGACCACTCATATAATATCTTTTGTGCATTTAGGCTATGCTTAAAAGTTTGGAGGGGAGGGGAAGAGAGGACTTCCAAAAATAATTTTTTATAAAAATATAAAGAAATTTGTAACATTTTATGATAAAATGATAAAATAATGTTTATCATTAATGTAATTTTAGTTTTTGAAATACTATAACAACAAAAATTATATTTGAACAAATTGATTAAATCCCTCAAAACCTTCAAAAACTCTTCTCCAATATAAATTTTGAGTTTCCCAAATTAAGGAATTTTCGGTGTTATGAAAAAAAATAAATCCTCTAAAACCATCCATAATAAAATCTTTCTATTCTTCTCACTTAATCCTTCATATTTTTTAAAACCATCTCCTTTTTTTTCCCTCCAAACTCTCAAACATAATCTTAAGGTGTGTTTTTTCCATTGTCCACTTCTTCTCTTGAAACTCGGGCAGGGACGGAACTACGCATTGCATACCTATACCCCCACTAATACTTCACAATGTCACACATACATGTATAAATATTGGCATATATCTATTCTTTTGTCTAAGGATGTTGAATGAATAATGGCTTTTTTTTTCACATATAAATTAACAATACTGACTACACTATATAAAATATGATTTTTTTTTTAACATGTAACAATTACTGAAATACGTGCTATATAATATTATAAATGAATTCAACGATAAGCTAAAATTAATTAGATAATATAATACATATAGGTAACAATATTTTTAAGTAAGATAGTCTTTAATTATGAACTTTTAAATCTCATTTGAACCTTAAATTGTTTACTTGTTACTTTCTATAATTATTGTCATTATGCCTTCGGACTAAAAAAAACTATTATAATTAATATTTATTTCTTAAAATAATATACTTTATAAATGAAGAATATATTATATTTGATTATAATTAAATTGGTATGTATATTGTTAATAATATAAAAATAAATTATATATATATATATATATATATATATATATATATATATATATATATATATATATATATATATATATATATATATATATATATATATATATATATATATATATATATATATATATATATATATATATATATATATATATATATATATATATATATATATATATATATATATATATATATATATATATATATATATATATATATATATATATATATATATATATATATATATATATATATATATATATATATATATTTGACCCCTATAATATAATTTTTTTGGGTCTAATATTATATTTTTACAGCTGTTTAGTTAGTTTTATATAAAGAAGAGTGTTCTAATAATAACCATACATCGTAATTTCCATGAAGGTGTACATATTTGGAACTATACGAAAATACATAGTACAAAAGAGGCTAGAATAGGATTCTACTGATATGGCCCAACGGACAAAGAAAGCAAGGAATGTGTGGTTGTGGGCCTGATCTTTTACCAACTTTACAGTGATATGTATGGAAGTTATGATTTTGCTTCAAACATGTAGATAAGAATGAGTTTGTGGCAAATCTTTACAACATTCCCTCCCTACCACCATTTTAATATGATGCACTCACGTTGGTGGCTTTGAGCGAAGATATCTTAGATTTTATTTTGGTCGCATTGGAATGCATTCCTCCAATAACAGAGAGGATCTAATTTTGGTTTAGGACCAGCCACTTTTCTTTTGAACAAAACTTAATCCATATTATTGGAAATGTAATTTAGTTAATGTCTACAATTTCTAATACTTATTCTTTATTAGGGTCTTTTGGCATTTCAATTTTAGTATAAATGTGCTACCTAGGCTATCAATATTGTAACTCATTCATTCCTCTTTTGATATACAATAGTAGTCCTCTTTGTTATCATTCATTGCTCATTCATCTTCTCACATTTCATTACTTTGCATCAACAAATTGATATCAGAGCACTTAGTTTTGTTTTTCCTGGGAAACACGAGTGTTTGTGAGCTGTGTGTTTGATTTTGGTTCATTGATTTTCTGTTGAAATCTTGAACAAAATCTGAACAGAATCTGATTCTGTGGGTTGGGAAACAGTGTGTTTGAAGATTTGAAAAATCCGTGCAAGGTTTAAAATGAGTGGAGACATTAGTTTGAACACCAAACTTCCAATTTTTAATGGCAAAAACTGAAACAGATGGATGATACAAATGAGTGTGCTGTTTGGTGCACAAGATGTTATGGATCTGATTACAGATGGTTATGTACCAGCTGTAGCAGATGCAACTGAAGAACAGAGAATTACTGAGAGGATGATGAGGAAGAATGACCAGAAAGCTCTGTTCTATATCCATCAGTGTGTGGATGAAAGTGTGTTCGAGAAGATTGCTGACTCAACAACGTCAAAAGGGGCGTGGGATTTACTGGTGAGATGTTACAGTGGTGACGCATCGGTAAAGAAGGTGAAGCTTCAATCCCTACGAAAGTAATATGAGAACCTGAACATGAAGAGCAGTGAGAAAGTTTCTGAATATATCTCCAGAGTGATTCTGATCACTAACGAGATGAAGGCATGTGGAGAAACTCTGTCTGAACAGGTAATCATAGAGAAGATTCTGAGGTCGCTTACTCCTCGATTTGATTACATTATTGTTTCTATTGAACATTCTAAAAATCTGGAAACCATGAGAATAGAAGAATTGCAAAGCAGCTTAGATGCACATGAGTTACGCCTGTCTGAGAGAACTTCTGAGAGGGAAGTAGAGCATCAGGCTCTGAAAGTAACTTCTGGTAACACTACGCCAAAAATAAGTTTTAGCAGCACATAAAAGAAAGCACTTTTGGAAAAAAGCGTTGTTGTAGGTTTTAAAAAAAATCGCTTAAAAAAGCGCTTTCAAAGGGTGCCTTAAGAAAGCGCTTTTCAAAAGCGCTTCTAAAGGTCACCCTTAGAAAGCGCTTTTTGGGAAGCGCTTCTAAAGCTGGTCTTTCAGAGGGTACCTTAAGAAAACGCTTTTCAAAAGCGCTGCTAAAGGTCAGCCTTAGAAAGCGCTTTTCCAAAGCGCTGCTAAAGCTGGCCTTTAGAAATCGCTTTAAAAGCGCTGCTATAGGATATGCTACGAAAGCGCTTTTTGATGTAAAAGCGTTGTTATAGATGACCTTTAGAAAGCGCTTTTAAAAGCGCTTTCGTAGGTAGTTTTATAATAAATATCAAAGCACAATTCATATCACTTTTCTATTCTCAGTCAGATTTTCTTCACGAAAAAACCCTAAACCAGAGATTGAAATTGGGGGAAGGCATGAGATTGAGATTGAAATTGAAATTGGGGGAAGGCATGAGATTGAGATTGAAATTGAAACGAAACACAAAATTCCTTCTCCTTCCATACCATTTTCCACTAGCTACTACAACCTTCAATTCATAAGCCACTTACCTCACTTCTCTTCCTCACGAAAATCAGACGTCATCCGCCTACCATCAACAAACCCCTCGCCAGTTACCTCCGATCGCGAACGATTACTCCACCTTCCACACTCACCTTCTACCGTCGCCTTCCATCCTACTGTAACAACATACTTACCCGTCATAACCCTTCATTTTTCAGAAGCAATTCCCTCCACCGATCCATCATCTGCCGAAGAGCTTCATCAACGCTGATCGCATTCTCCTCCATCCATCGTTCTCTCCCCATCAAGCTCCTCCACTCAAACGCTTCATCAGCACCTATTCGTTCACTTCTTTCCAGCTTCAAATCCAACACTCGTTCACGACAACTCCGCCACTGTTCGGTAAATTTCGATGTCACTTCGTTTATGTTGTGGGTAGAACTGTCACGCTGTGGAAAATACTGTGATAAAATTCTGGAGAAAAAAAAAATTTGTTATGCTGTCTGTGTTTGATATTTTTTAGTAGGAATGTTGCTAATTCTAAGTTTGGTCTGAGTAAGGATGACTGCGTATGTTTAGGTGATTTGTGTTAATTTCTTATGATGAAATTATGAAAACAATACCATGCTTAATTGTGTCAAATAAGAGTGAAGTTTTTGATTTTAATGTTTGTTATTCGGGTCGATTTTTAATGGTGAATTTGTGATGTCATCACGTTGAATGAATAAATATTGTGTCTTATTGATTTAGCTAATTTAAAAGAGATTTTGGTTGACATTTTAGTTCATTCGAGTTCACATTTGAAAGATCAATTCAGTTATGGTGTCGTTATGTATTCCCATTAGTGTTTGATCATTTTAGAGAAGAATTTTATTGAGCATCAATAGGTTTAGGTAATTGCTCCCTGGATTTTGGTTTGTTTGAGTAAAGTTTGTTTTGAACTTGATGTATCATGTTTTGAATTTGAATTGATTAATGACATGACTTTGTTTTATGAATTATTCTTGAGAGTGTTTAAGTGAGTATGATATAGGTCGTTATTGTTCTTGTGGATGATATCATGTTGTGTGAATTAATTTGAAAGAGACTTTGATGGCATGTTTGTTTTATTTGTGTTGAGTTTGAAAGTTTAATTCGGTTGTGACATCATTTTGTGGTTCTCGTTGATGTTGAACATGATTGAGATGAAATTTTGAGCATTATTTTGTTCTTACTAGTTGCTGGCCGGGTTTTGTTTAGGGGATTAAATCTTGTGTTGAATTTGATTCTTCGTGATTATTTCGTTAAATGAGTGTCCTAAATGCGGTTCCCCTCGATATAAGAAAAAGTTGTCTCCGGTAAAAGTCTTATGGTATTTTCCTATAATTCCGAGATTTAGACGGATGTATCATAGTGAAACCGATTCAAGACACTTAACTTGGCATGCAAATGAAATAATTGTTGATGGAAAGTTTCGACATCCGGCAGATTCACCACTGGTTGTTGGTTGCTATCGATCCTATAAAAGAAGTGGTCTATTATCTGAATTCGGTTGACGGTGATTGGACAAATTATCCGGATATGAAGTTAATGATTGATACGTAAGTGAGATTATTCTAAATATTTGTGTGTATTTATATATTTAATTATTTCTGTGACATTGTTCTAAATATATATTTTTATTTTGTTAGAGCGATACAAGTATTCTGGTGTCAAAGAGAAGCTCAGGTACGACAGTCTAAATCAAACAACATTAATTGGATCAAAGTGCGGGTATATTAATTTCCACTATTTTGCTTATAATATTTATGCTATTTGATAAAACAATACAACTATATATTCTTATTTGTTTTTCTATGTAGTGTCCTCAACAACAAAACGATATAGATTGCGGATACTTCGTTATGCGGTTTATCAAAGAAATCCTTCAACTGAATCAAATAGAGATTCCAGTCACGGTATGGATTTATAACTTAGGATTTGTTTTATTATTTCTCGGATATTTCATATAATTTTTTACTTTTAACTAAATCATGCATATTATGTTTTGTTATGTAGTACTTCGATGAATACAAATGTGCATATTACACGAAACTTCAGTTGGAAGAAATCAAAGAGGAATTGTGTCAATATTTTATTGAGCAGAGAATCATATAAGGTATGAATACATTATTATGTGAAAAGTGTTATGAATACGTTACATGTGTACATGGAATACTATATTGACCGTGTTATTATGTTCAAACCTCGCAGGACCAGGACCTTAATACATAATTGACCGTGTTTCTTTCATACATTAGGACTGGTTTAGTTGTTGTTAGGGTTGATTTTGTAAGACTGATTTTGAGTTACAATGCTGATAACAATGGTTTTTATATATTTTGAGGTACAAAAATGGTGTATATATATTTTGGATTAAAATGGTATACAATGCATTACCGCGGTTTATGAATTACAGGTTATGGCAACTGGTTTATATAAATAATATGCTGCAAACAATGCAGGTATATGAATTATATAAATTATACCTCTAAAAAAAACAACCTATGAAAGCGCTTTTTCAAGAAAAACGCTGCCTTAGGTAACCTATGAAAGCGCTTTTTCACAAAAAGCGCTGTCTAAGGTAAACATATGACAGCGTTTTTCCAAGCAAAAGCGCTGCTAAAAGACCACCTATGAAAGCGCATTTCCAGAAAAAAGCGTTGCTAAAAGCCTACCTAAGACAGCGCTTTTCCAGAAAAAAGCGCTGCTAAAAGAAAACTTATGAGAGCGCTTTTCCAGAAAAAAGCGCTGCTTTAGGTAGACCTATGAAAGCGCTTCTTCATAAAAAAGCGTTGTCATAGGTAGACCTACGAAAGCGCTTTTCATTAAATAAAAAGCGCTGCTAAAACCTATAGCAGCGCCACCATAGAAAGCGCTTTTAAGCGCTTTTAAAGGCCAAAAAAAGAGCTTTTGTTAGTCTTTTTTGGCGTAGTGTAAGAAGCATCAGAAGCAGACTTGGTTAGAAGCCAGGAAGAGAACTAATGGTGGTCAAAAGTCAGAAGCTTCAAACTCTGATAGGCAGAAGAATGTCCAGAAGGGAAAGGAGAAGTCTGACAAAAAGAATGTTCAGTGTTACTGTTGTAAGAATTTTGGTCACTATACCAGAGATTGTTGGTCCAAAAAAGAAAGGAAGTCAGAAGAAGCAAACATAGCAAGAGAAGATTCAGATGATGAACCTGTGCTATTTATGGTTTATGAATCTGACGAGGAACCAATGAAATTATCATTTTCTGATTCTGAAGGGTAAGAAGAATATGACTCTGAATATTCTGATTTTGAAGGAGTTATTTTGTATGAGTTAGAATCAGAATATGACTCTGAGTTAGAATCAGATGACGACTTTGATGTTTTTGAAGATGAGTTAGAATCTGAGGTTTCTGAAGACGAGTTAGAGTCAGAAGATGACTCTGAAGCTGAAGGCAAGTTAGAATCCGAAGGTGATTCTAAGTCTGAAGAAGATGCTGCTTCTGAAGAAGAGTTAGAAGATGATGACTCTGGAAACTCTGAAGGTGAGTCAGATGGTGAATCTGATTCTGATCCAGATTTTGATGATGATCCAGAATTTGTGGTGATCATGCTTCTAGAAGGGAAAACTCTAAATACGTAGGTTCTGGAGGACAAGCTTCTAAAGATGATCATGTTTCTGGTAGAAATCATGATTCTGAAAGTGGAACTTCTGAAGGAGGAGCTTCTGAAGGAAATTCATCCTTTGGCGATGATCATGATTCTGAAAGAGGAACTTCTGAAGGAAATTCAGCCTTTGGCGATGATCATGATTCTGAAAGAGGAACTTCTGAAGGCAGAGGTGATCCAACTTCCGAAGATGGTATTTCTGAAGGTAGTGGCTCTGACTCTGATGATGATTCAGACCCTGGGAATTTTCAAGACTCTGAAGACAGTCAAGATTCTGGGGAAAGTCAAAACTCTGAAGCAAGATCTTCTGAAGGGGAAAGTTCTGGTGTTCAAAGTTCTGAAGATCCAGTTCAGAGGCAATAAAGAGTCAGAAGCATCCCAAGAAGATTTTCAGAGTTTTACATGTTGATAGACACTGAAGTAAACTCTGAAGGAGAAGTTATTCAGTGTGCAATGTTAGTAGACTCTGAACCCGTGAGTACGAAAGAGGCTCTTAAGCACCAAGTTTGGTTACAGGACATGAAAGAAGAACTTGATGCTATAGAGAGAAACAAGACTTGGAAGCTGACAGAACTTCCAAAAGGCAAGAAAGCCATCAGCGTCAGATGGGTTTTCAAGAAGAAGCTAAAGCCAGATGGATCAATTGGAAAACACAAAGCAAGATTAGTAGCAAGAGGCTTCCTACATAAGCCTGGGCTGGATTACTTTGAAGTGTTTGCACCTGTAGTGAGATATGAAACAATCAGACTAGTGATTGCAATAGCTGCTAACAGGAATTGGCCTCTGATGCATTTAGATGTAAAATCTGCATTACTGAATGGTCCATTACAAGAAGAGGTGTACGTTTCACAACCTCCTAGATTTGAGAAAAAGAATCAGGAAGGGATGGTGTTCAAATTACACAAAGCATTGTATGGATTGAAGCAAACGTCCAGAGCTAGAAACTTGAAAATTGATTCATTTTTCAAGGAACAACGGTTTCAGAAGTGTGAGATGGAGTATGGTGTTTATGTTCAGCACACTTCAGAAGATCTTGGAAAAATGGGTTTCTTTCTAGGGATGGAATTTGTATACTCTGAGAAAGTAATCATTTTACATCAGATGAAGTATGAACTAGAGCTTCTGAAGAGATTTGAGCTAGAAAATTGCAAGGTTGCTGTCACACCTGCTGATACGAATCAGAAGTTGGATTCTGATTCTGATGGAGAGGATGTGGATGCTACAACCTTCAAACAGATGGTTGGTTCTCTAAGGTATTTGTGTAATGCCAGACCTGATATTTGCTATGCAGTTGGAATGGTTAGCAGATTTATGAGCAAACCAAAGTGGTCTCATTTTCAAGCTGCTATCAGAATTCTGAGATATATCAAGGGAACTCTGAGATATATTAAGGGATGGTATTGGAAATGTAATTTAGTTAATGTCTACAATTCCCAATGCTTATTCTTTATTAGGGCCTTTTGGCATTTCAATTTTAATATAAATATGCTACCTAGGCTATCAATATTGTAACTCATTCATTCCTCTTTTGATATACAATAGTAGTCCTCTTTGTTATCATTCATTGCTTATTCTTCTTCTCCCCTTTCATTACCTTGCACCAACACATATATGCCATGATGGGTCCTACCTAATTCTTACGTGAGAAATGAGGAACCGTGAGTCACAATTTGGGCTTAGTATTGCACCCAACACAAGAATAAAGAGGAAAAGTTGAAGAAGAAAAAAGGGGAGGAGAATCAATAACAATCATGTTTCAGGAATAGATAAAATTGTTACTTTTCTATGGTTTGAAACTCAAAATCGTATTTAATTAATTTATGTGTGTCTGCGAGTCCTAATTTAATTCAGAAATGTTATTTTTTTTTTAAATGTTATTTTTAAAATATATTTTTTTTATTCTCTTTTAATTATCGTTTGCAAAGTTTAAAATAATATTGATTATATTTTTGTCAAAATTATCTCTAGTGATTTATTATTCAGAGAGAGAAAATCAAATATATGTAACAAATAATTAAATGTATTATAGGTAAAAAAAATTATTATTTAAAAAATAACAATAATTATTAATTTTTTTATATGGGTAAAAGTGACCATTAAAAAGGACGGAAAGAATAGTAAATTGAATATTATGAAATTTTACAGATTGTGTATGATTTTATAGAAATTTTTTATTTGATACCACCATGAAACCTCTACAATTCATACATAAATATTATAATTTTCAAAATTTACCATTATATTTTTTTAGGCTTTTTCAAAAAAAATTTACAATCTCTAAATATCCAAAAATTCATAACATACATTAAAAAAAATCGTAAGTATAGAGTGTATCTAAGAGGGATTTTTTTTAACAATAACAAAGTATTGAAAAAGAAACACAAATAATCATATTTCGGAAAAAATTACACAAATAATTATGTTTCAAAAAACCGCACAATGGAGGAGTCAAGTGAGATGGCGCATGCACTCACCTTTTTGCCCTAGGCGCCATCTCACTTAGCGCATGCACTTTGTTTTAGCCAAGTGAGATGACACATGCATTATAAAAAGGAGAGGAGGCGCCATCTCACTTGGCTACTATGTGCAATTGTGTTTTCTTTAAATAAATTACTCATTTCTCAATCATTCTTCACACTTTCTCGCAATGTCTTCTTATTTTTCTCTGTTATTTGCGTCATGACATCTCCCATGATTTTCGCCAGAGATGGATACGTTATTTTCTCGGCCACCAAACCTCCGATGAAAATAAAATTTTGGCACATTCACTCCATGAAGCGTCTGAAGAGAGAGTTAATGTGATGGCTAAAAGGAGACATTGAGGCTGGGGAACAAATTAGAAGGATCCAGAGACGAAGAATAACCACCTCACTTACAACAGAAAGACCTAATTTTTGGTTGGAGGAAGTCAGAACAGACGGAGACGTAATTGTGATGATGCATGACTCAAATGAAATTGTTTTTACGGTTCTAATTTCTTAGACGTTTTATCGTGTTTTTATTTGTTGTTTGTGTATGGTTTGTTGTAACAAATGCTTTTTAATGAAAAACAGTAATGTTTAGAACTTAAAAAAGTGCAGATGGTTTGCATACAATTTTTATGTTGTCGAGCTTGTAGCCCGAGTGGGACAATTTTTTCGATTGTGTCTGACTTGACGATATAAACCACACTTTCTTTCTAGCTTGTCAAGGGAGTCCATTTCAGTTATAATACGCTTGCTTTTGAGACGACCCTTTTTATTCCTTCGTATTTGATCACTGTGCCATACTATTTCCCCGTCATATGAAGGACAATAATCAAGTTTCGCTATCAATGGGTAGCCATTGTTGTATACGTCGAGCAAGGTTTCAGAATTGTAAATGGGAGATAGAAGTTATAATGTGTCTTGATGAGTATACGCACATGTCGCAATAACATGAGAGCAAGGCATACGAAAGACTTGAAACTTGCCACAATCGCACCAACGAGATGGTAATATAACCCTATACTCTTGTCTTGGAAGCCTCTCGTTGTGGTCGATTGTCTCTTTGACAATAAAGTTATGACTGTGTTGGTCAAACCTTATAATCAGATGGGTGTTGGCTTTTGCACTTTCTGCCTTGATATACTTCATGCGACTTTCACTCCATAGTTATCCCGATTGCAAGACAGCATTCCATATTTCACCTCTTTCGGAAAACAACGAAGTCATCCTAAAATATGTTGATTTGACCAAAGCGGTTACTAGGAGGTTCCGTATGCCTTTGAATACACTGTTCATGGATTCGATAAGATTTGTTGTCATGTGGCCCCATCGTTGTCCATTATCGTATGACCTTGTTCATTTCTCCATCAGAATATTATCGATCCACCTACCTACGTCCGGATTTGATAATCTGATCTCGTTGCGATAGTGTTTAAATGTAGGTTATGTTAATTCATACCCCGCGTTCATAACTGTTTTCCTAAGAGCCTTGTCTTTGATCTCCTTCGTGAAATTTTGTACAATATGTATAATGTAGTAGACACGCGTAGAAGGAGGGTCATACTAACCGTTTGCAGGATTATTGTATGCACTCTCCATAGATGCATGTCTGCCGGAGATCAATCAGAGATTAAGTTAAGGAGCCATGTGTGTTTGGAGATTTCTGAGAAATAAACTCCAAGCACCATCAGTCTCTCCCTCGACTGGAGCAAAGGCAATTGGGAAAATATTGCCGTTGTCATCTTGTACAACTGCTATCAGTAGCGTGCCTTTGTATTTCCTGTACAACTATGTTCCATCAATTTGAATAATAGGTTTGCATGACGTAAACCCTGTGATGCAAGGTTGAAAAGCCCAGAACAGTCGACCGAATATTCCATTTCCAGTGACATGAGTACCATTTGTGGCGTACGCCGACAATGTTTCCATAATATAAATAGTTCCCGGGGAATACATATGAAGTGCATGCAGGTAGCGCGGAAGTTCTTTGTATGACTCCTCCCAGTTTCCATATACCTTTTTCAATCGCCTTGGTCTTTACTAACCACGCCTTTCAGTATGACAGAGTATAGTTGTATACCGTAGTGATGTGAGAGATTATGGTTTTCACCTTCAATGACAGATCATTACTGACGAGAGGTAGGATTTCTTGACATATGAGATCATAATTTAGTTTCCGATGATCCTGTGATTGAGTAGAATTGACGAACGTGTGGGTGGACATATAACCTATCACCCAACAATCACTTCTTAACCTGTATGATGCAGTGAGCCTGCACATACAATCTGAGTGAACACACATGAGCTTGTACCTTTCTGGATTTACCCGATCTACCTTAAAATCGACTGAGTTTAGCATGTGAAACTTTTTTATGGCTCGGATACAATCTTCTCTATTAAGAAGATTGTCTTTCTCTTTTAAATTTCCATCCGACTGCATATACGGATTGAAAAAAAACATCAAATGACGGTTCATCTCTGCCCATGTTGAAGTTTGTCATGTGTGGAAGTTGTGTGTAGATCTCATTCAGAGGTATTCTAGGTATCCCATCATCTTTAGAATCACCATTGACCATGTCGTCAAACTCTAACTCATCATCTTCCTCTTCTTCGTCAACGACATCTACTTCTACTTGTTCGTCTTCGAGAGGATCAACCACTTGTGAATGAGTTGGTTGTGACAGCTGAGGCTCCCACAACATAATGTACAACTCAATTGAGTCATAACCAGAATACTCATGACTGGAAAACATATTCTGAAGGTCCTCATCATCTTGAACCTCTACCTTATAATATATTATTTGGTTCTCACCAAAAAAACCAGATTTTGATAGAAGATTTGTGTCATAGGACCTCGTCCAAGTTTGACCTCCAATCGTTTTTTGAAATACAAGAAATTGGCTTTCCTGTTTAAACAAAATCCGATGTTCTCAGTGTCTCTAAACAAAAACTCAGAGGTGGGACAAATGTACGTCTCACTGTTGAAATATTCACTAATAACGTCTTGTATTATAGAGGCCATTGTGTTTGAATGTTTGTCTGAGTGTTTGAGTGTCTGATTGTTTGAATGTTTAAATGTTTGAGTGTTTGAGTGGTTGAGTGTAGAGGCCTTTAGATACATGTAGGATTAAATAGGTTGCATTGAATTTGAACAGTACAATAGTAATAAACCACTAATTCGTCAATTGAGATGGCGAAACCTTTCAATTTTGTACTCATTCTCCAAGTCAAATGGCGCCTCCCTACATGTCCAATCATCTTACATGCATGCAGAAAAGCCTGCCCCTAGCCTGCCACCTAGCCTGCCACCTATGTTGCCACCTATGCCACCACTAATTCTCCAATTGATATGGTGACACCTTTCAATTTTGTACTCATTCTCCAAGTCAAATGGTGCCTCCCTACATGTCCAATCATCTTACATGCATGCAGAAAAGCCTGCCCCTAACCTGCCCCTACCCTTCCACCTAGCATTCCACCTACACTGCCACCTATGCTACAACTAGGCCTGTCCTACGCCAATCTGAATGGCGCATGCTCTCTAAATTGCATGAAGGTACCATTTGACTTGGTGCATTAGTGACACGTATCATGCATGCATACAACCACCAACCACCTCATGTATTCACTCTCTGATACAATTTATCCTATTAATACAGCGCCTGATATACTTGTTTTGCATCAATAATAATCTCACTCTCTGATACAAACTCTTTCATTGTCTTATACAATTTCAATTATGGCTCTTCTCACAATAGGCGATTCTCACAGAGGCACAAGGGACAATATTGTGGCGTTTGTAAGTTTTTATAAATTCTCAAATATTCTTGTATACTAATATATTTTTTATAAAATTATTATTGATTTAGTCATCTTATGGACTCTTACACTTTTTACATTTTGAATTTAGGATACTAAAAGATTTAGAATTCGCTCACACAACTACATTGCTCTCGACCCGTTGATCGTGCCCTATCTCAAATATGCGGGTTTTGGAAATGTTATCAAAATCTCAAATTGAACGATTGTCTCCCTGGCATCTCAAAAGGGTCGACGCCCAATGAGGTCTTACTAATTGTAAATATTTTTCTCCAGAATGGTGTAAGATGTGGCATAGGCATCACCAACATGTCTTGCAATTTCCTATATTCCTCAACCAGAATAATATGCGACACACAGATCAATATTTTGTCTGGTACAGATCGGTTAGTAACCCAGAAATGCACGTGTCTCATCCGAGGTATTTGGTTGACCCACGAACACAATGGGCTCAAACCTCAAATCTCCAACAACAAACCCAACACACATCAACCTCCCACCAACCACCTCGATGATACAGATCCATAACCACCCAACCATAATCACCATCTCAATACGAATACACCCATATGCCCCACACCCAACCACAATCACCACCTCAATACCAATACCCCCATATGCCCAACACTCAACACTCAACCCCCAATCTCAATCGCAATACCAATACACCCACATATCCCACACACAATTCCAGTCTTCTCCATATCCCAATGTGGGTCTCTCATCATGTCACCTTAGCCCTGATCTGGGATTTCCCAAGTAATATGAACCAACCGACCCAACTTACCATCAACCACCACATCACCATAGCACCCAAGAGTCGTAATACCAAACACCCCAAGATTCATTTACTTTTTACCCCCTTACTCAAACGACCAATGCTATAGACCATCCGTGGAACCCTACCCCACCAAGACGACCAAACTTTGAAGGCATGGGTAACCGACTGTACCAAAATGGATCTTCTAGATATGGTAATTTGACCAATTTCATGGATCTTGAACGCATTGACTTCACTGGGCCATCGATCCAACCGCAGTAGGAAAATCGATGAAACCCACCACGAGATAGGCGATGATGCGGATGCGGAACCACAGGTCATTACCGAGTTCCGGGGGACCACTAATTAATTTGTAGGGATTTTTTTCATTATGTAGTCGTTTTTTGTTAATGAAAAGTCGAAGTTTCGTGAAGCTATATCGTTTATCTATTGTCTCGCATTTAAAATAGAAAGCAAAAAAAATTGCACATCAATTGCACCTAGGCGCCATCTGAGATGGCTTAGGGAAAACTTGTTGCACCTAAGCGCCATCTCACTTGGCGCCTCCTCCTTAATTTTATATGTATGCGCCAACTCAGTTGGCTCCTCTATTGTGGGTTTTTTTCTTTCTGAAACATGATTATTTGCGTAATTTTCTCCGAAACATGGTTATTTGTGTTTTTTTTCAATACTTGATTATTGCTAAAAAAAATCACTAAGAGGAGAGGGATAATTAGATATTTTAAAATATTTTGGTTTTTGGTGGAGTATATTTTTATTTTACTGATTTGATGTTAGGTTATGAAAGCAGTAAATTGTATAAAAAATAAAAAAAACATGAGGTTTGTACTAGTTTCCCTTATATTTCGAGAGTACGTCTAGTTCTCTTATCACTGTAATAGATTTAATATTGTTAGAACTTTGTATAAACCTAAACATATGCTTCTTTACATAAGCTTCTAACTTAATCATAAAAACAAACCACCTTGTAATTTTAAAACAAAGAAAAAGAAAACAATAATTTCCTTTTCAAATTTCTTGTTTCCAACAATTCTAGACAATAAAGTACTGATACAAATATCTAATTTTTTTATAAGAATAATTTAGAAGAAGTAGGATAGAATAAATCCTAACAATTGGATTTCTTCCATTTTCCTATAATAATAATAATCACATAATATCTAAAGTGCTCAAAGAAAACTTTTAAGTTTATGCAGACAAACAAGTTTTTGTGGAACCATCACCATCTTTTGGAGGGCATCTTCTACACTATTTGTCGTGTATGAAGGTAGAGCTTGCGAATGGATGGACATCTGAATTAAGTGATGTTGTACCCCAAAATTTCCCCTCCCATTTTATCAACATTTCTCATCACAAGACTCTTGGAGCTCAAGACCAAGCTAGGGTTTGCTCTGCTCAAGACACCTCCTTGCACTGTTGACCTAAATTAGGGTTTGAGTTTGCACATGGATTTTTAGGCCTTCAATGCCTAAATTGACTTTCATACTTCATGTTGAACTCATAAGTTTGCCCATACCAAGTTTCAAGCCTTGAATCAAATTTTTGCCCAGTCAATTGGACAGTTGACCTAGAAATCAGCTGTATTGGGGAAAAAGTCAACTGTGGCCAATTTACAGTCAAACCTCATGAATTTTGACCCAAATCAACATTATGAACTCATATGAACCATTTTATCAATTTTGTACCATAACTCCACAAGAAATTTGATCAGATCACCAAAAGGGCAAAATGGTCATTTTTAGGGTTTTGACTGTACAAAGGCAATTTTTGACTGTTTGACCTAGCCAATGGCAAATCAAGCTCAACCATGGACTCAAGGACTCAATTACATTATCTTCACCTATTCAACAAGTTCAAAAGATCTCAAATGCATATGATTGACAGATGAAATTTTCCAGTCAACTGATTAAAATTTGACTGTATACTGAAAAGTCAAACTTTGACTTTTTGGTCAAAATCAAGTGCCAAGGGTCATTTTTCATCAAGATATGTCAAATTATGAAACTTGTTCATCAAGAAACCCTAAATTGCAAATTAGGGTTTGAAATTGAAAATTTTCATAACTTAGAAATATTCTAAGTTATGAAATTTTCTTAATTTTTCCTAACTTTGTCCCACATTTTCACCAAGATGCAAATGGATTCAAACATAACTTAAACATGAAAGTTGTAGTCCTCCACAAATTCTACAACTTTTACTCACAAAGTTTTCTCAAAAGAAGCTTGGATTTCAAGTTATGATATTTGGAACAAGGGTACCTAAAACTTTTAACTTACATAAATTTTGCCCTAGTTTAGGCAGGCTTTTGACCCATCTTCTTGACCATTTTTCACATATTTCCACTTGGAGTCTCAAGTTTCATTTCAAATATGGATTATAGTACATGTTGCAAGCTTTCCAAATTGTCCAAGAACTCCTCAAACACATTTGTGGTTAGGGAGAATCGAATGCTTGAAGTTGGCAAAAACTCACTTTGTAACCATGGCCAATACATGTTCATACCACTTGCAAAATCTGACCAAACTAGCTTAGTACATAATTACAGGTCTCTAAACCCTTCAACACTCAAAAATTGAATGCAAATACATTGGACATTGGTGTTATTCTGACCATTAGAGCTTGGCACAATGGTTTAATCCATTTTTGGCATAAAGGTTGCACTTCCATTTTCATAAAGCATAACTTTTGCAAATTTGTTTCTCTTGAGCATTGGAGCAAGCCTTTTGCTGCAAAAAAAGTTCCCTAATCTCAGGCATAGTACACCAACTATGTGCATGCTTGGAGCTAGCCTGTACAGGCCATAACATGGTCACTTCTCACTTTTACTTCAAAAACAAGTCATTGTGCCAAAAGTCAAGAACACACATATCTGATATATTCAACTTAAGCAAAGTTTTAAAACAAGTTTGACACATCCTTGTAAGCCAGAAACACGAGCCAATCATCCCTCAAACACCCTGTTAGAACAAAGTTTGAATCTACTACCCTATGTTTAAGTTTCGATGATAACAAAATGAAAAGATATATTATTTATATGATTCATGTATGAACTATTTGCTACCTAAAAATATTACGTTCTGCTTTGCAGAAACTCTGATAGGTATCAGCAAGAGCACACTTAATCAGCATCCGAATATTGGTTCTTGACATCAGCATCAGAAGTTGCTATATCAGAATACCAGAATCAGAAGATTAACTCACGTGTATGCTGAAGCTTGATGAACAGAACTGCGCTTAACACTCTGATAAAGAAAAAAACAGTTCATCAGCAGTTAAGCAGAGTCAGAATGAGCCAAGCCAGAACATGCATTAAGTAAGCAACGGTACTGTGCATTGAAAGCAAATTATTACCAACGGCCTCATTCCAGACAAGATCTGCTTGATAAGGAAAGTTTGTTATTAGCATTGAATCAAGAATATTGCTCCAACGTTCAACAATCTCAGTGCTATATAAACAAGAATATGAAGATTGAATTGGCTAATGCTCTCCAACATTTTACACGCCTAAAAGCTAATCATAATCTTCCTTCTCTCAGTTTGCTAAACGCTACATATCTCCTTACTCAATCATTGTTTAGAAATCTAGTTTCATAAGCTTAAGTTGTGTATACATCACAGTTGTGATACAGTTTTGTAGAAAACATTCACACCTAGATTTATCTTCTTTGTAAGAAAGTGTTTCCTTGACAAACCGGGTTGTGGTTTGCATCAAGAAGGCTTTAGCAGTTGTTAAAGCCGTTTGTAATATTCAGTTGAATATAGTGGATTAAGACCTCGTTGGAGAGAGGCGAAATCACCTTGACGGGTGGACTGGAGTAGTTTGAGATCAGACGAACCAGGATAAAAATATCTTGTTCATTGCATTGATTTTCAGTTTTACAATTCAACCCCCCCTTCTTGTGTTTTTCACTTCTTCAATTGGCATCAGAGCGCCTGGTTCTGAGCTAAAACACTTAACCGTGTCAGTACAAGATCCAGCGTCAGAAAAACACAATGGCAGGAAACTATTCTCACACCAGCAATGACAACCATGAGGACAGAGACAGATTCAGCGGCAAACCTCCAGTCTTTGATGGAGAAAACTTTGATTACTGGAAAGACAGAATTGAAAGCTTCTTTCTGGCACATGATGCTGATCTGTGGGATATGGTGACAGATGGATACACGCACCTTGTGAATGCAAGCAGTCAGAAGATTGATAGAAAAACAATGTCTGACCAACAAAAGCGTGACTTCAAGAATCACCACAAGGCCAGAACCATCCTTCTCAGCGCCATCTCCTATACTGAATATGAAAAGATCTCCAACAGAGACACATCAAAGAACATTTTTGACTCACTCAGAATGACGCATGAGGGCAACGTTCAGGTCAAAGAAACTAAAGCTTTGGCGCTCATTCAGAAGTATGAGGCGTTCAAAATGGAAGAATCTGAATCCATTGAAACAATGTTCTCAAGATTCCAGATTCTGGTAGCTGGTCTCAAGGTTCTGGACAAAGGATACTCTACTGCTGACCATGTCAAGAAAATCATCAGAAGCTTACCCAAGCAGTGGAGACCAATGGTTACATCTCTGAAGCTAGCAAAAGATCTCAACAAAATCACTCTGGAGGAACTTATTAGCTCCCTCAGAAGTCATGAGATAGAGCTAGAAGCTGACGAGCCTCAGAAGCAAGGTAAGCCTTTAGCATTAAAATCTAACAAAAAATCTGAGTCTAAAGTTTTGCAGGCAGTTGAAGAAACATCTGATGGATCCTCATCAGAAGAAGACAAACTCTCCCTCCTCTCCAGAAGAGTAAATCAACTGTGGAAGTAGAGGCAAAGGAAGTTCAAGAATCCCAGAAGATCTGACTAGAACGAGTCCTCTTCCAGATACAGAAGGACAGATTCTTCCTCTGGATACAGAAGATCTGAAGGCTCCTCAAGTAGCAAAAAGCCAAACACCAAGGACATCATCTGCTATGAGTGCAATGAGCAAGGACACTACAAGAGTGACTGCCCAAAGCTTCAGAGGGAAAAGCCCAAAAAGAAGTTTGGAAGAGAAAAGAAGAAAAGTCTCATGGCTACATGGGATGACTCTGACTCGTCTGAAGCTGACTCAGAATCAGATGATGAGAGGGCAAACATAGCTCTCATGGATAACATTTCAGAAGATAGTGAAGCTTCTGAATCAGACTCTGAATCAGACACTGAAGAGGTATTTCCTAACTTTGCTGTTAATTTTACCAAGGCTGAACTTGCTGAAAGCCTTAATGAAATCCTGGAAAGGTATCAGCAAATTAGAGTTAAATTCAGAGACCTGAAAAGGAATCTTGAATCTGACTCTAATAAGACTGAGAGTCTCAAATTGGAGAATTCTGAGCTGAGGAATAAGATTTCAAAATTAGAAAACACTTTACAAAACTCTCAGAAGGAACCAATTTCTGAAACTCCCAGCAACGCTGATGAGATCATCAAGGAGTATGATCACAGTTTCCATAAGTTCCTTGCTAAAAGCATAGATAGAAGCAAAATGGCTTCAATGATCTATGGAGTTAGCAGAAACGGCAGGAAAGGAATAGGATACCAAGGTAAGGTTCGTACACCAAACAATGTCATGGACTTAACCATTAAACACACTCCTCTGAATTCACATTTTGTGTATGGTCACACACATGATATTAAATACACTAGCAGTAAGTACTCTGTGAAACCAAAATTCAACCAGAGTTTTGGTAAAACTAACAAATCAGGACCCAAGAAAATCTGGGTACCTAAGGATAAAATAATACATGTTGCAGATATCTTTAGCAGCAAGTCAGAAACACCAGTCATGGTACCTGGACTCTGGCTGCTCGCGACACATGACGGGAAGAAGGCATATGTTCCAAAGCCTGGAACTTAAGCCTGGAGGCCACGTTGGCTTTGGAGGCAATCAGAGGGGAAAGATAATTGGCTCTGGAACTGTAGGTAATGGAAATCTTCCCTCTATTAATAATGTTCTGCTAGTAGATGGATTAATGCATAATCTGTTATCCATAAGTCAATTAAGTGATAACGTTTATGATATAATCTTTAATCAAAAATCATGTAAAGCTGTTAGTCAGAAAGATGGGACTATCCTGTTTAATGGTAAGAGGAAAAACAACATTTACAAAATCAAACTTTATGAACTAAAAAGTCAGAATGTAAAGTGCCTTCTGTCTGTCAACAACGAGCAGTGGATCTTGCACAGAAGATTGGGGCATGTTAGTATGAGAAGAATATCTCAGATTAACAAACTCAATCTGGTCAGAGGACTTCGTAATTTGAAGTTCAATTCAGATGCTCTATGTGAAGCATGTCAGAAAGGCAAGTTTGCAAAACCTTCTTTTAAATCTAAAAATGTTGTTTCTACCTCTAAGCCATTAGAACTTCTGCACATTGACTTATTTGGACCAGTTAAAACTGCTTTAGTCAGTGGCAAGAAGTATGGGTTAGTAATCGTAGATGGCTATAGCAGATGGACATGGGTAAAGTTCTTAAGACACAAGGACGAGTCACACTCTGTGTTTGTTACCTTCTGTAACCAAGTTCAGAATGAAAAGGATCTTAGAATCGTTAAAGTCAGAAGTGATCATGGTGGAGAATTTGAAAACAAAGATTTTGAGTCATTCTTTAATGACAGAGGCATTCTGCATGATTTCTCTTGTCCTAGAACTCCCCAACAAAATGGAGTTGTAGAACGAAAGAACAGAACATTGCAAGAAATGGCCAGAACCATGATCAATGAGACAAACGTTGCTAAGATCTTCTGGGCAGACGCGATAAACACAGCATGCTACATTCAGAATAGAATCTCAATAAGACCTATTCTGGAAAAGACTCCATATGAATTATGGAAGAACATAAAGCCCAACATTTCATATTTTCATCCATTTGGATGTACCTGTTTTATGTTAAATACGAAGAATTATTTGAACAAGTTTGACTCTAAAGCACAGAAGTGTATTATGTTAGGATACTCTGAACGCTCAAGAGGGTACAGAGTATACAATACAGAAACACAGATTGTGGAAGAATCAATCAGTGTTCGTTTTGATGATAAGCTTGACTCTGAAAAGTCAAAGCAGAATGAAGTTTTTGCAGGTATGGAAATTGAATTTACAGGTTCTGAAGACAAGTCATCAGAAGCTCTCAACACAGACACTCCTTCAACGTCTGAAAGGAGCACTGCTAGCAATCCTACAACATCTGTTGATCAACCTCAGAAGAGATTACCTAGAAGCAGCTTGGATCACCCAGAAGAGACTATCTTAGGAAGAAAGGAAGATCCAATCAGAACAAGAGCAAGCTTCAGAAACTCTGAAGAAACCCTCATGGGACTTGTGTCTCTGATTGAACCTTCTTCTATTGATGAAGCACTTCTGGATAATGACTGGATTCTGGCAATGCAAGAAGAGCTGAATCAATTCACCAGAAATGACGTATGGGATCTTGTTCCCAGACCAAAAGGATTCAACGTCATTGGAACAAGATGGGTCTTCAGAAACAAGCTAAATGAACAAGGTGAAGTTATCAGAAACAAGGCACGACTGGTTGCACAAGGTTATAGTCAGCAAGAGGGGATAGACTATACAGAAACCTTTGCTCCAGTCGCCAGGTTAGAATCTATCAGACTTTTAATTTCATTTGCTGTTAATAGAGGCATCACTCTGTATCAGATGGATGTCAAGAGTGCATTCTTAAACGGTTATATAGAAGAAGAGGTTTATGTGCACCAACCCCGTGGTTTTGAAAATACAAAACATCTAGAACATGTTTTCAAACTAAAGAAGTCACTATATGGTCTGAAACAAGCTCCCAGAGCTTGGTATGAAAGGCTAAGTAACTTTCTGTTAGAAAATGAATTCACCAGAGGGAAGGTGGACACTACCTTATTCTGTAAATCAGTTAAGAATGACATCTTAGTCTGTCAAATTTACGTTGATGATATTATTTTTGGTTCTACTAATCCTTCTCTTGGAAGAAAATTTGCTAAGTGTATGCAGGCAGAATTTGAGATGAGCCTCATGGGGGAACTAAAATTCTTTCTAGGAATTCAGATCAATCAAACTCCAGAGGGAACTTACATTCATCAGAGCAAATACATCAGAGATCTTCTGAAGAAATTTGACCTCTCAGAATGTAAGCCATCAAAGATTCCAATGCATCCCACGTGCATTCTGGAAAGAGAAGAGGTAAGCAAAAATGTAGAACAGAAAGTCTACAGAGGTATGATTGGTTCTCTCCTTTATCTGTCTGCTTCAAGACCTGATATATTATTCAGCGTTTGTATTTGTGCTAGATTCCAATCAGATCCTAGAGAATCTCACTTAACAGTTGTTAAGCGAATTTTCAAGTATCTGAAAGGTACTACTAATCTGGGTTTGTTTTATAGAAAATCTAGTGATTACAGTTTAGTAGGCTACTGCGATGCTGACTTTGCTGGAGACAGAGTGGAGCGTAAAAGTACTTCTGGAAGCTGCCAGTTTCTGGGAGAAAATCTGATCTCTTGGTCCAACAAAAGGCAATCAACAATTGCGCTATCAACAGCAGAAGCTGAGTACATAGCAGCAGCAGGATGTAGCACACAAATGCTCTGGATGAAAAGTCAGCTTGAAGACCTCCAGATTTTTGAGAGTAACATTCCTATACTCTGACAATACTTCTGCTATTTGCTTAAGTAAGAATCCCATTTTACATTCTAGAGCTAAGCATATAGAAATAAAACATCATTTCATTAGGGACTATATTCAGAAAGGAATTTTGAACTTAAAATTTATAGATACAGACCATCAATGGGCTGATATCTTCACTAAACCCCTTTCTGAAGATAGGTTTAATTTCATTCTGAAACATCTCAGCATGAAAATCTGCCCAGAGTCAAAATGTTTTAATTCCATATATTTATCTTCAGAATGTATTTGTTTTACTGTGAACTTCTGATCAATCTCTTTTCAGAAAGATAGAACATGCAGATTGTATCAGATGTAAGTCTAAAGATCTGAGAGTCTAAGCTCAAAGACAGACGTGCTGATCACTACATCAAATAAGTGTCATCCAATCATCAGCAAATCTCTGAAGCAGAACGCGTGCACGCTTCTGAGAAGGCAAAACGCTGATTGGGTGCATTGAGACACATGTCTGGTAACCGTTTTAAGTATCTTTCTCAAATCCCCCAAAATCAGCAAGCATTAAATGAAAGTAATCATGTTTTTAAAACGTAATCATGATTTTATTCCTCTTTATTGAAAACGTTTACAATTTCAAAATATTCTGAACCCTATTTAAACACGTTAAACCTCTCACTTTCATCTTTTACAGTTTCTCATTATTTCTCAAAGTATTCTCTGCATTTTTCTGTGTTCATCTCTTGCAAACTCTTTTTCTCAGTTTTTCTCAAAATCCCTAAGTGTGAACATGGCAACCTCCAGCAGTGCTTCTGCAGGTTCTCAGAAGAAAGCATCATCTGAACAGTATCAAGTGCCATTCAGAACACTCCTCACTCCTGTGAAGAATCTTGAAGTGTTATCTGAATTGATCATTGATTTTGGAAGTCTGAAGGAAAACGGTTTTGATTTAACAGAAGAAGTTAGGGCACAGAAATGGGAAAGGTATTTTGACAGATTGGTTGGACCAACATTCCCTATGTTAGTCAAGGAGTTCTGGATTCATGCAACGGCTTCAACGCATCAAGTCACCTCCTACATTATGGGGAAGAAGATTGTGATCACTGAGGATCACATAGCAAGGTTAATTGGTTACAGTGGCGGTGGCGTCCGCTGTATTGATATGGCTGAGAGATGTGCTGACGTGGGCGTCATAGCAGAAAGGATTTTCACCCATGGGGTGCCCAGCAGCAAGATCAAAGATCTGAAGGATCATCACAGAGTTTGGGCAAAGACAATTCTGGGGTGTTTTAATCATAGGAAGCCAACTAGTTCCCCTGATTACATAAATGTAGATCAGCAGTTTCTGATCTACTTTATCAATCAGAAGGTAAAAATCAACTTGGCTCATCTTCTATTTAATCACCTCGGAACAAGCGTGAAGGAAACCAGGGAAGAAGAAAGAACAAAGAGGGATTAGATACCCTTTGGAAGGTTGATATCAGATATTCTGACTGAGAATAGGCTGATAGAGCATCTGATAGAAGCTCAAGAGTTAAGCACCATTGAACCAACGGTTGGGAAGCCTCTGAACACGAAGAACTTGAAGAAAATGAAGTTGATAGAGAATATTAAAAAGGAACCCAGCGCTACTCCTATTGCTGATATCACCAGCAGAAGAGTCCCACTGAGTGACTTTCCTTTATTTTCTGAGATAGAATCCAAGCCAGTGGTAGTTCTCAGATATCTGGACGCGTGCAAAGCTGATGGTACAGATCCCAATCTGAAGATCAAAGATCTGCACCAACCTCAACCAGAAGTGACACTGAAGAAGACGAAGAAAAGGAAGGCACCTTCAGAAGGATCATCCCAGCAGACACCCAAGAAAAGAGGTAATTTATCTGCTGCTTCTGTTTTAAATTCTTCTACTATTCCAGCATCAATTCCACCTCCAACCTCTCATAGAATCTCAATCCCCATCCCAACAATAGATGAAACTGAACCAGAAGATGACCCTTCTGAGGCATTACAACTCAGAAGACCCCGAACCAAACATCCCAAACCAACAATCTCAACAACATCAGCAATTGACAAAGTGCTGTCTGACATTGATCAACACACTTATGATCACTCCTCCATTAATCCAAACTCTGAACCACAAATTGTCCACTCTCCACAACCAGAAAAACCTCTCTCACCCATTCCAGAAGAACCTCTTATCCATGAACAACCAGAAATTCCAACAACTTCTCCACAACCAGCAATTCCGTCTCCCTCTCCTCAACCAGAAATTCATCCACCATCACCTCAACCTGAGTTTCATCACTCAGAAACTCCAACTCCTCCACCTTCTGAACCTCATTCACCTCAACCATCACCTCTGGAAATCCAGCTGCCATGTGGAACAACAGTCACAATGGCCCAGTTTCCATCCTCACCAGAATCTACACCACCAAATACTCCCAAAACCCCAAACAGTCCAATCATTATCTCTGATTCTCCCACTCCATCTCCAAAACAAACAGCTCCCAAGCAAACCACCGAAAACCCCAGCAGGACCTTCATAGACTTAACAATCCTTGACCGTCTTGCTGATCTGAAAAATAAAATAGCCATTCCAAAACCAAAATAACCAGATGTTGGCTCTGGTATTATGAATTTTGAAACAGGTTTGCAGTAGTGGATTGCTTCTCTGAAGCAAGTCTGTCTTGGAATGATTGACCCAGCTGCCTCTGACCAGCTCTGGTCACAATTCAGAATTTGGGTACGTGCTGAAGCCCTCAAGTTGCAGGATATCAACTATGAGCAGGCACAACAGAACTTCAGCAAGATGCTGAAGGAAGTTGAAATTCAGTTGCCACAGGAAGACGTGCTCCCTTTGGATAGTGAGCCATGATCTGAGAAACAACTAGCTTCAAAGGTGCAACCAGAAGAAGACAAGACTATTCAAGCTGAAGCAAGTCAAGCAGAAGATGTTGCAGAAAGCTCTCAGAAGCTCCCTGCTTCTGATGTTTCTCAAGCTGCCTTGGACAGGCAGACTATGGAAGAGCTGAAGCTGAATGACATGCGTCTGCAGCAAAGAATGGATGAAAATGACCAGAAGATGAAAGAAAGGATGGATGTGCAGGATAGCAAGATAGACACAGTTGTCAGCATGGTACACAAGTAGAATGAGACTGCTGATCAGATCAAAGCCATGCTGGAGAACCTGTTCACACGCCTTCCTCCCCAACCTTAGTTTTCATTCATGTCATTTTCATGTTTTCTTTGATTATCTGTTGTACTGTTTTGTTTGATTCTGAACCTTTTAATATGACAAGTTTTTCTGCTCTAAATGTTTTAGCACATCACTTACACTTTTTGATTGCTGACAAAAAGGGGGAGAACAAGAATGATATTTTAAATAATAACGGATTACTAAGACAGAAATTCTCGAACATTCTAACTCTGATATACTTGAATATGTTTTCTGTTTTGCTTAAGTCTACAGGTACAAGAAAGCTCCATGATACTCTGAAGACTAAAGCTCTGATACTCTGACCCAAAGCAAAGCTCTGACAAGAAAAGCTCTGATACGCTGATCTGAAGATCTGCTCTGATATGCTGATCTAAAGCTTCTGATAGTCAAAACTCTGAGAATCTGATGTTCAAAGAAAGACAATAAAAATCTGATCCTGAAGAACTCTTGGAATTAAAAAGGGAATCAATAAACTTAGGGGGAATATCTCTCAACTCTTATCCCTTATCTTTGATAACCTCTTACTCTGATACATCTTATCATTTAGTTACCTCTGATACTTTTTCACGTTATTTTCAATTAAAAAATATCTAGTTTTTGTCATCATCAAAAAGGGGGAGATTGTTAGAACAAAGTTTGAATCTACTACCCTATGTTTAAGTTTTGATGATAACAAAATGAAAAGATATATTATTTATATGATTCATGTATGAACTATTTGCTACCTAAAAATATTACGTTCTGCTTTGCAGAAACTCTGATAGGTATTAGCAAGAGCACACTTAATCAACATCCGAATATTGGTTCTTGACATCAGCATCAGAAGTTGCTATATCAGAATACCAGAATCAGAAGATTAACTCACGTGTATGCTGAAGCTTGATGAACAGAACTGCGCTCAACACTCTGATAAAGAAAACAACAGTTCATCAGCAGTTAAGCAGAGTCAGAATGAGCCAAGCCAGAACATGCATTAAGTAAGCAACGGTACTGTGCATTGAAAGCAAATTATTACCAACGGCCTCATTCCAGACAAGATCTGCTTGATAAGGAAAGTTTGTTATTAGCATTGAATCAAGAATATTGCTCCAACGTTCAACAATCTCAGTGCTATATAAACAAGAATATGAAGATTGAATTGGCTAATGCTCTCCAACATTTTACACGCCTAAAAGCTAATCATAATCTTCCTTCTCTCAGTTTGCTAAACGCTACATATCTCCTTACTCAATCATTGTTTAGCAATCTAGTTTCATAAGCTTAAGTTGTGTATACATCACAGTTGTGATACAGTTTTGTAGAAAACATTCACACCTAGATTTATCTTCTTTGTAAGAAAGTGTTTCCTTGACAAACCGGGTTGTGGTTTGCATCAAGAAGGCTTTAGCAGTTGTTAAAGCAGTTTGTAATATTCAGTTGAATATAGTGGATTAAGACCTCGTTGGAGAGAGGCGAAATCACCTTGACGGGTGGACTGGAGTAGTTTGAGATCAGACGAACCACGATAAAAATATCTTGTTCATTGCATTGATTTTCAGTTTTACAATTCAACCCCCCCCCCCCCCCCCCCTTCTTGTGTTTTTCACTTCTTCACACCCTTGAACACCAAAACACCAAAAACTTGCAAAACAGGGCAGTTGTTGCAACTTGAATGCCATAGCTCATTTTGCTCCTTTCCACTTCAAACACCTTCCATTCAACTCACTCAAGCTGTCCCAAACCTCCATTTCCAACTGTAACTCCATTTACAGTGTTCACCATTTTTGTTTGAAGCTTATGCAGGTTGACTTCTAGAGGTTGATTCAGGCCATTTCAAAACAAACTAAGCATTGGGAAAGGTTCAGGGAACATCAAGCAAGCTCAAAAGAACCTCAGGCCTCATTGAAAGTTGCTGCATTGTCCAAGTCGTGTCCAACTGAAACAGGTTTTTTATGAACTTCTATCTCTCTATTTAGGAACATTTAGCCTTAGGTTTGTGAATAAAAGATGTTGTACTCATTGCCCGGAAACCATACATATGCTCAGTTTTCATTTATATTAATCGTGCTAGGAGAATTTCATCCATGAACATGTTGAAAAAGTTAGGTTATATTTTAGGGCCAGAGAAATTCTCTCTGGTCTTTGAGAGTTAGATTTAATGTTTTATATGGTTGAAATCATTGTTTGATGCTTTACAAGTTTCATGTTTTGAGTTTTGTCAAAAGATCACGTTTGCAGGAGTTGGCAGTTTGTACAGAGCAAGCGTGCGTTTTTCACAAGGAAGAAGATGAAGTAGAAATGGGCTGGGCCTGTTTTGTTCTTCTTTTTACACCTCCCAACTTACTTCCTGCACCCTCTGGACCAACTTTGTATATTTTTATTATTTTAGCATTTTAATTTCATTTCTGACTTTATTATTTTATTTCCAAACATAAAAAATACTTGAAAATATTTTCATAAATTTTTTATATTTATTTGGTATTTATTTCAATTATTACTAGCATTAAAACATTTTATATACTTTTATATTATTTTGTTCAAATGTAAAAATAATGTAAATAATACTTTTATTTTTATTTTTTAATTTTATTCACATTGGAAATATTTTCTTGAACATATTCTATTTTTGTAAATATTTTATTTTATTTTATATATACTTAAAATATTTAATATATATATATATATATATATATATATATATATATATATATATATATATATATATATATATATATATATATATATATATATATATATATATATATATATATATATATATATATATATATATATATATATATATATATATATATATATATATATATATATATATATATATATATATATATATATATATATATATATATATATATATAATTTTATTTTATTAAAAACATAGAATAAAAATATAAAAATAGTACATTTTTATTTTTATTGTTATTTTATACTAAAAAATACTTTTTCTCAATATATTTTTGTTTTTGTACATATTAACATATTTTTGTATATAAATAATAAATAATATCATTTTCTTAAAGAAAATTAGGGTTTACCCCTTTAATAAAAAAATAAAATTAATCTTTTTTTATTATTTTATTTATTCCTTTTTATTTCTTTACATTTAAAAATACTTTGCATACATAAAAACTTTTTTTTTGCATAATACATTTTTATTTAATATTTATTTATCTTTGTTTATTTAATTATTGTACATTTAAATATTATGCATTGTAAATTCAATTTGGTTGTAATAATTTAGGGTTTAAATTTCTTGCAAAATAACCCCCCCTATTCAAAATTGTACCCCCTCCCTATATCAAGTTGTAATAGCTTAGATTTATCTTTACGCACTTAAATGCTTTCATTTATGCCATGCTTAGAGAATTAGGGTTTGTACGCAAAATCAAAACCAACAAATAGTTTGACCTAATCAAAGACAAAAATGCATGAAAAACAAACACAATGCACACTTGCATCCCTAGGGTTACAATCCACTTGTTGCCTTCAAAAATGGGCCATGGTATGCATGTTAAGTACTTTGGCAAAACAAAAACAAAGCAAACGATCATAGTCCCTGGATAACGCTATCTGAGTTGCCTAAACAAAATGATCAAGTCCCTTAAGAAAATTGCCAAAAATACTTGACACCATTGCTATCATGGTCTATACGATGACCTGCGCCTGTCCTGTTTAACATCCTAACACAAGGTTGTTCACCAAATGCAATGGTGAAACAACACTGTCAAAAGGGTTAAAAACATTAGGAGAGATCTTTGAGTAAAATAGGGTAGACAACTCTTAGTTACTTGATCAAAAGCTTGCAAAACATCCTTGCCATTTTCAAACACACTTCACAACACAACTTCAAAACAATTTCAAAACAACTTTCAAAACATTGAAATATCTTTCCGAAAAGACACACACCTTTGTATATATCCAAACAAGAATCATTACAAAGTTGCCTAAGACAAGGCCTCTTTTTTAAAGCATTTTCAAAACCACACATAAAGCACCATTTCAAACAATTGAAAAGCAAAGGCAAGTGATCTAAAACATGTAACTAAGAGCCCATGGATAACCATGGATAGAAAGGGTGCTAATACCTTCCCTTTCTATAATCTACTCCCCGAACCCAAGAAAACATCTCAAAGGTCTTTCCTGTGTTTTTTGACCTTTCCTTAGGATAAAATAAAAAGTCGGTGGCGACTCTTGCTAAACCGAAACATTTGCGAACACAAACGCAAAACCTCAAGTCAGTTCTCCCACCGTATCACAGAACTGGCGACTCTGTTGGGGAAAACTTTAAAAGTGGAGTAACCTTAGGGCTTAGATCACCTTTTCATGCTTATCTTGTTTGCTTTGTTTGCTTTACATTTGGTTCTCATGTTTGGGCTTGAAATCCTCTACCCGGATTTGGGAAACATTCATAGGTAAATAGCAATACGTTGTGGAAACTGTGCAGGGTATACCAACATGGTTGAAGCAATAGCTATATTAGTGTGACATATTTGTGAGTAACGGTAGCCTTTGAGTCAATCAAAGAGAATACGGGGCCGCTGAGTGATGTCATGAAGCACTAATGAACTCTTAGAACCTTACTTGACCATCTTGGCCTTTTTTAGAGGTAGTGAGATGACCGGCTTTGGTGCAGTCCGAAGTTGGTAGATACTCGATACTACACTCATTGAGGGTTGTTTTCTTGGAATATTTTGGTCGCTAGTTAAGTGGCTAAACCAAAACAATGAACATAGAAAACAATCCAGTGATATTGAGCTCCTTAGAACCCGATTACTATTTATAGGAAAGGTTGAGCAAACTAACTTCAAGAGGGTACTTACCTATGAAACCTCATGCAAGCCTGAAACTAGGGTTTTGTGTGACTTGCTTGTACATGTGTTTGTGTATACATCATGAACATCATAAAACATCATATGCATCCACTAACCATTTCAAGGGTTTGGATCTTCATCTTTGTTCTTGTTTTGTAGGTCATGGAATCTCTTCTCAGGAAAACAATTCAAGCCAACCTTGTGAGAATCCCTCCTCAACTCAAGGAGCTTACTTCTAGGATTCCAGAGAATTCTCTCTTCAGTGAAAGACATGGTAGACTTCTCAGCTTGGTCAACTCCAACATTGAAGAAGACATGGTGAAAGTTCTCTTCCAGTTATTTGACCCCCTACACCACTGTTTCACATTCCCTGATTATCAACTAGTACCTACTTTGGAGGAATTTTCTCAACTCCTGAGGATTCCTATTCTTCATCAACTACCTTACAACGGTACGAAAAAAGAACCAAAGCCTGAAGATGTTGCTCAAGCATTACACTTGCAACCATTTGATATCAAAGGACATTGGGAAACCAGAAGTGGTGTCAAGGGTTTCTTGGCAAAATTTCTGTTTGAGAAGGCACAAGACTGCTGGAATTCTCTAGATCTACAAGCTTTTGAGGAGATTGTAGCACTCCTCATCTATGGGTTGGTCTTGTTCCCAAACCCGGATTAACTTATAGATGTGAATGCTGTCAAGATTTTCATATCTCGGAATCCTGTGCCTACATTACTTGGGGACATCCTACACTCATTTTATACACGAACAATGAGGAAAAGAGGTGTTCTCATGTGCTCTACTCCTCTCCTAGCAAGGTGGTTTATTTCTCACCTTCCACAATCAGTTTTGAAGAATGAGCAGGGTTTAAGGTGGTCACAACGGTTGATGATCCTCACACATTCTGATGTTCATTGGTGTTCTCGGTCCAGAGATAATGTCATCATCATTGATCGTTGTGGGGAATTCCCTAGTGTCCCACTACTTGGCATTAGGGGAGGCATTACCTACAACCCCTATTTAGCTCTAAGACATTTTGGATATGCTCGGAGGGATGACCCTCATGATATGCTGGTCCCTGACTTGGTTTTTGACTTCGACAACGATGCGCAAGGACTTCGACAAAGGTTCGTCAGAGCTTGGAGGATGCCCAACAAAGTGGATAGTAAGACACTGGGGCACAAAGAATTCCATCCCTCTTGAGCCTTACCTCAAGTGGGTACGAACCCGCGCCCAGAATCTTATGATGCCATATCCTCATATTCTCCCCGTGATCAAAGAGCCTGTTATGGAAGGAGAGGTTCCATACACCCTCTTACATCCAGACATGCCAACATCATTGGAAGAATTACAAAAGAGTTGGATCCAACTCAAAGAAGAACGAAATACTTTTGAAACCAGCTTCTATGCCAGTGAGAAGAAGGTTTTGGAGCTTACCCACCGACTTCATGAGGAGGAAACTCTCAACACTTACATCGCACCAAAGAGGATGCACAATGTCTTTTTACATTAAGAATTTTGTAATATTTTGCCCATGGGGCACTTATGTACTAACAAATTTCTTCTTAATATGACGTGTGTGCAACAAATTTGAATTTCTGAATCCTTGAATGCATTACATGAATAACATACCATCCATCATATGCATAAACATGTCTTCACACCAGGTTTCCTTATCTTTCTGCTGTTTATTTCAGCAAGATAGATTTGGAGCAGACGGTTAAGGATCTGCAAGCACATAATTCTCAATTCCAGCAACTCCTCATGACCTTAGCAAAGGGTCAAGAGGACCTCAAAGAACTGTTGGAGATAGATAAAGAGAAAAAGAAGAAAAGACATGGTGTAGTCATCATGGGAAGAAGGTTTGAAAGCAATGCTAGAAAAGTTCTCGAATTCCCCTCGACGTCTGATGAAGGGGCTGGTAAAGGAAAAGGAACAACGATGCCTTCTGAATCTGAAGTTGAAGGAGAAGAAGAGGAAGAGGAAGAAGACAAAGATTACTCGGAACAGCAATATCCCCCGGCGGATGTTAAGTTTAAAAATCTTGAAGACATATTGGCAGCCATGGAGTTGCAAAGGTTACCTGTTTTAGATTTTGAAGAACTAGGGTTGGTCGCTGGGATCGTTATTCCTCCCAAGTTCAAAGTTCCTACATTTGCCAAGTATGACGGTCTGTCGTGTCCAAAGATGCATCTAAGATCCTACGTCTGAAAGATCCAACCCCACTCATCTGATAAGGATCTTTGGGTCCATTTTTTCCAAGACAGTTTGTCAGGCACACAATTGGACTGGTTCTATCAACTCGAGAGATCAGAGGTTCACAACTGGGAAGACTTAGCTGTTGCTTTCTACCGGCAATACCAATACAATGCTGATTTAGCGCCTACTCGTACTCAACTATAGAGTATGGGTATGGCTTCTAACGAGGGATTTAAAGAGTATGCCCAGAAGTGGCGTGATCTGGATGGAAGGGTGCAACCACCATTGTCGGATAGAGAGTTGGTTGACATGTTTTTAGGGACCCTGTCGGGCCCTTTCTTCAATCATTTAATCGGGAGTTCCTCCGTAGGATTCACTGAACTAATTTTAACCGGTGAAAGGGTCGAGGCCGGCATTAAAAGTGGTAAGATTCAGAAAGATGCCTCCGCGTCCACCGCTGTTAAGAAGACCTTCCCAGCTAAGAAGGAAGCTTCTGCTGTTTATTCTCAGAAGAGCCAAGGAAGAATCGAGCACTGACCAACTATAGGGGCTGTGATGATCCAAAACTCTTCAAATGATCAACCTCGCAACAATCAGCCAAGATCTAATCAGCAACGGGTAGAAAGGCCACAACGGCAGTTCACCCGAATCAACATGACATCGACTCAAGTACTCCCTCATTTGCTAAAGCTGAATCTTGCCAATTTGAAGGAAGCGCCAAAGAACCCCAATAACTCCTCTCCATATTACCACTCCAATGCAAAATGTGCTTACCACTCTGACAGTTTAGGGCATGATACCAACAACTGTTGGGCTCTTAAGAACAAAATCCAAGACCTGATTGACGCCAAGGAAGTAGAATTCGATGCGCCCGAAAAGCCAAATGTGATTTCTGCCCCGATGCCCAAGCACAGTCATAATGTTCATGCCGTTATGGAAGACCTTCATGTTACCAATGTTGCTGACCTTTTGACTCTGTTACCAGTGATTAAAGTGAACTTGATGAGAGCCAGGATATTCCCAGGCTGTGGAAAAGACTGTTACTTTTGTTTGAACATACGAGTTGACTGCCCAATGTTGAAATCAGGCATCCAACGCCTGATGGATACCCACGAGATACTCTTCCAAAAGAATCCTGTTGACACCTTCACTCCTGTTACTCCTGCTACTTTTGCTACTTCAACCAATGACATTGCAATAATAACCATCTCCGACAATCTTCCCAAGGCTTGCAAAAGGCCTGTCAAGATTACGCCTGATCCTAAGTTTGTGCCGTTAAAAATCACCATGCCGAGGCCTGTCCCGTATCAATCTAACAAGACGATACCATGGAACTACGGAGGAGAAATCTTCTATCATGGTATCAAATAGATTGAATCAGTCCAAGAGAATTCTGAAGATGAAACCCCTGATATAGGGAACATTGCGGGAACAAGCAAGATAACTCGCAGCGGACATATTTTCTCTCCGGAGATTGCTCCCCCACGAGCAGTCTTCGGACCCTCGAAAGCTTCTGTACCTGTTAAGCCATCTGTGCAAGGCCTGATAATTGAAGAATTGGATACTCCTAAAGTTAGACCATCCGTTGATACTACCAATAAGGGTAAGGGGATACTAGAAGCGCTTGTCAGGATGAAGGCTCAGACTGTGGTAATCCCAGAAACCACCCAGAAAGAAATGGAAGAAATCTTAAAGATAATCAAAAAGAGCGACTACGACATCGTGGAACAGCTAGGGCAGACCCCTTCCAAAATCTCCATGTTGGCTCTTCTACTCTGCTCTGAGGCCCATGCTAAGGCCCTGATCAAATTCTTAAAGACGGTACACGTGCCTCAAGAAACTTTGGCTGACCAGTTTCAAGAGTGCGTGGCCAGCCTAACGGCTGATAACGGTCTTGGTTTTTCCGATGCTGATTTGACCCCCAAGGGAAGGAAGCACAACGACGCGCTGCATGTCTCAGTAGAATGCAGGGGAACCACCCTTGCCCATGTCCTCGTTGATACTGGTTCATCCTTGAATGTGCTGCCGAAGAAAGCATTAGACCGTTTGGATTGTGAAGGGTTAGTGCTAAAGCCAAGTAATATCGTGGTTAGGGCCTTTGATGGGTCCAAAAGAATGGTTCACGGAGAGGTTGACATTCCTATCAAAGTGGGCACAAAATTTTTCAACTCCACCTTTTATGTGATGGACATCCGTCCTTCATATTCGTGTTTGTTGGGAAGGCCATGGATCCACTATGCTGGGGCAGTTACCTCCTCTTTACACCAAATGCTAAAGTATCCTATTCAGGGTAAGATTATAACAGTGCACGGCGAGGAAGAGTACATGATAAGTCACCTCAACTCCTTCCTCTATGTGGAGTTGGATGGCGAGTTCATAGAAACGCCTTTCCAACATTTTGAGGAAGTTTCTCCTGAAGTCGCAGTTACGAAGACAATGGTTGATGTGCCTATTATTTCCAAGCATGTGTCTAGGATGGCATCTCTCAAGGATGCAGAGGCTGTAATCAAAGAAGGAAGATGTACAGTGTGGGGGCAACTTCCTGATTTTCCCTATAAGACGGACAAGTTCAGTCTGGGTTTTACTGCTGCTGGCTAGAAAGCTATGCGTCGCTCCAAGGCTGGGGGACCACCCGTAAAAATCACTCACCATGGAATTAATGCCTTAGAAGATGATGATGAAGAGGACAACTTTGAAGATTGGATTTTCCCAACCGTCGAAGGAGGATTAAGCAACTGGGAAGCAAAGGACTTTACTCCTATCACTTTCATCAACCAGTAATTTATCTTTGAACAATTTCCTACTTTGGTCTGTAATAACTAAACAATTCATACACTATTTTCACCTTATGCCTTGCCCGGGGCATATAGGTCCATTTGTAAGGTCTTGATTTTCTTCATTATCATATGCCATGTTTTAATGAATCATTGGACGTTTTCATCTATAAACAGTTGTGTTCATTTTCTTTCTTTTTTGCATTTTATTTTGTTTAAGGATGGCTATCCCTTACACACACCCACACTCACAAAATGCAGGTACCCGTCCACTCCGGATTCCATGGGTCACTATTCTATTTTAGCCTTCGGTGAATCTGAAGATTTGGTCAATCATGCTGAGTACGAAGTTGACGAAGACTGTGAAGTGCCGAGAGAGTTAGCCAGACTTTTGCAACAAGAAGAGAGGGAAATCCTGCCTCATGAAGAGTTGCTAGAAACCATCAACTTGGGAATAGAGGAAGACAAGAAAGAGGTTAAGGTGGATGCCAATCTGGAACCAGGTGTCAAAGAGCGCTTAATGAAGTTATTGAACGAATATGTTGAGATCTTTGCCTGGTCCTATGAAGACATGCCGAGATTAGACACAAATATCGTGGTTCACCGTCTCCCTACAAGAGAAGACTGTCCACCGATCAAGCAAAAGGTCCGCCGAATGAGGCCCGACATGTCTGAGAAGATCAAAGCTGAGGTAATGAAGCAATTCAACATTGGCTTTCTGGCTGTTACTTCCTATCCATAATGGGTTGCTAACATCGTGCTCGTGCCTAAGAAGGACGGAAAAGTCAGAATGTGTGTGGACTATCGGGATTTAAACAGGGCTAGCCCTAAAGATGATTTTCCACTACCACACATAGACATCTTGGTTGACAACATAACTCAACACAAGGTATTTTCCTTCATGGATGGATTCTCTGGATACAATCAGATTAAAATGGCCCCTGAAGACATGGAGAAAACTACTTTTGTCACGCAATGGGGTACCTTTTGCTACAAAGTGATGCCATTTGAACTGAAGAATGTCGGGGAAACCTATTAACGCGCCATGGTAGCTTTATTTCATGATATGATACATCATGAGATTGAAGTTTACGTAGACGACATGATAGCCCGATCACAAACAAAAAAAGAACACCTTGATCATCTGCAAAAGCTGTTTGTCAGGTTGAAGGAGTTTAAGCTCAGACTGAACCCGAGCAAGTGCACTTTTGGAGTCAGATCTGGTAAACTTTTGGGATTTATTGTCAGCAACAAAGGCATTGAGGTTGATCCAACTAAGGTCAAAGCTATACAAGAAATGCCTGCCCCTCGCACTGAAAAGGAGGTTAGAGGTTTCCTGGGACGCTTAAACTATATTGCAAGGTTCATCTCTCACCTGACATCTACCTGTGAGCCAATCTTCAAACTGTTGAAGAAAGATCAGGTAGTTGAATGGAACAACGATTGTCAAGTTGCTTTTGATAAGATCAAGGAGTATTTACTGGAACCTCCTATCTTGATGCCACCCGTCGAAGGAAGGCCATTAATCATGTATCTGACTGTTTTGGATAACTCAATGGGGTGCGTACTGGGCCAACATGACGAGTCTGGCCGAAAAGAGCATGTCATTTATTACCTTAGCAAAAAGTTTACCGACTGTGAGACTCACTACTCACTGCTCGAGAAAACTTGCTGCACTTTGGTATGGGTTGCTCGCCGGCTAAGGCAGTATATGTTGACTCATACCACTTTGCTGATTTCCAAGATGGATCCGATCAAGTATATCTTCGAGAAGCCTGCTTTATTTGGAAGAATCGCTAGATGGCAAATGATCCTGACTGAGTATGATATCCAGTATACCACCCAAAAAGCTATAAAGGGGAGTGTACTAGCTGACCATCTAGCTCATCAAGCCATCGAAGATTACCAATCTATGAGGTTCGACTTCCCTGACGAGGACATCATGACATTGGACAACATTGAAGGTAACAGACCATATGACGGACCTGAACAAGGATCCCGATGGACCCTGTACTTTGATGGTGCTTCAAATTCACTTGGCAACGATATCGGTGTGGTACTCATTTCTTCGAAAGGTTTCCATACACCCTTCACTGCCCGACTTTGCTTCAGCTGTACCAACAACATGGCTGAATATGAAGCTTGCATCTTTGGTCTCAAGGCTGCTATAGACTTGGGAATCAAATCTTTGGTCGTATTTGGGGACTCGGCTTTGGTTATCAGTCAAGTCAAAGGAGAGTGGGACACTAAACATCCTAATATTATCCCATACAAAGAACATGTCTTGACATTGTTGCCTCATTTCGAGCAGATTACCTTCGAGCACTTCCCGCGAGAAGAAAATCAGCTAGCAGATGCTCTGGCTACAATGTCTTCCATGTTTAAACTCAACTGGGATAATGAGGCTCCCTAAATCACCATCGAACGAATGGACGAACCTGCACACTGTCATGAGATTAATACCGAAGAAGTAGTGGAACAACCCTGGTTTCATGAAATCAAAAGGTATCTCCAGACTCGAGAATACCCTGAAGGAGCTTCCATCAATGACAAAAAGTTCTTAAGGAGATTTGCTGCCAAGTTCTTCCTGAGTAATGGCATCCTTTATAAACGCAAGCATGATTGTGTTCTACTTCGTTGTGTGGACAAGGTTGAAGTGGATTTGATCATGACCGAGATACATAGTGGTACATTTGGCACCCACTTAAGCGGGCATACGATGTCTAAGAAGATTCTAAGGGCAGGCTACTACTGGTCTACCATGGAAGCTGATTGTCATCAACATTTCCGTACTTGCCACAAGTGCCAAGTCTACGCCAACAAGATACATATTCCTCCTGTTCCTCTCAATGTTTTAACAACTCCTTGGCCATTCGTAATGTGGGGCATTGACATGATTGGAGAGATCAAGCCCACGGCATCCAATGAACATCGCTTCATCCTGGTGGCTATTGATTACTTCACCAAATGGGTCGAAGGAGCTTCCTTTGCCTCTGTTACAAAGAATGTGGTTGCCTGCTTCATTAAGCAGAATCTCATATGCCGGTATGGTATCCCCGACAGGATTATCATGGACAACAGTACAAATTTGAACAACACTATGATCACCGCTATGTGCGAGTAGTTCAAGATTTATCATCACAATTCATCTCCCTATCGGCCGAAGATGAACGGTGCTGTTGAAGCCGCGAAAAAAATATCAAGAAGATCATTCAAAAGATGACAGTCACCTACAAGGACTGGCATGAGATGTTACCATTTGCTCTGCATGGATATCGTACCACGGTGCGTACTTCAACAGGGGCAACCCCATTTTCTTTGGTATATGGCATGGAAGTTGTTTTGCCTATGGAAGTTCAGATTCCTTCCTTGAGGATTATGAAGGATGCCGGTTTGAGTGAAGACGATTGGATTCAGACCCGGCTTGATCAACTTAACTTGATCGACGAGAAGCGACTTACTGCTGTTTGTCATGGTCAGACGTATCAAAAACGGATGATCAAGGCTTTCAACAAGAAAGTCAAGCATCAAGTATATCAAGTCGGAGATCTTGTAATCAAGCGGATCATCTTGCCGCAAAGTGATCCCAGGGGCAAGTGGACTCCTACTTACGAAGGACCATTTGTGATCAAAAGCATCTTTTCTTGTGGGGCAATGATTCTGACCACCATGGACGGTGACAATTTGCCGCACCCTGCGAATGCAGACATAGTCAAAAGATACTACGCATAAAACGACCCGACAAGTTGAAAACCCGAAAGGGCGACTTGGGCAAAAATGGGCATCCTGGTGAATCGAAAACCCGAAAGGGCGGTTCAGGCAAAAATTAGGGATAAATAAAAAAATCTGTACACCCGACAAGTTGAAAACCCGAAAGGGCGACTTGGGAAAAAAAGGGTTTCCCGGTGGATCGAAAACCCGAAAGGGCGGTCCAGGCAAAAGTTAGGGAATTAAAGCGTATGAATGTGTCTCGTCGGATCACTTTAAGAACAATCTCTTCACCAACGAACTCTAAGCTTCTGATCAATCCAATCATCGGCGGATAAAGCAGCGAATAGACAAGATACTCAGAGTTGTGAAGGCTATAGCAGAATGGGAACCCCATGGAATTGTTACACATAGCCATCTTTCTTTTTGTATAATTTTTTTCTTCCAGTTTTTACGACAACATTCTCTTACTAGGATGTCTGTCTCCTTTGTACAAAGATACTTACAAAAGTTAATACAAAGATACTTCAAAGTGCAGAAATTTGCTTTCCTTTCTTTCTTTTTTACACTTATGTTTATTTTGAAAACGTCCAAAGTTTTGTTAAATAGGCATATGCATTTGAATACAATCACTGCTTACAAATAAAACGAAATTGAGAGAGGATAATTACTGGTAGGTTGAAGGTGTAGGAAGATATCTTTGCTCTATTCCAGAAGAAGTCCCCTGCAGTACAAAGCTAAAACCTTGGAGTATACATCCCTAGCGAAGTTAAATTTCAGGATCCCTAGTTGAGCCACCGTGTTCTAAACTTTATCCCCCAACAGAGTTAAGTTTCAGAGTTCCCAACAGAGTTCGAACTCCCAATCCCCAGTGGAGCCCGAAAACCCGGAAATACATATCCCTAGCGGAGCTAGAATGTTCTAAACCTTCTTCCCCAGCGAAGTCAAGTTCCCCAACTTCCCCAGTAGATTGGTGTACAACCCAAGCTCCTGATTTCACAGGCCAAGTAAACATTCTCCCCACAAAGTTATTTCCCAGCAGATCGAAGATTCTTGGTCTCATTTCTCCAGCAGAAGCCTCCTAGGATTTAACTCCCCAGTAGAGATTTCCAGAGTTTTCCTTATTTCCCAGGAAAGTCATGAAGGATTCTCATTCCCCGCAGAAGTTGTCAAAGCTCTTGATTAATCCCCACGAATCACCAAGGATTTTCAATCTCCAGCAGTGGTCCCAAGATTTCTCATTTCTCAACAATCAAAGATCTTTAATCCCCAAGAAGTCAGCAAGGATTTCTTGTTTTCAACAATCAAAGATTTTTGAATCCTCAACATTAGTCAGGAATTTATTTTCTCCGGCAGCAGTCCAAGATTTCCTTATCTCCAATTATCGAGAATTTATTTTCCTCAAGCAAGGCAGCTACTCTTCTTACATGCACATCCATTACATTCATATATCATAAAACATTGATGAAACACCGTTCATTGCATCATACATATCATGCAGCATGACTTTGTGTTTTAGCTAACATTTTACCCTTTTCAGGATAAGATTAAAAGGCTATCGTTAACAACTATTTAGATACAGTATGGATACACCCCAGACACGACGGTCATTCTATTACTCATTCAGAATATCATGCCAAAATACAGTATGGATACACCCCAGACACGGCGGTCATTCTATTACTCATTCAGACTTCAGCAATCCGATACAGACTAGATACGCTCCAGACACGGCGGCCATTCTACCTCTCATTCAGATTCAATTATCAAATTCAAGATTCAGATACGCTCCAAACATGGATGCCATTCTGGCCCTTACACCAGAAGTTTGATTTCCCCCCAGTGCAGTCGCCACGGAAGTCATTCTGTCACTTATTTAGATCCCCGTTACAGTCTCAGATACACTCCAGACACGGAAGTCATTCTGCTACTCATACAGATCTCAACTTCAGATACAGTCCAGATACGCACCAAACACGGTTGCCATTCTGCCACTCATTCATAACTTATCCTCATCACACAGTTGCTCCATATACATATGTTTCTCTGTTACCCATTCAGAATACAGATACACTCTAGACACGGCAGTCATTCTGATATTCATTCAAAGATCAAATACAGTTACAACTCGGATACGCCCCAGTTCAACAAGCAATCTTGGATGGCATCTTTAAGCCCATCTCCAGCAAGATTCTACCATCTCCAAATGGCATCTTTAAGCCCATTCCCTCAACAATATTTTGACGAGTGCAACTTTACGAGCACTCTAGTGTCCAATCCTCTTTTACCTTCGAGTCACGAAAGGCAAACTTGCAGATCTAACTCTTCAGGTTCAAGAAGATTGAACAGGGGCAACTGTTCTACCCCAAAATTTGCCCTCCCATTTTATCAACATTTCTCATCACAAGACTCTTGGAGCTCAAGACCAAGCTAGGGTTTGCTCTGCTCAAGACACCTCCTTGCACTGTTGACCTAAATTAGGGTTTGAGTTTGCACAAGGATTTTTAGGCCTTCAATTCCCAAATCGACTTTCATACTTCATGTTGGACTCATAAGTTTTCCCATACCAAGTTTCAAGCCTTGAATCAAATTTTTGCCCAGTCAATTGGACAGTTGACCTAGAAATCAACTATATTGGGGAAAAGTCAACTGTGGCCAATTTACAGTCAAACCTCATGAATTTTAACCCACATCAACATTATGAACTCATATGAACCATTTGATCAAGTTTGGACCACAACTCCACAAGAAATTTGATTAGATCACCAAAAGGGCAAAATGGTCATTTTTAGGGTTTTGACTGTACAAAGGCAATTTTTGACTGTTTGACCTAGCCAATGGAAAATCAGGCTCAACCATGGACTCAAGGACTCAATGACATTATCTTGACCTATTCAACAAGTTCAAAAGATCTCAAATGCATAGGATTGACAAATGAAATTTTTCAGTCAACTGATCAAAATTTGACTGTATACTGAAAAGTCAAACTTTGACTTTTTGGTCAAAATCAAGTGCCAAGGGTCATTTTTCATCAAGATATGTCAAATTATGAAACTTGTTCATCAAGAAACCCAAAATTGCAAATTAGGGTTTGAAATTGAAAATTTTCATAACTTAGAAATTTTCTAAGTTATGAAATTTTCTTAATTTTTCCTAACTTTGTCCCACATTTTCACCAAGATGCGAATGGATTCAAACAAAACTTACAACATGAAAGTTGTATTCCTCCACAAAGTCTACAACTTTTATTCACAAAGTTTTCTCAAAAGAAGCATGGATTTCAAGTTATTATTTTTGGAACAAGGGTACCTAAAACTTTTAACTTAGAGAAATTTTGCCCTAGTTTAGGCAGGATTTTGACCCATCTTCTTGGCCATTTTTCACATATTTTCACTTGGAGTATCAAGTTGCATTTCAAATATGGATTATAGTACATGTTTCAAGCTTTCCAAATTGTCCAAGAACTCCTCAAACACATTTGTGGTTAGGGAGAATCGAATGCTTGAAGTCGGCAAAAACTCACTTTGTAACCATGGCCAATACATGTTCATACCACTTGCAAAATCTGACCAAACTAGCTTAGTACATAATTACAGGTCTCTAAACCCTTCAACACTCAAAAATTGAATGCAAATACATTGGAAATTGGTGTTATTATGACCATTAGAGCTTGGCACAATGGTTTAATCCATTTTTGGCATAAAGGTTGCACTTCCATTTTCATAAAACATAACTTTTGAAAATTTGTTTCTCTTGAGCATTGGACCAAGCCTTTTGCTGCAAACAAAGTTCCCTAATCTCAGGCATAGTACACCAACTATGTGCATGCTTGGAGCTAGCCTGTACAGGCCATAACATGGTCACTTCTCACTTTTACTTCAAAAACAAGTCATTGTGCCAAAAGTCAAGAACACACATATCTGATATATTCAACTTAAGCAAAGTTTTAAAACAAGTTTGACACATCCTTGTAAGCCAGAAACGCGAGCCAATCATCCCTCAAACACCATTGAACACCAAAACATCAAAAACATGCAAAATAGGGCAGTTGCTGCAACTTGAATGCCATAGCTCATTTTGCTCCTTTCCACTTCAAACACCTTCCATTCAACTCACTCAAGCTGTCCCAAACCTCCATTGCCAACTGTAACTCCATTTACAGTGTTCACCATTTCTGTTTCAAGCTTATGCAGGTTGACTTCTAGAGGTTGATTCAGGCCATTTCAAAACAAACTAAGCATTGGGAAAGGTTCAGGGAACATCAAGCAAGCTCAAAAGAACCTCAGGCCTCACTGAAAGTTGCTGCATTGTCCAACTCGTGTCCAACTAAAACAGGTTTTTTATGAACTCCTATCTCTCTATTTAGGAACATTTAGCCTTAGGTTTGTGAATAAAAGATGTTGTACTCATTGCCGTGAAACCATACATATGCTCAGTTTTCATTTATATTAATCGTGCTAGGAGAATTTCATCCATGAACATGTTGAAAAAGTTAGGTTATATTTTAGGGCCAGAGAAATTCTCTCTGGTCTTTGAGAGTTAGATTTAATGTTTTATATGGTTGAAATCGTTGTTTGATGCTCTACAAGTTTCATGTTTTGAGTTTTGTCAAAAGATCACATTTCAAGGAGTTGGCAGTTTGTATAGAGCAAGCGCGCGTTTGTCACAAGGAATAAGATGAAGTGGAAATGGGCTGGGCCTGTTTTGTTCTTCTTTTTACACCTCCCAACTTACTTCCTGCACCCCTGGCCCAACTTTGTATATTTTTATTATTTTTGCATTTTAATTTCATTTCTGACTTTATTATTTTATTTCCAAACATAAAAAATACTTGAAAATATTTTCATAAATTTTTTACATTTATTTGGTATTTATTTCAATTATTACTAGCATTAAAACATTTTATATACTTTTATATTATTTTGTTCAAATGTAAAAATAATGTAAATAATACTTTTATTTTTATTTTTTAATTTTATTCACATTGGAAATATTTTCTTGAACATATTCTATTTTTGTAAATATTTTATTTTATTTTATATATACTTAAAATATTTAATATATATATATATATATATATATATATATATATATATATATATATATATATATATATATATATATATATATATATATATATATATATATATATATATATATATATATGTATATTCTGGCTCTTTTGATCTATGGTCTGGTATTGTTTCCCAATCCTGACACCTTTATCAGTATCCATGTCATAAGGATCTTCATGACTCGGAACCCTGTACCCACTCTTTTGGGTGATATCCTGCAACAACTCTATGCTCGTACTGCTCGAAGACGGGGAACTCCGTGGTGTTGTGCTCCTTTGCTAGTGAGGTGGTTTATTTCGCACCTTCCTAAGTTCGTGCTGAAGAATGAAGAAGGAAAAGGTTGGGCTCGGAGGTTAATGTCCCTCACTGATAATGACATCACTTGGACTCTCAGAGGTTTGGATGAGGTAGCTGTTATTGATCGTTGCGGAGAATACCCTAATGTTCCGTTGATTGGTATCCAAGGAGGAATCTCTTATAATCCATGCTTAGCTCTCCGTCAGTTTGGAAGAGCCAGAGGAGTTGGGCCTCATGAAATGTTGGTTCCTCACTTCCATTTTGAGTTTCAGGCAGACAGTGACAAACTACGCCATGGATTCATTAAAGCTTGGGACATAATTCACCAAGCTGACCCACTTGAGTTGGGACCAAAGACTTCTCTACCAATGGAACCCTATTGCAAATGAGTCCGCATCCGTGCTCAGAGGTTAGGTATGCCGTACGAAGCTGTCAGACCTATCATTCTTGAATCTCCTGATGAAGATGGGGTTCCTCCAACTGTCCTCCCTCCTCATATACCTACTGATTTTGACACAATGAAGAGATCTTGGGCACAACTAAAGGAAGAAAGGGATTTCTATCGGGAGAAGTTCAACGAGCAGGAACGGAAGATCCAGAGGCTGACTAAGAAATTGGAGGAAGAGCGGGTCCTGAACAACTACATCAGCACTGAGAAAAGGAGGCCATGGGAGCACTGATGGGCTTTGGATATTTCCTTTTATAACTTTCATTTCCTTTCCAGTATTTTTCATTCCTGTAATGCCTAAGGGCAAGTTGTTGAACAATTGAAAATTTTAATCTAATGAAGTGTGTTTCCCTTTTTGTCTACAAAGTTGAATCTTGTTTGTCTTTGAAAACATAAAACATACGCATTCCATTGCACCATATGCATAGCAGGTACCCTATTTAACAGGTTGCTTAATCTCCTTCGCTGTTTATTTTGAACAGTCATCATGAATCCAGGCTCATCCAGTGAGCAAGCCATCAAGGCCCTTCAGGCCCAAAGTGCCCAGTTTCAAGAAATGGTCCTGAGCCTGGCCCAAGGTCAGCAAGAGTTGAAGACTCTACTCCTGAAGAAGAAGAAGAAAAAGAGGACTGCGTTGTTCAACACCGGACGCAGATTTGGGAACACACTCCACAATGAAGCTGATCCAACTACTTCTTCTGCTGAGAAAAACAGTCCCCAAGGGGGAGGAGCTCCTAGTCCTGCAGTCTCCGACAACGAGACGGACTATAATGACGAACAATACCCACCTGCTACTGACATATACAAGCAATTGGAGGACCGCTTGAGCGCCATGGAGATTCAGAATGTACCGGGGTTGGATTTCAGAGATCTGGGGTTATCTTCTGGGGTAGTAATTCCACACAAGTTTAAGGCGCCTGCCTTCGCCAAATATGATGGGGTCTCCTGCCCAAAGCTGCATCTAAGGTCGTACGTAAGGAAGATCCAACCTTACACGGTAGATAAGAACCTTTGGATTCACTTCTTCCAAGATAGCCTTTCGGGGTCACAGCTTTAATGGTTCTACCAATTAGATGGAACTAGCATCCGACACTGGGAAGATTTGGCAACCGCATTCTACAGACAATATCAATACAATTCTGATCTCGCTCCTACGCGTACCCAACTTCAGGGTATGTCTCTAGGAACGGGCGAAGGGTTCAAAGAATATGCACAAAAATGGAGAGATTTGGCTGGCAGGGTGCAGCCTCCATTGACTGATCGTGAGCTGGTTGATATGTTTCTAGGGACTTTGTCTGGTCCATTTTTCAATCATTTGGTTGGTAACTCCTCCGCTGGGTTTACGGATCTGATTCTGACGGGAGAAAGAATTGAAGCTGGCATCAGGTAAGGAAAGATACAAAAAGCTGCCTCCACAAGTACTGAGAAAAGGCCTTTCAAGAAAGAAGTCTGTGCCGTCTACGGTCCTAGAAGACAAGTCAAGCCAGAAAGTCGCTAAGCCGTCAATGCTTTGGTCATTTCAAAGCCTGTTGCTGCTCCTCAGCAGTACAATCAACAAAGAGGTGAAAGGCCCAAGAGGCAGTATACTAGGCTGAGTATGACCTTATCACAAATCTTACCACAACTGTTATCAACCAACTTGGTGACCATCAAAGAAGCTCCTAAGGTCGTCAACACTGCGTCTCCTAAGTATAACCCGAATGCCCGGTGTGCTTATCATTCTGATAGTCCCGGGCACACTACTGATGATTGCTGGGCCTTGAGAAACAAAGTGCAAGATCTTATCGACGCAAAGGAAATTCAGTTTGAAGCGCCTGAGAGACCGAATGTTGTAACTGCTCCTATGCCCCAGCATAGGGTAAATGCCTTTGAGGAAGAGTTGTATGCTGTTTCGGTGAATGAAGTTGTTACCCCTCTTTTGACTGTTAAGAGGAACTTGCTACTAGCCGGTTTATTTCCGGGTTGTAGCAAGGGCTACCTCCTGTGTGCTGTTATCCCTACCGGTTGTCCACTGCTGAAATCAGGCATCCAAAGCCTGATGGATAGCAAGGAAATTCTGTTCAAGAAAACTGCTGTTCCATTTGTTTCCACTGAAGAGATATCTGTTGTCACAATATATAATCCTGCCAAAGCTCCCGTGAAGAAACCAGTCCAAATTATGTCTGTTGCACCCATTACTATTACTGTTCCGGGGCCTCTCCCCTATGAGTCTGATAAAGCAGTCCCGTGGCATTATGGAGCTGACGTGTATGTGCTTGGGGTGAAGCAGGAGTTCAACACCAATACCAGTATCAGTAACATCACTGGCCCCGCCAAGATTACCCGCAGTGGCAGGCTCTTCTCGCCTGACATTGCACCACCGGTTATCCGAAAACCTCTCACCATCACACCCGCAAGTGTGCATGTTCCAATTCAAGTTCCTGTGTCTACTACTGCCGCCGAGTCCTCTGATACTCGGGGCAAAGAAGTTGCTACCGATTTGCCTGCCAGGACGGAGGCGCCAAAAAAGACTGCTGTGGAAGCCTCCCAACAAGAAATGGAGGAAATCCTTAAAATTATCAAAAAAGAGTGACTTTAATGTCGTTGAACAGTTGGGGAATACCCCCTCCAAAATCTCTATGTTATATTTGCTGCTATGCTCAGAGGCCCATGCAAAAGCCCTGATTTCATTTCTGAAAACGGCCCATGTGCCGCAAGAGACCTCCGCGGATCAATTCACCGACTGTGTGGCTAATTTGACGGCTGACAATGGCTTGGGGTTCTCAGATGCTGACCTTACCGCCAAAGGGAAAAATCACAATGATGCCCTGCATGTTTCCATAGAATGCAGGGGCACTACTCTCGCACACGTGTTAGTGGATACCGGCTCTTCCCTGAATGTTTTGCCCAAGAAGGCATTGGATCGTTTGGATTGTGAGGGGCTGGAGTTGAAACCTAGTAACATCATTGTTAGAGCCTTCGACGGTTCTAAGAGGATGGTGCACGGAGAAGTAGACATCCCTATTTGTGTGGGTTCCCAAGTTTTCGACTCAACGTTCTATGTAATGGATATTCGTCCATCTTATTCCTGCTTGTTGGGTCGACCCTGGACTCACAAAGCTGGGGCAGTAACTTCCACTTTACACCAAAAGCTCAAATACCCTGTCAAAGGGAAGATTGTTACTGTGCAGGGTGAGGAGGAATACATGGTGAGTCACTTGAATTCATTCCGGTATATCGAGATGGACGGGGAGTTTATTGATACACTCTTTCAGCATTTTGAGGAGGTTCCCCCAACATTGGCATCGGCTGAAACAGTGGTTGAAGAAGACTTTCCGTTGAAGATGGCGTCCTTGAAGGATGCCCGGGCTGTAATCGAGAAAGGCAATTGTGCAAACTGGGGTCAGCTTCCTGACTTCACTCAAAAGAACGACAAGTTTAGGCTGGGCTTTACTGAAGAGGCTCAGAGGGCTGTGCGCAAGGAAAATATCAGAAAGGCTCCGGTGTTTATCTCCAACCCAAGGGTGAATGCTATCGAGGAGGATGTAGAGGAAGCAGAATTTGACAGTTGGATCTACCCGACTACCAGCAACGGACCGAGCAACTGGACGGCAAAGGATTTTACGCCTATCACATTTGTCACGCAGTAATTATTTCTTTTGATTTTCAATTTGTAACAAACAATGTGTTAAAACTTTATTGGCTCGGTGTCCTACCCGGGGCATCGTAGCTCCATTTGTGAGGGCTTTTTGTATGACATTTCCATATATCATCAATCAAAACGTTGGACGTTTGTTGTATTTCAAATCTTGTGCTCTTTTTCTCTCTGTGTTATATATTGCAAAACAGCTATATTTACACACACTCACTTATACAGGTTTCAATCCACTCTGGATCTCACTGGTAACAGCTCTGCTACCGCCAGTTATGACTTCGAGAATCCGATCAACTTGGCCGAAGACGAAGGTGAAGATGATTGCGAAGTGCCTGGTGAACTCGCAAGACTGCTACTCCAGGAAGAGAGGGCTATTCAACCACATGAAGAGCCGGTGGAAACAATTAACCTGGGTACTGAGACAGATAGGAAAGAGGTCAAGATTGGTGCCAATCTAGAGCTCAGCGTGAAGCAACGATTGATCCAGATGCTACAGGATTACATGGAGATATTTGCTTGGTCCTATGAAGATATTCCTGGTTTGGATGCCGACATTGTAGTTCATCACCTGCCAACCAAGGAAGACTGCCCTCCGGTAAAGCAAAAGGTTCGCCGTATGCGCCCAGAGATGTCCGAAAAGATCAAGGTTGAGGTCATGAAGCAGTTCGATGCTGGGTTTCTAGCAGTAACTTCTTACCCTCAGTGGGTGGCTAATGTGGTGCCAGTACCGAAGAAGGACGGTAAAGTCAGGATGTGTGTCGACTACAGGGATTTGAACAGGGCCAGCCCCAAGGATGATTTTCCTCTACCTCACATCGACGTTCTTGTCGACAATACTGCTCAACACAAGGTGTTCTCCTTCATGGATGGTTTTTCAGGGTATAATCAGATCAAGATGGCTCCAGAAGATATGGAAAAGACTACCTTTGTGACTCAGTGGGGCACCTTCTGCTACAAGGTCATGCCGTTCGGGTTGAAGAATGCTGGGGCAACCTATCAACGTGCCATGGTTGCTTTATTTCATGATATGATCCATCATGAGATTGAGGTATACGTTGATGACATGATAGCAAGGTCTCAAACTGAGGAAGAACACCTTGATCATCTGAGGAAGCTGTTTGACCGACTCAAGTTATACAAGTTGAGGTTGAATCCCAACAAATGCATCTTTGGGGTGAGGTCCGGAAAATTGCTAGGTTTCATTGTAAGTGATAAAGGTATTCAGGTGGACCCTGCCAAGGTAAAAGCCATACAAGAGATGCCAACTCCAAAGACAGAGAAAGAAGTCAGAGGCTTCCTAGGACGACTGAATTACATTGCCCGATTCATCTCACATCTGACTGCTACTTGTGAGCCAATCTTGAAATTACTGAAGAAAGATGAAGTAGTACGCTGGAACGATGAATGTCAGGCTGCCTTTGAAAAGATAAAGGAATATCTCCAAGAGCCACCCATTCTTATGCCGCCAGTGGAAGGAAGACCTCTGATACTATATTTGACAGTACCTGACAATTCAATGGGGTGTATGCTGGGACAGCATGACGAGTCCGGCCGAAAAGAGCATGCTATTTATTACTTGAGCAAAAAGTTTACCGACTGTGAGTCTCGTTACTCACTGCTTGAGAAAACTTGCTGCGCTCTAGTATGGGCTACTCGCCGGCTGAGACAGTATATGCTGACTCACACCACTTTGTTGATTTCAAAGATGGATCCCATCAAGTACATATTTGAAAAGCCCGCTCTGTCTGGAAGAATAGCAAGATGGCAAATGATCTTGACAGAATATGATATCCAGTATACAACTCAGAAAGCAATTAAAGGAAGTGTACTGGCAGATCATTTGGCACACCAACCTGTGGACGATTACCAATCATTGAACTTTGATTTTCCGGACGAAGACATCATGGTGGTAACCGACTGTGAAGTACCTGGACCGGATGAAGGACCTGAGGAGGGATCCCGATGGTCTATGCATTTTGACGGAGCCTCCAATTCTTTGGGTAACGGCGTCGGTGCTGTAATCATATCTCCCAAAGGAACTCATACTCCACTCACCTCCCGATTATGTTTCAACTGCACCAACAACATGGCAGAATAGGAGGCATGTATCATGGTTCTGCAAGCAGCAATCGACTTAAGGATCAAATTTCTGAGTGTCTTCGGAGATTCCGCTCTCGTGATCAATCAGATCAAAGGCGAGTGGGATACGAAACACCCAAATCTTATTCCTTACAAGGAGTATGTGTCAACCTTGCTTCCCCACTTTGAAGAAATAACGTTTGAGCACTTCCCAAGAGAGGAGAATCAACTAGCAGACGCACTAGCTACGATGTCTTCAATGTTCAAAGTTAAATGGGACAATGAGGCTCCCCGGATCATTATCTGGAAGTTGGATGAACCGGCATACTGCTGCGATCTCGAGGCCGAGAAGGTGACTGAAAAACCCTGGTATCATGAGGTGAAGAGGTATTTGGAAGCTCAGGAATACCCTGAAGGTGCATCTGTCAATGACAAGAAGTTCATGAGAAGGTTTGTGGCGAAATTCTTCCTCAGCAACGACATTCTCTACAAACGGAATCATGATTCAACTCTACTGCGTTGTGTGGATAAGGCTGAAGCAGAGAAGATCATGATAGAACTGCATGAAGGTACATTCGGAACACATTCCAGTGGACACACCATGGCTAAGAAAATCCTTCGGGCAGGATATTTCTGGTCCACAATGGAAGCCGATTGTTACCAACACTCTCGAACTTGTCACAAATGCCAGATCTATGCTGACAAGGTGCATATTCCTCCGGTTCCTCTGAACGTCCTGACGGCACCTTGGACTTTTGCAATGTGGGGCATTGATATGATTGGGGAGATCCGACCGACGGCATCCAATGGGCATCGCTTCATCTTGGTGGCGATCGATTACTTCACGAAGTGGGTTGAGGCAGCTTCCTACGCGACGGTAACCAAGAGCGTCGTGGCACGATTCATCCGGCATAATCTGATCTGTCGATACGGCGTCCCGGAAAGAATCATTACGGACAATGGTACCAATCTCAATAATAAGATGATCACCGAACTCTGCGAACAATTCAAGATACATCACCATAACTCTTCTCCCTATCGGCCGAAGATGAATGGGGCTGTAGAGGCAGCTAATAAAAATATCAAGAAAATTGTGCAGAAGATGACAGTGACCTATAAAGATTGGCACGAGATGTTACCGTTCGCTCTTCATGGGTACCGTACCTCAGCAAGGACGTCAACCGGGGCAACTCCTTTCTCCTTGGTCTATGGCATGGAGGCAGTCTTGCCAATTGAAGTTCAGATACCCTCTCTCCGAATAATGAAGGATGCAGACTTGAGTGAAGATGACTGGATCCAGACTCGACTTGATCAATTAAACCTGATTGATGAAAAGAGACTCACTGCTATCTGTCATGGTCAGACGTATCAAAAGCGAATGATCAGGGCATTTAACAAGAAAGTCAGACCACAAGAGTATCAAGTTGGGGACCTGGTAATCAAACGCATCATCCTTCCTCAAAGTGATCCCCGGGGCAAATGGACCCCTACATACGAGGGGCCATTTGTGGTTAAACATGTGTTCTCAGGAGGAGCCATGATCCTAACCACCATGGATGGTGACGACCTTCCTCACCCCGCCAATGCAGACATAGTGAAAAGATACTACGCATGAATAAAAGACCCGCTAGGTTGACATACCTAGGCAAAAATAAGGGCTTCCCGGCGAACCAAAAGGGTTCGGGCAGAAATAAGGAATGAAATAAAAAAATTGTACACCCGGCAAGTCGAAAACCTGAAAATGCGGCTTGGGCAAAAATGGGTATCCCGGTGAACTGAAAACCCGAAAGGGCGGTCCAGGCAAAAGTTAGGGATAAAGCGTAACACTATGTCTCATTAGATCACTTCGCATCCGGAATTCGACATCAACTATCTGGCTCAGATTTCGGCATCGACCGATCAGCTTCATCTTCAACCAAGCAGCAAAGTGATGAGACGCTTGAAGACATAAAGGCAATAGCAGAGTTGGAACCCAGTGGGATTATTCACATAGCTGTTTTGTCTTCTTTTCAAATTGTAAATTCTATGTTATTCGGCGGCGTCCTCTTACTAGGATGTCAGCCTCTTGTACAAAAAAAAACGCCTATTCACGGGCAAAATTCAAATCAATACAAATTCACTTGTCCATACAAATTGCCTTTGTCCTTTCCTTTTTCTGTTTTGTCTTGCGAAGAACGTCCAATGTTCATTTTTGATATATGCATTTGACATTAAATTGATGATTCATAAATATTTGCATATGAAACGAAAGATTAATTACAGGTGACATCAGAGACAGGGGAAATGTGGAGTTGTCTGATGCAGTCCGGTTGCTTTGTCCGCCAAGGTACCAAGGTAGATTCAACTGAAGAATGTGACCAAATCATCTCAGCGCCCCGCAGAGTCTTAAAGCATATCCCCAGTGGATTCTGGAAGCTTGTCCCCTGCAGAATACGGACGTCTATCCCGAGCTTTATTCAAATTTATTCTTCACAAGGGCTTATAACTGGGTTATCCTCAGCTAATTGCCATGGAAGATCGCCCTCGGCAAGGTTCTTTCAGTCCCCGGCAGGAGTCTGTCTTTGGTATTCCCCAGCGGAGTTTATCTTTGGTATTCCCCAGCGGAGTTTATCATCATTATCCTCAGCGGAATCCATCATTGAAGTCCTCAGCAGGCCTCTCATCAAAACTTCAGCAAAGTATCTCGGCCACAGAGCAACTCCCCGGCCGATCGTCAAGGATTTATTTTCCTAAGACGAAATTACATTCATAAACATTTCACATTTTCATACATCTTGCTTACCTACATGATAAAGTGCATACAATACTATCGCATGTTGAACATCATGACATCATGCATCATGACATTGCATACAACTTATGTTTTTTGCCTTTTCAGGAAAAAGACAATCCCAAAGACAACTACCTTCAACTGTCACAATTCCAGATTCGATTCCTGTATCCAGCCAGGGCATATCTGTTGATCACATTTCCAGACTCGATTCCTGTATCTAGCCAGGGCACGTCTGAAGAGTTCGAAGATTCGATTCCTGTATCCAGCCAGGGCATATCTGTTGATCACATTTCCAGACTCGATTCCTGTATCTAGCCAGGGCACGTCTGAAGAGTTCGAAGATTCGATTCCTGTATCCAGCCAGGGCATATCTGTTGATCACATTTCCAGACTCGATTCCTGTATCTAGCCAGGGAACGTCTGAAGAGTTCGAAGATTCGATTCCTGTATCCAGCCAGGGCATATCTGTTGATCACATTTCCAGACTCGATTCTTGTATCTAGCCAGGGCACGTTTGAAGAGTTCGAAGATTCGATTCCTGTATCCAGCTAGGGCATATCTATTGACGACTATTTCTAGATTCGACTCCTGTATCCAGCCAGGGCACATCTGTGAACAACCGATTGTAGATTCGATACCTGTATCTAGCCAGGGCATATCTGCATAAGGAGACTGAAGATCAAACACCTGTAACAAGCCAGGAAAACATTTGTCTTTCTCAAATACACAAGTTCTCTCTAAGGAATCTCTTATGCGATCAACACCTTCCAAATGGCATCTATAAGCCCATTCCCGACAAGGTTCTGTCACATCTCCAGATGGCATCTATAAGCCCATCTCCCTATCCACCACCTCTCCAAATGGCATCTATAAGCTCATTCCCGACATCACATTGCTAATACTCCAACATGCGAGTGCAAATTTCCGGGCACTCTAGTGTCCAATCTCCTTTTACCCTCGAGTCACGAAAGGAAAACTTGCCAATCTAACTCTTCAGGTTCAAGAAGATTGAACAGGGTCAACTGTTGTACCCCAAAATTTGCCCTCCCATTTCCTCAATATTTTCTCATCACAAAACCCTTGGAGATCAAGATCCAGTTAGGGTTTCCTCTACTCAAGACTTCTCCTTGCACAGTTGACCCAAATTAGGGTTTGTGTTTGCACAAAGAGATTTTGACCTAAAATGCCTAAGATGACTTTCATGCTTCATGTTGGACTCCCAAGTTTATCCATATCAAGTTTCAAGTCTTGATTCCAAGTTTTTGCCCAGTCAATTGGACAGTTGACCTAAAAATCAATTGTATTGGGGAAAAAGTCAACTGTGGCCAATTGACAGTCAAATCTCATGAAAATTGACCCACATCAACATTATGGACCATTTGATCAAGTTTGGATCACAATTCCACAAGAAACTTGATCAGATCATCAAAAGGGCAAAATGGTCATTTTTAGGGTTTTGACCGCACAAGGGCAATTTTTGACTGTTTGACCTAGCCAATGGCAAACCAAGCTCACATATGGACTCAAGGACCCCATGGAATTATCTTGACATGCTCAACAAGTTCAAAAGATCCCAAATACACAAGATTGACAGTTGAATTTCCCAGTCAATTGATCAATTTTGACTGTATACTGAAAAGTCAAACTTTGACTTTTTGGTCAAAATCAAGAGTCAAGATTCATTTTTCATCAAAACATGCCAAATCATGAAACTTGTTCACTAAGAAACCAAGAAATGCAAATTAGGGTTTGAAATGGGAATTTTTCATAACTTAGAATTTTTCCAAGTTATGGAAAACCCTAATTTTTTCCCAACTTTGCCCTACTTTCTCACCAAGATTCATTTGGATTCAAACAAAAGTCAAAACATGAAAGTTGTAGCTTGTTGCATAATCTACAACATTTATTCACAAAGTTTTCCCAAATGAAGCTTGTATCTCAAGTTACAATTTTTTGAATAAGGGCACTAAACCATCCTTAACTTAGTGAAAATTTGACCTTTTTGACAAGGTTTTCTACCTAACTTCAAGGCCATTTTCCATACACTTCCACTTGGAATTTCAATTTGCATTTCAAAGATGGATTGTAGTACACATTCCAAGCTTTCCAAAATGTCTAAGAACTTCTCAAACAACCTCATAACTTGAGAGAATCGAATTTCACAATATGGCAAAAACTCACTTTTGAATGGATCATGAACATGTTCATAACTTAGGCCATTTTCAAGTCAGCATAGTTTGTGCTACATTACAGGTCCTAAAACCCTTTGACACTCAATAATTTAATGCCAAACCTTTGTGCCAAGACCATGTTTTGTGTATTCAAGCATTGTCTAGAAGATTAATCCATTTATAGATAAAGCATTATTTCCATTTTGAAAAAGTAGAACTTTATGTCCATTTTGCAAATCCAAGTGGTACAGCCAAAATCTTCTAGGCACAAGTTATGAGACACATTGCACTGATCAAGGCAAAGGGTTGCAGCATGTTATGGGGGCCTGCATCAGTCTAGAACATCAACTTGCCTTTTGTTGCTTAAGAAAGAAGAAACATAACATAACTTGTACCAACTCTCATATCAGCTTACAAACACTTAAACAAACTTATCAAACACATTCCAAACATTGATCCTAAGCTAAAGCATGAGCCTTTCACCTCCAATCCCTCCCAAAACTCAGAATCACCTTGAAACTGCTCAAACAGAGCAACCTCTGCAGATTGAGTTCCAACTCTCAATCCTTTCAAGCATTCTTGCCCAAACCAGTTCATACACCTTCCCTACCATCTATGCAAGCTAACCAAAAGCTAAAACACGACCTGTAATCCCTCTAACTGGTTCCACCATTTTCACTTTTCTGATTTGCAGGTGGAGTGCTATAGCTCGGTTCAAAAGGTTTCAAAGCAAAGTAACACTTGGAATAGTATCCCTGGACCTCAAGGAAGCTATACCAATCATCACTTTGCACTGAGAGCTTCTCCATTGCCAGATAGAACTTCAACTGAATAGGTAAGTTTTTGAATTCGTATCTCTCTTATTAGGCATTGTTAGCTTTAGGTTTGTGAAGAAAATATGTCACAATCATAGCCCTGAACATGCCCATATAATTAGATTTTATTTATATTATGTGTGTTGCAAGAATTTTGGGTCTGAACTTAGAAGAAAATCTAGGTCAGGATTTGGGGGAGGAGAAATTCTCCCTCATCTTAGAGAGTTAAGACAAGTTCTGCATATGGTTGGATTCGTCTCTTGATGATGAACATTTTTTATGTTATGAGTTTTCATTGAAAAGCCAGGAATCAGGAGTTAGAAGTTTGAGAAGAAGGGCGCGCGTTTTGAACTGGTTTTTGTCTGAAGGTTGAAGACAATGTCTTCTTGGGCTGGGCCTGAGTTATTTTCTTATTCACACCACTTTTTTTGGTTTTACACCCCCTGAGCCCATTTCATTCATTTTTTAATGTTTTTGACTTTTTCTTTTTTTGATTGGCTCATTTATTTTTTCTCATAATATTAAAAATATAAAAATATTTTTTCTCACCATTTTTGAATTTATTAGGCATTTATTTGATTTTTTCTTTTAGTTTGTACATAAATCAATAAATACATATACCTTTTTTTATTTAAAATACTAAAATAGTGTAAATATATTTTTTATACATTTTTATTTTGTTTTACTTTCTGAAAATATTTTATAGAAAAAATACTTTTTTTTATTAAATATTAAATATTATTAATTTATATATATATATATATATATATATATATATATATATATATATATATATATATATATATATATATATATATATATATATATATATATATATATATATATATATATATATATATATATATATATATATATATATATATATATATATATATATATATATATATATATATATATATATATATATATATATATATATATATATATATATATATATATATATATATATATATATATATATATATATATATATATATATATATATATATATATATATATATATATATATATATATATATATATATATATATATATATATATATATATATATATATATATATATATATATATATATATTAATACACTTAGGATAAAAATACTAAAAATATACATATTTTATTTTATTGATATTTAATACTAAAAAATCATTTTTTACAAATATACTTTATTTTATTTTTATTTTTTATGTATAAATAATAAATATTGTGTATATTGAATAAATAATACATTTTTAGAGAATTAGGGTTTGACCCTAAATATGGAAAATTTAAAAGAATAATAATACTTTCTTTTTGACATATAAAAATACCTTTTTCCATACATATAAAAAACCATTTTTGGCATGTTGCACATTTGTTCTATTTTATTTAATTTATGCAAATTAATCACCTTGTAAATAATTCAATATTGATGTAATAGTTTTAGGTTTAAATTCCTTGTCAAAATCCCCATTCGAACATTTGTACCCCCCTTCCCATATATGGTTTTGTAATAGCTTAGTAAATTTATTTTCGCACTTTATTGCTTTCTAATTATACCATATTAGAATTAGGGTTTGTATGCGAAAAATAACAGAAAATAGTTTTGACCTAAATTCAAGATAAACAAGCATGAAAATGAACACACAAATCACACTTGCACCCCCTAGGGTATTCCACTTGTTGCCTTCAATAATGGGCCATATTGCATGTTAGGTATCTTTGGCAAAAACAAAACAATCAAATGATCATAGTCCCTCGATAACACTTTCAAAATGTTGCCTAAACAAATGATCAAGCCCCTTAAAGAAAATGCCCAAAGATACTTGGCACCATTGCAATTATGGTCTAAACGATGACCCGCGCCCGTCCCTTTCACATCCTAACATGAGATTGTCCACCAAATACAATGGTGGAACAAACTTGTTAAAAGGGTTAAAACATAACAATAAACTTTGAGAAATTTAGGAGTAGACAACCTCTTAGTTACTTGAATCAAACTTGCAAAAACAAAACACTTTCCTATTTTCTAAAACACACCTCACAACACTTTCAAAACAAACTTTCAAAAACAAAATGAAAACCTTTTCAAAAGACATACATATTTGTATACATCCCCACATGGATCATTACAAAGGTTGCCACCGCATTGGATTCTTTTCAAAACATTTTTCAAACCCACACACAAGCACCATTTCAAACAATTGAAAACAAAAGGCAAGTGATCTAAGCAAGTAACTAAGAGCCCATGGATAACCATGGATAGAAAGGGTGCTAATACCTTCCCTTTCTATAATCTACTCCCCGAACCCAAGAAAACATCTCAAAAGGTTTTTGCTGTGCTTTTTAACCTTTCCTTAGGATAAAATAAAAAGTCGGTGGCGACTCTTGCTCAACCGAAACATTTGCGAAAACAAACGCAAAACTCAAGTCAGTTCTCCCACCGTATCACACATATATACTTTATTTTATTAAAAACATAGTATAAAAATATAAAAATAGTACATTTTTATTTTTATTGTTATTTTATACTAAAAAATACTTTTTCTCAATATATTTTTATTTTTGTACATATTAACATATTTTTGTATATAAATAATGAATAATATCATTTTCTTAAAGAAAATTAGGGTTTACCCATTTAATAAAAAAATAAAATAAATCTTTTTTTATTATTTTATTTATTCATTTATATTTCTTTACATTTAAAAATACTTTGCATACATAAAAACTTTTTTTTGCATAATACATTTTTATTTAATATTTATTTATCTTTGTTTATTTAAATATTGTATATTTAAATATTATGTATTGTAAATTCAATTTGGTTGTAATAATTTAGGGTTTAAATTTCTTGCAAAATAACACCCCTATTCAAAATTGTACCCCCTCCCTATATCAAGTTATAATAGCTTAGATTTATCTTTACGCACTTAAATGCTTTCAATAATGCAATGCTTAGAGAATTAGGGTTTGTACGCAAAATCAAAACCAACAAATAGTTTGACCTAATCAAAGACAAAAATGCATGAAAAACAAACACAATGCACACTTACATCCCTAGGGTTACAATCCACTTGTTGCCTTCAAAAATGGGCCATGGTATGCATGTTAAGTACTTTGGCAAAACAAAAACAAAGCAAAAGATCATAGTCCCTCGATGACGCTATCTGAGTTGCCTAAACAAAATGATCAAGTCCCTTAAGAAAATTGCCAAAAATACTTGACACCATTGCTATCATGGTCTATACGATGACCCGCGCCTGTCCCGTTTAACATCCTAACACAAGGTTGTTCACCAAATGCAATGGTGAAACAACACTGTCAAAAGGGTTAAAAACATTAGGAGAGATCTTTGAGTAAAATAGGGTAGACAACTCTTAGTTACTTGATCAAAAGCTTGCAAAACATCCTTGCCATTTTCAAACACACTTCACAACACAACTTCAAAACAATTTCAAAACAACTTTCAAAACATTGAAATATCTTTCCAAAAATACACACACCTTTGTATATATCCAAACAAGAATCATTACAAAGGTTTCCTAAGACAAGGCCTCTTTTTCAAAGCATTTTCAAAACCACACACAAAGCACCATTTCAAACAATTGAAAAGCAAAGGTAAGTGATCTAAAACATGTAACTAAGATCCCATGGATAACCATGGATAGAAAGGGTGCTAATACCTTCCCTTTCTATAATCTACTCCCCGAACCCAAGAAAACATCTCAAAGGTCTTTCCTGTGCTTTTTGACCTTTCCTTAGGATAAAATAAAAAGTCGGTGGCGACTCTTGCTAAATCGAAACATTTGCGAACACAAACGCAAAACCTCAAGTCAGTTCCCCCACAGTATCACAACTGAGAAAACTACCCTGCCTCAGGTTATGATTAAGGGTTTTAATTTGGGTGAAAATAAAAACTCCTACTTCTTAGGTTCAAAGGGGTTGACTAGGGATTATCTTCCTTATAACTCCACTGTTTAGGATTTGAAACAATGTCAGTACACCGTCAGCAAGGTCTATTCAAAAGCATATTGTATGAGATTGTGGTATCATTTTCGTCATCCTCCCTCTAAAGGCTTAAATATTTTAATCAAGAGTTGGATATCGCAAAAAGGAAGTAGAAACACAGTTTGAAAACGAATGAAATAATTCAAGACAAACATATGCGATGCATTAATATGAATAAACAAAGTCTGACATAAAGATAAATGTTTTAAGAAAACAAAGAAATTACAACTGATAATTCAAATGAAATAAACACTCTCAATTTTGGCTATGATTTGGCATGGGAGCAGTGATCACATCGGGAGCCTTAGGAGGGTCAAATTTAATCTCCTTGTTGTCGACCAAATCTTGAATCTTGTTCTTCAAAGTCCAACAGCTGTCGGTGTCGTGCCCAGGACTATCAGAATGGTAGACGCATTTTACATTTAGATTGTACTTAGGAGAGGAGGTATTGGGGTTTTGAGGAGGATCCTTTAGTGTAATCAGTTCTACTTTCAGCAAATATTGTAACACTTGAGACAATGGAATATTAATCTTAATGTACTGCCTTTCTTGGTACCTTACCCTACGCCTATTTCCCTGTCGTTGTTGAACAGGTATAGGATTAGAGATTAGCACCACTCCCACGGACTGATGGTGGTCCTTTTTACTATGGCCCTTTTGACCATAGACAACATTAGTTTCTTTTTTTTACCACCAAATGGCCTCTTCTCAGCATTAAAGAGTGCGGCCATCAGAATTTTCCCACTCTTAATACCGCTTTCGATCCTCTCCCTAGTCAGAACCATCTCTGTAAAACCGGATGAAGAACTCCCAATCAGCAGATTAAATAACGGGCCTGTCAGAGTGCCCATGAACATGTCTACCATTTCCTGATCAGTCAGAGGAGGTTGCACCCTGCCAGCTAAATCCCTCCATTTCTATGCATATTCCTTGAACCCTTCTCTTGAGCCCATGGGCATATTCTGTAATTGCACTTGAGTTGGTGCCAGGTCAACATTGTATCGGTACTGCTTGTAGAAAGCAGCAGCCAAGTCCTCCCAGGAATGAATGTCGGTTCCTTCTAACTAATAAAACCACTCCAGTTGAGTGCCAACCAAACTTTCTTGAAAGAAGTGGACCCATAGCTTTCGATCAGCAGTGTGAGGCTGGATCTTTCTGACGTATGATCTTAAGTGAAGTTTAGGACAAGAGACCCCTTCATATTTAGCAAATGTGGGAGCCTTGAACTTTGGTGCGATGACCACTCCAGAAACCAGCCCTAACCCTTCGAAGTCCAAGCCAGGTACCTACTGAATTTCCATAGCATTGAGGCGGTCCTCCAACTGTTTGTATTTATCATCAGCATGAGGATATTGTTCCTCAGAGTAATCAGCTTCTTCTTTGTCAGTCCCCGAGTTTCTATCTTCTTCATGATTATCCCCCTCATTTGATAAGGTTATGAGATCTAGAGCTCGTTTGACCGGTCCTCTAAGTCTTCTTCCCATATTTAAGACGCCATCCGATTTCTTTGCCTTATTCTTCTTATATTTGATGACGAGAGCTTTCAGTTCTGCCCGCCCCTTGGCTAAGTTCAGGAATATTTGTTGGAACTGGGTATTCTGAGCTTGGAGCTCTTTAACTGTTTGCTCTAGATCCATTTTCTTACTGAAATAAACAGCGATAAAAATGTGAAACTTGTCTTAAGAATACCTGTTATGTGATGAAATGTATTATATGTAAATGTTTTCAAGGATCTCGCGGGGTAAACACAAGAAGATGGTAGGAGCTGACTGCAGATTTGATTAAATAACTTTGTATCGTTGAAGGTCCTTCTACGAGAATCAAGCTCACTATGTCAAGTGGGTCATAGCCTCTGACTCAAGTTGTTGTACTTTGGTCTTTTAACGACATTGGCTAGGGGAAAATGAACCCCTTTGCCTCTTGCTAGATGTCTGGTTCATCATAACCTGCATCACAGGCCCTTTGAGATCCTTGAAATGGTTAAGGAAATGCTATGGTATGATGCTATGATGTGTATGCTATGCGTCAAGCAAAAGTGTAAGGTGATGAAGACGAGTGAGTCCTGCAAGAAGTCTAAGTTATTGGATAGTGACTCACATCATCACATAATAAACAAAACCCTGCAAGGAATTCAAGTTGTTAGATAATGGAAGCAAATAAGTCATACAAGCAACCTTCGGTTCAGGCTTGCATGGGGTTTGTAGGTAAGTACCCTCTTGAATTTTTGTTGGCTCAACCCGTCCTAGTAATAGTAACTGGGTTATAGGGAATCTCAATATCACTAATCTTTCTTCATCGGGCATTGTTTCAACGCAAGCCTCTTTATTGACGACCGAAATATCCCAGAAGTCTGATCTCAATGAGCATAATATCGAGTATCAACCAACTTTAGACTGCACCAAAGCCGACTATCTAACTACTTCCCAATGGCCAAGTTGGTTTAATTAAAGGTTCTAAGGTCAGTTGATGCTTCATGACACCATACGACGGCCCCATATTCTCCTTGACTACTCAAAGGCTACTGGTACCAACAAATGTGTCACACCAACGTAGCTATCGTTTCAACTGTGTCGGTATACCCAGCATAGTCCCCATGATCTATTGCTACTTACCTAAAAGGTGCTCCAGATCCGGGTGTAGGATCTTTACAAGTAAACCCAAGAAAACCCCCTTAAATATAAAGCAATCAAAGCATACAAGGAAAGCAATTTAGATATGACCTAAGCTCTAAGGTAACCCCACTTTTTATTATTTTTAATCCCCAACAGAGTCGCCAGTTTTGTGATACGGTGGCAGAACCGACTGTTGTACTGGTTTTACGTTTGTATTCGCAAATGTTGCGGTAAGCAAGAGTTGCCACCAGATTTTCTTTTATCCAACAAAGGAAAGGGTGAAAAGAATAGAAAAATACCTTTTAAGATTATTTTTGAGTAAGGGGGGTAGGTTATGGAAAGGGAAGGTGTTGGCACCCTTTCCATCCGTAGTTATCTACGGGCTCTTAGATTCTTAGCTCATTTGAAAAATGCCTTGTGATTTTGTGTGTTTTTAAAAGTATTTTGAAATGCCTTAGTGCGGATATTTGCTTTATGATAACTCTTGTATCAGTCCTCAAGAGTGTTGATAAAGCGTTTTGGAAATGTTTTGAAAGAAGTTTTGTGTAAGTGTAAAAATTTATTTTTGAGCAAGCATCTAGGAACTATCTACTTTATAGTCGTTTGGATGTATGAGGGACATCCGTGGGTCATCGTACAGTCATAAAGGCAACATATAGAGTCGCTTTAGCAAATTTGTTTAAGGGACTAGATCACTTACCGAAAGGCAACACCGAAGGGTCATTGAGGGACTATGATCTTTGGATTCGAGGGTCTTTGCTAAAGCGTCCCCACTTTCGAGGGACATGACTGTTTTATTTTCCGAAGGCAACCAAAGTGGTAGTACCCTAGAGGTGCGCGTGTGCGAGTGTGTTATATTCAGTTATTTTTTGTTTTTTGTGTTAGGTTTGCTAGCGTTTTATTTTATGTTCTTGCCATACAATCCTATTACCATACATCTAACAGTTAATATGTATAGGAAATTAAAATGCGGAATTTAAATCTACGCCATTACAAAGCTTCGAGGAGGGGAATTAATTACATAGCCCAAAACTAGGGGGAAAATAAATAAAATGGTAAAAGTCCTAATTAATTCTATTACATCTAGTAGATAGATACAATAATATGAATGTAAACACGCGCGAAATGGAAAAGAACGTCTAAAAATTCCAAAGGTATACAAATCCTTTTTTGATTGTTTTTATTTTCGGAAAATGATTTAATTAAAATCCAAAGTCTATTTACTTTTAAATTAAAGAAAATGGTTTAAATAATTATTAATTAATTTACAAAATTGATTTAATTGAAAAAAATGCTAATCTAATATTTTGTGATTTTTTATTTTATTTTAAGTTGATTTAAATAATAAAGTCAATAAAGAAATAAAAAAAAATGAAAACACAAAGGGTTATCCTTTGATCCAGGGAGAAATGTGGTTCTTCGATCCAGTGAGAAATGTGTTTTCGATCCAAGGAAAGAGATGCCTTTCGATCAGGATCTGCAAGACAAATGTTAGCAAAAATAAAGATGCAGGACTTGGGTATCGAACCCTGGTCTTTCTCCCTAATTCAAATTTCCTATCCTCAGACCTAAGCTTATTTTGGCTTGAAACTGGCTATACCATGAGTTTCGAAAGGAAAATCCAGATCATGCCTTTCGATGGCATGATTTTATTCCTGCATGTTACCTTGCGTATGATATGTTCATATAAACACAAATGACATTAGCAACACAAATATACCAACAACATGTATTTAAAGGGCCTAGAAATACAATTTTGACTTGGGTGAATCCTTACCAACTGGAAATGCTTCGATCTATGAATCTGGGCATGGAATTGCTAGCGTAAGGACTGGTGTGGACTTCTAGATGCAAGGTTTTCGCCTGGCTAATGTGTGTATAGGAAAAAATGTGTCTATCTAATGGAAATATTTTTGTGTGATGTAGTATGTATATTTTTTTCTTCTTTCGTTTCTCTTTCTTTCGTCCCCCTGGAAATGTGCCCTTAGCCTTGTATTTATAGGGGTGTGAGGAGAGCAAGTATGGCAAGAGACAAAGGCTTTCAAGGCCATGAGACAAAAATCCAACACATTAAAAGTTGGCCATATTTGGATAATTCTTGCCATTTTGAAATCTTGAGTGAACCTGGACATGTTTTTCCCCTGGCTCTTTTGAATGCCCCACATGCGTGTCCTTCGAAGGCACCATTTTTGTGTCCTTCGAATGGACCAATTGTATGTCCTTCGAAGGCACCATTTTTGTATCCTTCGAATAGAACAAATGTATGTCCTTCGAAGGCACCATTTATGTGTCCTTTGAATGGACCAAATATATGTCCTTCGAAGGCACCACTTGTATGTCCTTTGAATGCTTCTTCGAATAGACCATATGAATGCTTCTTTGGAAGGGACCATCTTGTGTGTCGAAGTATGGAAAACTGTGTGTTGACGTTTTTAGAGGTGGAGTCAGAGTAGGCCTGAAGATAGACATTGCCTTGTCGAATATTGCATGTAGATAGCCATTTCTTTGTGAATCAAAATAAACACGCAGGAGGCCACTGCTGGTGAATCGAAGCAAACTTGTAAGTGGTTCTTTCCTTGTGAATCGAAGGCAAGCCTGAAGCAGCCAATGCACAGTCGAAGCCTTGTGGATTGAACTTGATCGAAGGGGGCCCAACGCTAAATCGAAGCTTGTGAATCAGGCTTGCATCGAAGGAGGCCAAATGCCCAATCGAAGACTGGTGAGCCAAGCTTGCATCGAAGGATTTTAGATGCTCAATCGATGTACCTTGTTAAGGTGCCAATCGAAAGACACTTGACCATCTTCAAAAAAATTTATTTTCTTTAAGCAAGTGTTTGTAACCACCCAGGCAAGAGAAGATCTTGGAAAACATGAGAGGGAAAATTTTGGGGTACAACACTCACCCTTAAGGACCCAATGAAAATTGGGTACCAAGTTCATCTTGTTGAAAGTTTGCTGGAAAATTGTCTTGATTGGAAAAAGGACTTATATTGCATCAATGAAGATATATCATCAAGACAATTGTTATATAACACATTTGTGTCATATTGACTTTGTGGCGAAGTGATCAAATGTGTTTCATATAAACATCAACGGGTGACTTCGTGATAAAGTGATCTTAACTCTACATCAAATCTAAAGTGATAAGAAGTTGGAACTCTTGTGTTTTCATTGAACACCTAGATGTAAGTTGATGCTCATGTTCTTGAGTATCATGCAAATGCTTGTGCTTAGCTCTGCTTAGTCGGTGAGGTTGTATTGTTTCATTTTAAGTTTTTGTTTAATAATATTTGATCTTTTGTTCATGACATATTGTATGTCCTTTAGTTAAATTTCACTTTCAAAAATTTTGAATTGAATATGTGATTATTTCAATTTTACATGTTTATAGTGAATTTAATGACTAGTATACCTATTATGTGTATTTTTTTTGCACCATAGTGCTATTCTTACTTATTAGACATAACTACAAATTACATTATTCATTATGATTCAATACATCATGGCACATACATGCATCACATTGCATAATCAAGGAATGAGTTTTGGCATTAAGGAGAGTTCATAAGTGTCATGAGTTATTTGAAAACTAGTCAAACTATTCAGTATGCATTGACAAAAATTTCGTACAGGTCGACACATAAATTAATTCTTTCTGAGTTTCTCTCAAACGGTTCAGTATAGGTCAACTCATAAGTCGAATGTGTCGACACATGATCATTTCGTGTCGACCCGTGTAAGCTGAGCAAACGAAAATCTCACATCTTCATCTTCTTCTCTCTCACCCATTTCATTATTCAACCAACACCCTAAAGCCAAACATATCTCCTTCACACCTCTTAAAAAAACGTTCAAAATTCCTCTCCTTTATCCAAAGAAAATTCATCAAATGTATTCCACAAATAAATCTTGTGTTCATTATAGTCAAAACTCCAAATTTATTCTTCATTCAAAGGTGTCCACTTTCAAGGTACATTCATTCATGGAATTTAATTCCTTTTCACTCATATTAGTATAAATTGAATGTTATTTCCAGATTTTATGCATCTATTATTTACATGTTATCATATTCATAAGGTCTAGTAGCATCAAATTCTAAAACTCAAACTATTTTGGTTTGGGAATTTCATCAAACACCTTACAGGCAAGCTTGAAACTGTGATATTGTTAATGGGTACTAAGATTATAAGAGGAAAAGGTGAAGGCCGTGGTAAAGTAAAGGTTGGGTCATCATCAAATGTTGCTGAAAATGTGTTCAGTATGGTTAGTGGAGAAAATTATGAATTCTTTGACGAAAAGTGCCATGGAAGACTTGTCACCAAACAACATTACTACAAGGTAAGAACTGCAGATGAATTACACATTCCTGAGGTTCGGAGCAAGCTTGATCATCAAGGGATCAACTAATTTATCTAATTGACCCAACAATATAATGAGGAATTGATTCACATTTTCTATGTGAGACTTCATAAAAGGGATGGTGTTGCATTCACCTTTGAAATTGGAGGAAAGGTTTATACCTTCACTAAAGAAATATGGAAATCTCTTTTTGACATTACCATAGGAAATGAGCCTTGGCTTAGAGATTCAAGTTATCATTTGGACTTCAAGTGGAGGATGAATTCAAATGAACAATTAAAGGAATTGCGTGATGACGCCAATAATGCTCCAATCACTACGAGATGTCTCAAAAGATTGCCTCGCATCTTACATTGGTTTGTTTATCATATTTTGCATCCCAAGAGTGGTGGTTTCTCATGGGTAGACAACTGAGATACATCTTGTGTATGTTCTGCTCAACAACACAAAATCAACTAACCCTACTACTTCTTGACTAGAATGTTTGCTATCAAGGAGTGCAACAAAGGGACTGCTTTTTTATATCCATCAATGATAGTAAAAATTATGAACTTCTTCAATATTGGATTTCCAAATCTTTTGATGACTTATCCAAGCCCTATTTTGGAATTCAAGAGCACAATGCATAACTTGAGGTATCATTGGAATGCTACTAGAGAGGTGTATAAAACTCTCCAAACAAAGAGAAGAATTTACAATTATGATGACCCTGTTTAGTATATGTATGGTGAAGATCAAGAGAATGATGATGGTCCTGAAGAAATCAGTGCAATCCCACAAAGTGACATTCCAATGGCTGACGCAAACCATGAAGAAGATCAATCTGACTGAATGCAACTATTGCTCAACAACACAATAATGAGCAGCCTTGGAATGAAAATTGGCAACAAAATTATTGGACTGCACAAAGGAAATGAATACACGGGTGATGGAGGAAATTCATATGAATATGGTTCTAACAACAATGGGGATAACATCTCTGAAGTTCTCATAATGCTTCGAAGCATGCAAATTCAATAAGATCTTTGTTATGAAGAAACTATGGCATGGCACATTGCTCAAGTGGAGCGGCGCAATGAATTTAAAACCTCTCAGGATGAGCAACTCAGAATGTTGAATGCAAGGATGGAAAATCATGAATCAATTTGGATCTATTCTCTTCAAGAGCCGAAGCACAACTCCAATCTCTTCATGAAGACATTCTGAAGTCAGATGAAATCTTGCAAGGAAAAGTTAATAATCTCCACTCAATGTTCATGCACCAAGGTGGTGAAGCTACTGCATTTTATGACGAAATTCTTAGAAGGGGAAGGATGTATCAAAGACATGGTGGTGGTGGTCCACGAGATCGTTAGTGCACATCATCCAAAGGTGTCTTGTCTCATTAATCATCAGTTTATGCATTTCCATATCATGAACAATGTTGTGCTTTGTTTTGTGTTTTTGTATTTTGAATTATAATTTGAAAAACGTTATGCTTTGTTGAATGATCTTGACTTATCACAGGTAGACATGTGCATCATGTAGGTCGACACATACTGAAAGAATTCTGAAAATGCAGAAATTATTATTTTATGTTTCAACACATTCATATGACAGGTCAACACATTTACTCATGTTTTAAAGTCTGTAGCTTCTAACTTGCAAAGGTCGATACATAGAGTCATTCAAGTCGACACATGCATCCTTTTCATAACATACGTGTCGACACATACGAATTTGAGGTTGACACATACAATTTGTTTTTTCCAAATTTCCAACTCTTTTTAATTCCTCGACACAGTTTACGGGAATTTAACTCCCCAGCGGAATTTATTTCCTCGACACAGTTTAAAGGAAATTAACTCCCCAACAAAATTTATTACTCCAACACTATAAATCCCTAAAAAAAATCTTTTCTCCAGCAGGGTTTAATCAAAGTTGATATCCCTAGAAGAGTTGCTACGGTATCTAAAACCCAGACAGATAGCACGCTAGAGGATTATTCATCTCTTTTATCCCTAGTCAGGGTACGTAAGAATCATATCCTTCAACAAAAAGAACAACGAACGACCGACTCTCCCTGAATGCCTCTATCCTCAAGCAAAACTCGGAGATCCTCAGTGGAGTATCCTCATACAAGAAAGTGGGAATCCCCAACAAAATTATTCCCAACAGAAATTGAAGAATCACTTTCTTCATCTCCAGCAACAGTCTATGAATTATTTCCCCCAGCTAAACATTGTTACAAGGAGCTAATGATAGGCTTCAACGACCTATTGCATCCATACATAATTTCACAATACATCATAACATATGCATACCGAAACACATATAACATTCTCATTTATTTTAAGAGCATCATTATGCAATGCATTACATACATCATGACATTACATAAAGCTAATTTTGTCTTTTCAGGTAAAGTTCCAGAAACAGGACGAGGCAACTATCTATATGACCAAGTCCAAAAAATGCTTCATTTGAGAGATATGAGCCAAAACATTACATGTCATTTTAAAAGTCAACAAAAAGAGACTTTTTGTCAAGGAAATTTACACCAAGTTAAAATCTTCAAATGGAAAAATGACTACCATGAAAGTTGTAGGAGACATCTTGAGGTTTCTAAAAAGTCCAAGATCACCTTCATATGATAAAAATTGAGTGAGATATGATTGATGCAAATTAAGTAATTTTTGAAAAATGCATGAAGTTCACTTTGATAAAAATTGCACTTTTGGGCTAATGGGCCTAAGTTTTTAGGTTCAAACGTGTTCATGACATGTTTAAGGACCCATAAGTCCATTCATGCATTATCTTTTATTTTTTATTTCATTTATTTTGAATTTTATTCATTTAAAATAAAATTAAATCAAATGAAATAGTAAATTAATGGACCAAGGCATGTGGGCTTTTGTTTTGGATCAATTTGAAGCCCAATATCACATATCCAACTTGCCAAAGTCGTGTGAATTCAAAAATGGTAAGAATATTCAAATTTGGAAGCTTGAAAACATGTTTTGTCATGTTTATCACACTTAACTCCTCGTGATTACCATTCATTTTTGTTGACCTAATATGATGCTTATAAATAGAGGACATCATCAGTGAAGAGAGGACACATTGAGGCTGTCGTAGAAGCAAGTTCAAAAATCACAAAATTCTTCAAAATTAGGGCACATTCGAATTTTGTTTTTCAGTTGGTTTCAGTCCAAACTAAGGATTGGATCATCCTCCTGAGATCCCCAAGAACCTTCTCAAGTCCATAACCAAGCCATTCCACGCCCAGGATCGTCGTACTCACACTCATCGTTTGGGTAAGGTTTTGAAATCTCAAATCTCTTAATTCACGCATTATCGACTAATGTTGTATGTTCAAGTATATTTGTGATGATGCTTAGGACAAATTAGAACCATTAGATGTAAGCTCTAACGCCAGGATCAATGGTTGCTGTTGTTAGGGCTCAAGAATTGTTGAGCTTCGAGTTGATTGATACGATGAGTTTCAGGCCAAACGGCCACCACCATTGAATTCCTAGGGTCCGAATTATGCGATCTAGGCGATTCTTTTTTGTGTTCGTTTAACTTTTACAGAAACGACCATGGATGCCATCATAGAAGACGGTGGAAACCACCGGGGCCGGTGGCTTGACTTGCTTTGACTCAAGTCAAGGGTTTGTGTTATGCGTGTTTTGATTTTGAATTTTTTAATTTTGTTTATTTATTTAATGATTGATGGTTGAATCCATAACAGATAAACAACATAGCTCAGTTGGCAAGGAGGAGGATTGGTGAAAGGAAGGATGCGAGTTCAAGCCCCAGCGCTGACATATTTTTTGTTTACCCTAGTTTTCAAGCCTTAACCTATTTTTTTTTAATTTTTTTTTTTAATTTTCCATTAATTCTTTTTAATTAATTTTTAATCAAAAACTCATAAACAATATAATAAAATCCTATTTAGGTTTTTAATAGATTAATTTAATTATAGACAAAATTCTTTTTATTTGATCAATTAGATCTAGGGTTTTCATATAATTAATTAAGTATTTAATTTAGGTTTTAAAATCTATTTATTTTTTCATTAAAAATTAATAAAAAATACACAAAAAATTAATTTCTATCATTTTTGGATTTTAGGACTTTAAAAATAATATTTCTAACATTTTTGTTTATTTTTGCCATATATTTTCCTAGACAAATTGTATAGGATGTACAAATATGTAATAGCTTAGTTTTAATTTCTCGCAAGGTATTTTTAAATTTTGTATCTTCCTTGAAGCCATGTAATAGTCCTAGGGCTTTACTTTTCGCACTTACATTTTATATACCTGTATATATAACTGTTAGATGTATGCTAATAGGGTTTGTATGGAAAGAATAAAATTAATCGATAGAAAACCATAATTTCCAAGATAACATAACTATAATTGAATCACTTTGCACACATACACCTCTAGGATAACCTCTCTTTGTTACCTTTGGTAACATGGTTATGTCCCTCGAAAATAGGGATACTTTAGCAAAAAGACCCTCAAATAAATATCATAGTCCCTCGATGACCCATCGATGTTGCCTACAAAAAATGATCTAATCCCTCCAATACAATATCTAAAGTATCTCTATATGTTGCCTTCAATGACCATTCGATGACCCTTCACATGTCCCTTCACATCCAATAGATGGGGCTACCCACCAACTAATGGTACAGATAACACTATCTCTAAAGGAGAAGAAAACGAATAAGAAAGACTTTAGTGTGTAAATAAACTTCTAATTGCTTGCTCACAAACTTTTCTCACAAATAATACATTTTCACACAACTTTTCAAACAAATATTTTCAAAAGCACTTTGTACGCATTCTTGAGGACTGATATAAGAATCATTACAAAGTCATCCTTACATTGGCGATTTCAGAATATTTTCAAATTACACACACAAAGCAAGTTTTCAAAGTGAGCTAAGCAATTAAGAGCCCGTAGATAACTACAGATGATAAGGGTGCTAACACATTCCCTTTTCATAACTTACCCCCCGAACTTAAAATGAATCAAAGATCTTTCATGTTCTTTTCACCTTTCCTTATTGGATAAAAGAAAAGTCGGTGGTGACTCTTGCTATCCGCAACATTTGCGATAAAACATAAAAAAGTCAGTTTTCCCACCGTATTACAGAACTGACGACTCTACTGAGAACTACTTAAAAAGAGGGGTTACCTTAGGGTTAAATCACTTTATATGCTTTCTTTTATTGTTTTATTTTCTTTAAGTTTAAGGGTTGCTTAGGTTTATTATTACTTGTAAGATCCTACACCCAGATCTAGAGATTCCTTAGGTAAGTAGCAATAGATCATGAAAACTGTACAGCGTAGACCGATATGGTTGAAGTGATGGCTACGGTTAGTGCGACACTTTGGTTTGTACTAATGTTCCTTGAGTTACTCAAGGATAACATTAGGCTTCCGCGTGGTGTCATTAGCACTAACTTACTTTTAGAACCTTAATTGACCCATATTGACCATTAGAAGGTAGTGAGATGGCCGACTTTGGTGCAGTCTAAGGTTGGTTGATACTCGATGCTACAATCATTGAGATTCGACTCGTGGGATGTTTTGATGGCAAGCCAGTTGTCATGCTAAATAAGACCTGTGAGAAAGATCGGTGATATGAGATTCCTAGAACCCGATTACTATTTTTAGGACAGGTTAAGCCAACTAAACTTCAATAGATAAAAGTACTTACCTATAGACCTCATGCAAGCCTTTAAACCTAAGGCTCTTGTGTGATTTGTTTGTGTTTGATACTTGTTTAAACATGAACAAAACATCATGACATCGTAACATTTCACTAATCGTTTCAAGGACCTAGGGATTTATCTTTGTCCCTTGTTGCCGGTCATGGCTTCCGCTCGCAGAAATACTATCTGAATCAACTTTGTAAGGGTACCTTCCAAGCTTAAGGAGTTAGTCTCAAAGGTTCTCGAAAATTCCCAATTCACCAAAAGGCATGGCTATCTACTTAGTTTGGTTACCCCCGGTTTCAATGAAGATATGATGAGTTCTCTATTCCAGTTCTTTGATCCTAAGCATCACTATTTTACCTTCCCAGATTATCAGTTGGTGCCCACAACGGAAGAGTTCTCTAAGTTACTTGGAGTTCCTATTCTTGATTAGACACCCTTCACTGGTCTAGAGAAAATTCCAAAACCTGAAGATATTGCAGCAGCCTTACATCTGAAGCGGCCAGATATTGTATCTAATTGGGAAACAAGAAGTGGAGTTAAAGGTCTTCTTGCTAAATTTCTGATAGAGAAGGCTCAGTTGTTTCTAGATGCCATGAGTTTTCATGGTTTTGAAGATATTTTGGCTTTGCTGATCTATGGTTTGGTACTATTCCCTAATCTAGACCAACTCATAAATGTGAACGCCATCAAAATATTTCTTACTCATAATCTTGTGCATACTTTTCTTGGAGATATTCTGCATTCACTTCACACTCGTATTATAAGGAAACTAGGGATTCTCATGTGTTGCATACCCTTACTTTCTAGGTGTTTTATTTCGCACCTTCCCTGATTAGTGATGAAGAATGAACAAGGTTTGAGGTGGTCTCAAAGGTTGATGTCACTCGCTCATTCAGATATCTATTGGTGTTCCCGATCTCAAGAGGACATCACTATTGTAATACATTGGGAGAACTGACTTGGTTGTTTTGCATTTTATCACAATTGTTGCAGATAGCAAGAGTCGACACCGACTTTTCTTTTATCCAATAAGGAAAGGGTGAAAATAACATGAAAGACCATTGAGATATTTTCTTAAGTTCGGGGGGTAGGTTATGAAAAGGGAAGGTGTTAACACCCTTTTCATTCATAGTTATCTATGGGCTCTTAGTTGCCTGCTAGATCATTTTTGAAATTTGCTTTGTTTGAAAGGTGTTTGTGATGAGTTTTGAAAGTATTTTTGAAAAGCGCATTCGTTTAGACAAACTTTGTAATGATTCTCGTCTCTATAAGAATGCATACAAAGTGTTGGACTTTTTGAAAATAATTCATGTTTTTTGAAAGTGTTTGGTGTGTTTGAAAATATGTTTGTTTTGAAGATGGATTGTGACCAAGCAACTAAGAATGTTCCACCTACTCAAAAATCTTTTGTTCATTTCCTCCTCCTTTAGATGTTGTTATCTTACCATTGATTGATAAGAAGCCCTATCTTTGGATGTAAAGGGATGGGCATGGGTCATCTTATAGTCACGAATAGCAATGTTGTGAGATATCTTAGAGTTTTTTCTTAAGGGACTAATATCATTTGTAAGGTAACATTCATAGCATCATCGAGGGACTTTGATCTTGTATTTTATTTGTTTTTGCTAAGATGTCTCACATGCGTAACATGACCATTTTTAAGGCAACAAAGTGGAGTAAACCCTAGAGGTGCAAAGTGTGCAAGTGTATTGCATTTCATGCTTGAGTTTATCTTGGATTAGAGTTTTCTAAACATTGATTTTATCTTTCCATACAAACCCTAATTCACTAGCATTTATATGAAAGCGGTATATTGAAGAAAGTAAATATCCTATGCTATTACATCATTTTTGGGGATGAGGTACAAACTTACAAATGGAGATTGTAAGAATTTAAAACCTAATTATCTATTACAACTATATTGAATAAATGTACAAGAATTGAAATAAATATTATGTACAAGAATGAATAAATGTACAAGAATGCATAAATGTACGAGAATGAATAAATGCACAAGAAAATAAAGGGAAAAGAAAATTGATTTTTGGTTATGTTTTTGTTAAGAAAAAGTTTTAAACTTGATTAAGAAAAATAATGAATTAGAACGAGAAAATTAAATTTAAGTTTAAAAGAAGTGAATTTAAACCAGAATTTTTTATAGGGTTTTTGAGAAAAGGTTTTAATATTAATCAAATAGTATGGAAAAACGAATTAATTAATTTAAAAGAAAACCTAAAATTATAAGTTAATTTGATTTGAAATAAAGAAAATAAATAAAACCCTAGTCTAATAATTAATTGATTAAGAAAGAAAATAAATTAAATTTATATATAAAAAAGTGCTTTTGACGTTTTATCTTGAAAGGAAAAATAAAATAGTATATAGTATAATAAAAATAGTTTTTTTGGTTTTTTTATTAATAAAAAAATATTAATAATGATAAAAGTAAAAAATATAAAAGAAATAAGTCAGGGGATGTGAAAACAGTTTAAGGTGTAAAAGAAAAAAAAGAAGTTTTGTTAGGCCCAATGGTAGTTTTTTGTACATAGCAAAAGAAATAAAAAAATGTGATTTGGGCCTGCGTGGTATACTGAGTAATAGGGGGGTGCGTGTGTGAAGAAATTGTATAGGGCTGTCAATTTAAGCTCAACATCATAAAAAATGACCAAAAAAAGAATAATAAAACAAGAGAAAAAATGGTCCCAAGGGGTTTCGAACCCCTGCCCTTGTGTTTGCCAAACATTGCCTTCACAATTGCGCCAACTGCTTCAATCTTTTATTATGATTACTCCAATAATATATAAAAAATGCATTAAGTTTTTGAAAATAAAAAAATATATGGTGGGCTTGGATCGAACCGGGTCGACCCAAGACACACCTCTTGTATCTGAACAAAACAAAACATAAGGGTTGTAAAACCCTAAAGACCAAAAGAGGCAGCGCCTCTACTTTGTCTCTCTCACTGCTTCACGATCCTTTCCTCCTTCTTCATCTTTGCCGGACAGCTCCCTGTTTCTATGATTCTGTATCGTTTCTTATCTCTTCTTCTGTTATGAATCTCTAATTGATTTGTTGCTTGACATTTACAATGAATAAAAATGGAGAAAAGAGGACGAAAACGGAAAGGAGAAGAGGTGGATATCGCGATTCGAATTTTACCAGTTGATCCTGGGTGAGATCTTTCAGTTTCTTTCTTGCTCTTTTTCTATTACAAAATTTATGAAGGGTTTGGTTGTTTAGGAAGATGATAAAAAAATTAGGGTTTGTGTTATATTCGTATGCGGTTCTGTTTTTGTATATTTTTTTGATGATGATGAGTTGGTTTGGAAAATGGCGGTGTTGTGGTTTTTTTTGGCTCTGTTTGATTCTCTGTATATTTTTTCCTTGTGTATATCGACCCCCCTGTTTCTGTGTTATTGCTGGATTTTTATACTGTGATGGCTTTTGGGACCTTTTTTATGCTTTTGCTGGTTGACTTTTGATAACTTTTTATGGTTTCTGTGATGCTAGCTTGTTTTGGTACTTTTAGCAGGCTAGCTTGCTGACTTCGTACCTTGTTGCTTGCCTTTGTGGTATTGATTGCTTTGATTTCATGCAGTGATGAATACTTTTTTGAGTTTGTACCTTGTTGTTTGTTGGACTGTTCACTTATTTGTGATAAAAGTTGGCTTTTGTACTAGTTTTCTTGCTGGATGGCTGTACTTGCTGTATTTTTGTACCAATTGCTTGTTGGATTTGCTTGCTGGCCGGTTGCTTGTATGATAGTTGTACCTTAAACTTTGTACTTTTATGAATTGCCTCTTTCCTTTACTGTGAACAAAACTTGCTTTTGCAGTAAACTTGGGAACATGATTTTATTTGACATGAAGCAACATGAAAGTTGTTATTCCTTTGCGTGAAAATATGATGATAAATCTGACTTTCTATCTTATCTTTCTTTACTTTTTTATGAACCAAAATTCACACCTTTTAGCCAATGATACATGTTATGTATGAGGCTTTATTTTGGGAAAAATTGATATTCTTTTTGGGCTGGAAATTCTGTTTGCATCTTTTCTCTATTGTGAACCAACATTGGGTTGTGATTTGCAATAGCATTGGCCCATGATTAAATCCATTTTGTATGAGGCTTGATTTTTTGTTGGGTTGGAATTGAAATTTTGTTAGGCTTATACTCTTTGGACTTCTTTTCTTCTATTGTGAACCAACATAGTTTGTGATTTGCAATAATATTGGCCTATGATAGAAATAAATGTTTGAGGCCTTAGCATATAAAAACACCGTATTTTCTAATTATTAAAACTGCCCTAATGATGAGTTCGACATTCTTTGTAGTTTTGTTCTTTTTGAATTGTTTGATAACTAAATCTTGCTTGATTCTTTTTCATGTATGATTGATGAGGAGTGGAGGAAGATGGCAAAGAAACCGTGGCATGGCTTGGAGAAGAAGCTTGAAGGCTAGGAGCATGAAGAATCTTTTGTTGTTTTGTAATAGAAAATAGAAAGAATAGGATAAAAAAATGTAGTAGGCCTTAAAAATGTATTTTAACTTCTTTTTTTTGAAATTATTTGAATTTGAATTTTGAATCTTGTAACAATTTTGAATGTAATTTAAACAACAATTTTGAGGAATGTATGGTTTTGAAAACGGTGAGGCAAACTTGTAGAAATTGTTTGAGTTGAATGAGAGAATTGAAAAGAAAGAATGATATGGGCTTTGATCCCTTGAACTTTAGAATTGGATTTTAAGGCTCAAGGTCAAATGAAACTCAAACCTCAAATCTTATTCACCAACTTAAGATTTTTCAAATCCTCATAACCCGAAATGTCTTGTAATTGAAACGACAAATCCATATTGATCCATAATTTCCTCTCTTTTGAAATGATGCCTTTAGATGATTGTCCATAAAAGTAAACCAGCGAACGAGCAAACCCCTGATCTCAAATCCAGATTCGGTTAACTTTAAACAAATGTATCATTAAAGGATCTTCAAACTCCATATCTTTTTACCATGAATCAAAACCTTAATTCAAAATAAACTCAAACGCAATCCTTAATATCACAGAATCCTTGAAACCATGAATCTTGATCCCAAGAGGCGTCACACACTCAAAAACCCTAGTACAAAACCAGTGGACAGAAGAAACTTTGAGCATTTGCAAACTCGAAACCCTTGGCGAATTAATTGACACGTTTGGAGGTATAAAAAGCTTTGAACATTTGAGAAACCTTAGAAGAGGATTTTTAAAGGAGAAGGAGGGAAAATTTGGGGTACAACAGCTTCCCTTTTTCAATTTTCTTAAAACTGAGAAGCGAGAATGGCATGTCTCTATTCGTAGCTTGAAGGCGGAAGATGATTGAACACTGAGTGCCCAAAAGTTTGCACTCGCCGGTGTTGTTGGTTGACTTTATCGGGAATGGGCTTAAAAGATGCTATTTGGGAAATAATGAAAATTTTGTCAGAGATGGGCTTACAGATGCCATCCAAAGGTGATAGGGAGGCGTTGGAGATGGGCTCATAAATGCTATCCAAAATGGATGTAGGTAGAGATTGGAAGGAATATCAGAATAAATCTTAGATTGAATTATACTAAAACAACAGATGTCTTAAAATATCTTTCACTGGATAACGAATTAGTATAAATATTCAAAGCAATTTAACTGAACCAGGGAAAGTGTATACTGGAACATAATCAGGATGAACCAATGGTTGATTTAAACTGAAACAACAAATGTCTTGAAAAATCTTTCACTAGATAACGAATCAGTATAAATCTTCTGAGCGATTTAACTGAACCAGGGAAAATGTATACTGGAACATAATCAGGATAAATCAATGGTTGATTTAAACTGAAACAACGAATGTCTTGAAAAATCTTTCACTGGATAAAGAATCAGTATAAATATTTAGAGTGATTTAACTGAACCAGGGAAAGTGTATACTGGAACATAATCAGGATAAATCAATGGTCAATTTAAACTAAAACAACAGATGTCTTGAAGGAAGTGTTTGTCATGTAGATAGACGCCCTGTCTTGTTTTGAAATTGATCTACAATAAATTTGTTGGTAAACCCGTCTTGTTTCGAGAGTTCATACCATTGGTGTTAAAGATAGTCGCCCCGTCCTGTTTCGAGAATTGATCTTTATCTAACAAGAAAGAAAGATAGTTTCCATGTCTTGTTTCGGGAGTTAATCTTCAATCTGCTCATGTAGATAGTTGCCCTATCTTGTTTCAGGTATTAATCTACAATTGGTTGTCCATAAATAGTTATCATGTCTTGTTTCATGCATTAATTCCGAACCTGCTTTTTGTTGGTTGTAGAGATAGTTTCCCTGGCTGGCTTTAGGAATTAATCTCTGACCAAAGAGAAAGAAAGATAGTTTCCCCGTCCTGTTTCGGGAGTTAATCTTCAATCTGCTCATATAGATAGTTATCCTGTCTTGTTTCAGGTATTATCTACAATTGGTTGTCCATAAATATTTGTCCTATCTTGTTTCAGGTATTAATCTGGAACCTGTTTTTTGTTGGTCATAGAGATAGTTTCTCCGACTTTCTTCGGGAATTAATCCTTGACCTATTTGGGAAATGTTGATGATATTTGCTTGTCTTTAACTGGAAGAACTAAATCTAACCAGAAGAGGTCTTTGATTCACCTGCCTTTAACTGAAAGAACTAAATCTAACTAGAAGATGCCTTGATTAAAGATTGACTTTTACCCTGCAAGGAGAAAGGATTACTTGCATGCAGATGTATGCATGATGTTCTCAAAATAAATTAGACCGTATTGTATGCATTTTCATGTATGTAATGTGATGTATGAATGCAGAATGTTATTAAAGTGTATCTTTGACAAATCTTGAGGAGCTTCGGGAAGTCAAATCCCAGATTGCTGTTGAAGATGAAGAATATACATATCTTCAGACTTTGTTAAAAATGCTTCCGCTGGGGATTCCTATTTTGTTGAGGAGAACTCCGCTGAGGAATATTGACTTTGTTTGAGAATACTCTATTGGAGAGTGTTGATTTCTGCTTGGGGAAAGAGTTTAGGATATCTAGTCGCCTGTTGCTCTAGTGGGGAATTACCTCTTGAAAGTTAGCTCTTATCTGGTCGGATTCTAAGTTTCACACCAGCTTGCTAGGGATAAGGAAGTTAACTATTATCTGGTTGGATTCAAGGATTTACATCAACTCGCTGGGTAGTTTTGCTAGTGATTTTGTAGGAATTAACTGCTATCTGGTCGGGTTCAGGCTTGAATAATTTGAAGAAGTAAAACTATTATCTGGTCAGGTCCAGACTCTAGTAACTTAAAATTGAGATTAATTGTTATCTGGTTGGGCCCAGGTTTCAGAAACTCAAACTGTTATCTGGTCAGGTCCAGGTGTCAGCAATTGAAGAAGTCAAACTATTATCTGGTCGGGTCCATGCTTTGTAGTAACTTAAAATTGAGACTAACTGTTATCTGGTCGGGTCCAGGTTTCAGAAACTCAAACTGTTATCTGGTCGGGTCCAGGTTTCACACCAGCTTGTTGGGGATAAGGAAGTTAACTGTTATCTGGTCGGATTCTAGGTTTTGCAGTAACTTTTGGTGATAGTAACGACTCCATTAAGGATGCACTACGCCAAAAATAAGTTTTAGCAGCACATAAAAGAAAGCGCTTTTGGAAAAAAGCGCAGCTGTAGGTTTTAAAAAAAATTCGCTTAAAAAAGCGCTTTCAAAGGGTGCCTTAAGAAAGCACTTTTCAAAAGCGCTTCTAAAGGTCACCATTAGAAAGCGCTTTTTGGGAAGCGCTGCTAAAGCTGGCCTTTCAGAGGGTACCTTAAGAAAGCTCTTTTCAAAAGCGCTGCTAAAGGTCAGCCTTAGAAAGCGCTTTTCCAAAGCGCTGCTAAAGCTAGCCTTTAGAAAGCGCTTTTAAAAGCACTGCTATAGGATATGCTACGAAAGCGCTTTTTGATGTAAAAGTGCTGTTATAGATGACCTTTAGAAAGCGCTTTTAAAAGCGCTTTCGTAGGTAGTTTTATAATAAATATCAAAACACAATTCGTATCACTTTTCTATTCTCAGTCAGATTTTCTTCACGAAAAAAACCCTAAACCAGAGCTTCTACGGCGGTAAACGGTGCTCCACTTCTCCGGCCAACTGCAATTCGTATCAGGTTTCATTTTTTCCTCATCTCGTATGTGTTTGTCTGGTTTTCGTGTGCTTTTGATTAGTAGCTATTTTTCTTTTGGTATAAGTTTGAACTTAAGGCCATGACTTTGATGCATAAGTAGATACTTGTTGCAGATTGCTGGTGGAATTTGGGCTGACACAGTGGGAGGGAAGCAGGTTTTGGGATTCGACGTCATTTGGTGGTCCGTTACTATAATCCTCACTCCTGTTGCTGCTAAACTCGGGTTGCCTTTCCTACTAGTTGCCCGTGCATTCATGGGAGTCGTCGAGGTGCGTGTAGTTAAATGTTCCATTTTATTGGCAAAACAAGTCATCTGTTACCTCCATCTCTAAATATAAATCAATTGACTAAATCACAAGAGTTTAAAAATTGCTGTAGTAGTGATATTAAATTTGTTCACATATGATATTGTCTTACAAGTTACAAGTTTACCCTTTAGGAGAGGGAATTTGTGTACGTTTCCATTCGATTATTTATTGCAGTTGCGGAAAAAGATATAACATAATTAGGCTAGGGACATATACTGTAATAAAGTATAAAATTGAAACATTCATTTTTGAACTCCATAATGTCTCTGATTTTAGTAATGATTTGATTCATATAGTTGGTGATGCTAGAATAAGATGATAGCTTTTTTCTATGTGGAGCTAACTTGTTTTGGATCTTACTAGGGGGTTGCTATGTCGGCCATGAATAATATTCTTTCAAAATGGGTTCCTGTGGCAGAGAGAAGTAGATCATTAGCTCTTGTATACAGTGGCATGTACCTTGGATCAGTCACTGGACTCGCCTTTTCACCTTTCATAATTCATCAGTATGGATGGCCATCATTGTTTTACTCCTCTGGTTCTCTAGGGACTGTTTGGTTTTGTATATGGATTAATAAGGTTAGAATTCACATATGTAATATTACTCATGCATAAATGCATCCTTTCTGAACTTGGAAATATATGCACAACACACATTTTCTCGATAGAAATACTTTTTGTTTTGAAGTCGATATCTTCATTATAAGTTTTCTAACTACCAACATATTGTTTTTTGTTTCCAAAAAGTTCGCTCTATCTAAGTAGAAATTTTATTGTTTCACATGCTAATTTTCCATGTTATTTTGGGAGCTATAGGCGCATAGTTCGCCACTCGATGATCCTGAAATGTTGCCAGAAGAAAAGAAGTTAATTGCTACTAACGGTATGTCCAAGGAACCCGTGAAGGAAATACCTTGGAGATTAATTTTGTCTAAACCACCAGTCTGGGCCCTGATAGTGTGCCACTTTTTCCATAATTGGGGAACTTTCATTCTTCTTACATGGATGCCAACATACTATAACCAAGTAAGTCTTTTTTTCTTTGCATGTTCGCTACGTAGCGACTTGGTGCTAGCAAAGTTAGATTCATTTTCATATTTTTTTTCTTTTTATGTTTTGCATTCTTGTACATGAATTTATTTCTATGATGAAGCTAACTTTACCTATGCATAAGAAAAAATACCTATATTCATCAAGCTTCAATTCTCACTCAGCACTGTCAAGACTGAAGCTAGAGTTCAGATTTTGATTCATGTTTTAACCAACATCAAGATACACAAAATGTTTTTATTTGCAATATTATTGGAGCTTCAAAAGAAAATGACTTTGTTAAAGTTAACAAGAGGTATTTTCAAATATAATAGGTGTTGAAGTTCAATCTTACAGAATCTGGACTATTTTGTGTTTTACCATGGCTTACAATGGCAATTTCTGCAAATTTTGGTGGTTGGATTACAGACACTCTTGTGACCCGAGGTGTATCTGTTACAACGGTCCGCAAGGTATCTCCCATCGATTTATCTTATCACAATTTATTCTTTTGATGGTTTACTTATTTAGAGGCACATAAAATATTTTAATACCACGATTCACACTATAGTTCTACACTTTCTTTGCAGATAATGCAAACAGTTGGGTTTCTAGGTCCTACTTTTTTCTTGACTCAATTGAGCCACATTTATTCTCCTGTAATGGCTGTTTTGTGTATGACTTGCAGTCAGGTTTGCTTCTTCTGTATTTGATGCATTTCTTTTCTGATAAAGAATTTTCATATAATCCCAACATAAATTCTGTTGTTGTGCATCTCTTTAAATCTTTCTAGAGAAACTGTGACTACTAATTATTTTCCTAAAATGTGTTGTCAATTGTAAATAGTAGAAAAAATGGTTTATTCAAACTTCACTATAAAATAGTGATATAGCTGCTATTTGACAACATTTTGTTTTTAATAGGTATCGTGGAGCAATAGTGATATGTTCAAATTCTGCTTCTCTATCGCTATAACATCGTTGTAGCTTCTATTTAACAACAATTGTTCCTAAGTCAGAGTTCACTTCTATAACTTTTACTTAGTTTAGTTCATACCAGATGCTTCATATTCTGCAACTTAAACAACAAAATTAAATTTTCTTTACAACTGTGTCTTGAAACCTCTTTTAAGACAGCCTAACTATAAATTTCTCTCTCGCTATAACATCATTTAAAATTAGTTAGCGTTGGTTAATCCATTAATTCCATTGACCTTACATGTTCCTCGCCTCACCTGTTTCAAATTCTACTTGAACAGGGAACATATGCATTCTCTCAGTCTGGATTATATTCAAACCATCAAGATATAGCCCCTCGATATTCTGTAAGTGGTTTCATTATAATTTGAAATGCATAACAAGAATGAAAAAACAAGAAGATGGTTTACTATGCTAAATTGTTGTCCTTAGGGAAAGAAATATGATTTCTATATTCATTTCTTTTTTTAGGGGATACTGCTCGGTCTATCCAATACCGCTGGAGTACTTGTTGGTGTGCTTGGAACAACAGCAACAGGTTACATTCTACAACATGGTAAGTAACCGTGGTCCATATTCATTATCTTTCTACGAAAACTTATCATTGGAAAGACGATATGACACTATTTATTCTCTTTTCTTATTATCAGGCTCGTGGGATGATGTTTTCATGGTTACATTCTATGTAGTGTCCTCAACAACAAAACGGTATAGATTGCAGATACTTTGTTATACGGTTTATCAAAGAAATCCTTCAACTAAATCAAATAGAGATTCCAGTCACGGTATGGATTTATAACTTAGGATTTGTTTTATTATTTCTCGGATATTTCATATAATTTTTTACTTTTAACTAAATCATGCATATTATGTTTTGTTATGTAGTACTTCGATGAATACAAATGTGCATATTACACGAAACTTCAGTTGGAAGAAATCAAAGAGGAATTGTGTCAATATTTTATTGAGCAGAGAATCATATAAGGTATGAATACATTATTATGTGAAAAGTGTTATAAATACGTTACATGTGTACATGGAATACCATATTGACCATATTATTATGTTCAAACCTCACAGGACCAGGACCTTAATACATAATTGACCGTGTTTCTTTCATACATTAGGACTGATTTAGTTGTTGTTAGGGTTGATTTTGTAAGACTCATTTTGAGTTACAATGCTGATAACAATGGTTTTTATATATTTTGAGGTACAAAAATGGTGTATATATATTTTGGATTACAATGGTATACAAGCATTACCGCGGTTTATAAATTTCAGGTTATGGCAACTGGTTTATATAAATAATATGCTGCAAACAATGCAGGTATATGAATTATATAAATTATACATCTAAAAAAAACACCCTATGAAAGCGTTTTTTCAAGAAAAATGCTGCCTTAGGTAACCTATGAAAGCACTTTTTCACAAAAAGCGCTGCCTAAGGTAAACATATGACAATGCTTTTCCAGGCAAAAGCGCTGCTAAAAGACCACCTATTAAAAGCGCTTTTCTAGAAAAAAGCGTTGTTAAAAGCCTACCTAAGACAACGCTTTTCCAGAAAAAAGCGCTGCTAAAAGAAAACTTATGAGAGCGCTTTTCCAGAAAAAAGCGCTGCCTTAGGTAGAACTATGAAAGCGCTTCTTCATAAAAAAGCGCTGCCAAAAGCCTACTTAAGAGAGTGCTTTTTAGAAAAAGTGTTGTATTAGGTAGACCTACGAAAGCGCTTTTCATTAAACAAAAAGCGCTGCTAAAACCTATAGCAGCGCCACCATAGACAGTGCTTTTAAGCACTTTTAAAGGCCAAAAAAGCGCTTTCGTAAGTCTTTTTTAGCGTAGTGATGGTAATGACTTAGTCGGATTTTAAGGCGTCTTGTCTTGTTGATTTGTAGTAGTCTGAAAGGCAAACTCAAACTAGGGAGTTTGTAGTTTTGTTGGGGAAATAAACCTTGTTGAAGAGAATATTTGACGATCTGCAGGGGAGGTATTCTCTAGGAAGGAACTCCATTAGACTTCTTCTTTTGGACCAACTTAGCTGGGGAGAGAGTTCTTCGAAGATTGAAACTATGGCTGAGGATTTCATGAATCCAAATTTGCGGGGATAATATGATTGATGTAAATCTTATAGGGACATCCATGAAATTGTCCTTGTGGAGATTTATAGATAGTTTGAATTCTGTCAGAGTGACAAATCTTTTACTGATAGACAAAATGATGAGATAACGGGACATAGTCGTACACTTTAATCCCTAACTTTTGCCTGGACGGCCCTCTCGGGTTTTCAGCCCATCAGGATACCCATTTTTGCCCAAGCTTCCCTTTTAGGTTTTTGACTTGCCCGGTGTACACTCTTTTGCATATATCCCTAATTTTTACCCGAACCTTTTGGTTCGTTGGGATGCCCTTATTTTTGCCTAGGTATGTCAACCTAGCAGGTCTCTTTTCATGCGTAGTATTTTCTGATTATATCCGTTTGTGGAGAATTGTCACTGTCTGTGATAACAAGTGTTGTAGAAATGCCAGAAATTAATTGTTCGATCACATGTGATCTTTCATATGTGGGAGCATGTTTTCCCCTAGAGTCAGCTTGTTGCACTTGATGTTTGAAGTTTTGATCAAATTTATGATAGTCTTGAACTTCCTATGTACCTTTTCTAAGAACTATCATTGAAGAATCCGAAGACCTGATACTGACACCATCTAATACTACTTGCACAAGCAAATGAGCTCGAAATTTTCTAAGACTTGTCATGGGAGGATTCGAAGACATGATACTGACACCATCCGACACTACTGGCACAAATAAGAAATTTTGTGGTACCGAAGATCTTTTGATCAAGTCTCTAAGAACTGTCATGGAAGGATCCAAAGACATAATACTGACACCGTCTGACACCACTGGTATAGACAAGAAATTTGGTGGTACCCAAGATCTTTGGTCAAGTCTCATAATATTCTAAGAACTGTCATGGAAGGATCCGAAGACATGATACTGACACCATCTGATACTACTGGCACAAACAAGCAATTTGGTGGTATCGATGATCTTTCGTCAAGTCTCAGAATTTTCTAAGACTGTCATGGAAGAATCCGAAGACATGATACTGACACCATATGATACTACTGGTTACAGACAAGAAATTTGGTGGTTCCCAAGATCTTTGGTGGATTTTGTTCAACGTAACATTTCCTCTTCAGTGATTCGGATGGAGATTTGCCCCTGATTATTCAAGTTTTCTTTGAGAGATTCTTTGAATCTTGACTTGACTTCCCAGATGTGTTCGACAATGATCATGTCATGCCCCTTGATTATGAGAGATTTATCATTGGAGGTGTCGTTCCCTTTAAATTGATTTTTTTTTGTTTATTGAAAGAGTTTTCATTCATTGGATATTCGTCGTGAAAATTTCTCTCTTGTCAAACAATTAGCCATATGCAAATAGTGGTATTCAAACAATGTAAAGTTTATGTCTGTCTTGAAAAAAAGTTTGAAAACCGAACTTTTAAAGAGCGACAAAAATTTGTAAGAATATGAATTCAACTCGGGATCTATAGTAAACCTTACAGGAGTCAGGATACTTTTCGTAACAGCATGCTCTCTCGAACTAACTTATGCTTCAATTAGGACTTTTAAAGGACTGTAACATGGTCTGATTCACAGTTTAAGAAACAAATGATAAAGTTCAAAGTTCATTTACACCCAACCTATTATCCATAATGTTCTCCAGTCCTAATACTCAGTTGATCGCACATTTACCTCCTACTAGAATCTGGAATGATAATTTTGGTGATGGTTCGGATATTGGAAATTCATTTGGAAAGGCAACCATTTTTGTAACATTTTTGATATTGTAGAGGATTTGTAGTGACCTCTTTTTTTGATCTATTATCCCTAATTTTTGCCTGACTGTTCTTGTTTTGAGATTACAGCCAGCGAGATGCCCCAGTTTTTTTCTTAAGTCTTCTTCATAGGTTTTGACCTAGTGGGATTTTCTAAAGACTACCTAATTTATGGGGAACCAACACCATCTTTTGATTCATTATGAAGGATATTTTCATTATGAAGTGATAACTTACGACTGAATGCGTGTTTGAATCAACTGAGAAACTACCCTGCCCCAGGTTATGATTAAAGGTTTCAGTTTGTGCGGGAAAAAAATCCTACTTCTTTGGCTCAAAGGGTTTGACTAGGGATTATCTTCCTTATAACTCCATTGTTTTGGGATTTGAAACAACGCATGTACATTGTTAGCAAAGTCTGTCTAAAAGCATATTTTATGAGATTATTGTATTATTTTCGTCATCCTCCCTCTAAAGGCTTACAACTTGTAATCCAGAGTCGAATATCATACAAAAAGGAGTAAAAGTATAGTTTCAGTATATTGAAAACGAATGGATTAACTTAAGACAAACATATGCAATACATTAATGAGAACAACCAAAGTTTGACATAAGGAAAAATGTTTAAGCAAATAAATAAATTACAACTGAAAATTCGAATGAACAAAAATTTCTCTGCCTAAACTTTATCACTTCAGATAGTGTGTCTTTGATGGGTGACAGAAAAACTCCAGTTGACCATCTTGTGTAAATTCTAACACTCCTTCGTCGATCAGGTCTTGAATCTTGTTCTTCAATGCCCAACTGTGACTGGTGTCATGTCCCTGACTGTTGGAGTGGTATGTGCACCTTTCATTGTATTTATAGTTAGGAACAAAAGTATTAGGTTTTTGAGGAGGCTCCCTTAATGTAACTAGCTTGGCTTCCAACATATGATGCAATTCTTGAGCCAAAGGCATGTCGACCTTGGTAAATTGTCTTTTGGGCGTATCTTGCTTATGCGAGCCACCCTGTCATGGTTGGTGAGGTTGTTGTTGGACTCTTGGCATAACAGCCATTTTGAAAGGTGTTCTCTCGACCAAACCAACTTCTTGTTGTAACAGAGGCTGATTAATGACTTAATCCCCATCTTTGACTGTTTGTTTCATACGGTTGTATCTGTCTTGATGGAGCTTGTTGATGAGAACTCTCAACTCTTCTTGTCCCCGAGCTAAATTTTGGATAAGAGCCATCTGTTCCAACATCTGAATTCACATTGTTGCTATCTCAGCTTGTAATTGCTTCAACTGGCCATCCTTGTTGTCTCTAGGATTATTCTCGGTCATGCTCTCAATGAGGATTGCTTTCACTTCTTCTTGCCCCTTGGATAGATTAAGGAACAAATCTTGAAACTGATCATTTTAGGTCTGAAGATCTTGGACAGTTTGTTCGAGAGCCATTTTTACTAAAATAAACAGCAAGCAGATGATAACACTTGTATGAGGAAAACCTGTCATGATATGATGCATGGTATATAGATGCAATGTTTTCAAGGATCTCGTGGGGTAAACACAAGAAAATGTTAGTAGTTGGATTTTGATCACAACTTTGATTGAAGAACTTCGTATCGTTGAATGTCCTTCTACGAGAATCAAGCTCACCATATCAGGTGGGTCATAGCCTTTGACTAAAGTTATTTTGCTTTGGTCTTTGACGGTGTTTGGTTAGAGGAAAATAAATCCTCTTGCCCCTTGATGGACGTCTAGTTTAATATAACCCTGCATCACAAACCCTTGAGACCCTTGAAATGGTTATTGAAAATGCTATGGTATGATGTCATGATGTTATGTACGAACAAAGCAAACAAGTCGTTATGTACAAATAATCATATACAAACAAAGGAAACAAGTCCTTAGGTTTAGGCTTGCATATAGTTTATAGGTAAGTACCCTCTTGAAGTTTAGTTGGTTCAACCTGTCATAAAAAATAAATGGGTTTTAGGGAATCTCAATATCATTGATCTTTCTTCATTGGGCATTGTCTTAAAATATCAATCTTTTCTTGTGGCCGAAATATCCCAAAAGTCCGATCTCAATGAGCGTAGTATCGAGTATCAACCAATTTTCAACTTCCCACCGAAACCGACTATCTCACTACTTCCTAATGGACAAGTTGTTTCATTAAAGGTTCTAAGGTTTGTTAGTGCTTCATGACATCACTCAGTGGCCCCGTATTCTCCTTAGTTCACCATAAGGGATACCGGTACCCATAAATATGTCACACTAACATAGCTATTGTCTCAACCATATCGGTCTACACCGTACAGTCTCCACAATATTTTTTATTTACCTAATGGTATTCCCAAATCCGGGTAAAGGATCAACACAAACCCAAACAAGGACCCATAAATGTAAAGCAAACAAATCAAACAAAGAAAGCAACTTAAAGGTGATCTAAACTCTAAGGTAACCCCACTTTTAAGTCTTCCCCAGCAGAGTCGCCATATTTGTAATACAGTGGGAGAACTGACTTGGTTGTTTTGCATTTTATCGCAATTGTTTCGGATAGCAAGAGTCACCATCGACTTTTCTTTTATCCAATAAGGAAAGGGTGAAAAGAACAGGAAACACCTTTGAGATATTTTCTGGAGTTCGGGGGGTAGGTTATGAAAAGGGAAGGTTTTAGCACCCTTTTCATCCATAGTTATCTATGGGCTCTTAGTTTCTTGCTAGATCATTTTTTAAACTTGCTTTGTTTGAAATGTGTTTGTGATGAGTTTTGAAAGTATTTTTGAAAAGCGCCTTCGTTTAGGAAAACTCTGTAATGATTCTCGTCTCTATAAGAATGCTTACAAAGTGTTAGACTTTTTGAAAATAATTCATGTTTTTTGAAATTGTTTTGTGTGTTTGAAAAGATGTTTGTTTTGAAGATGGATTGTGAGCAAGAAACTAAGAAAGTTCCACCTACTCAAACGTCTTTTGTTCATTTCTTCCTCCTTTAGATGTTGATATCTTACCATTGATTGATAAGAAGCCCTATCTTTGGATGTAAAGGGACGGGCATGAGTCATCGTATAGTCATGAATAGAAATGTTATGAGATATCTTAGCATTTTTTCTTAAGGGACTAAGATCATTTGTAAGGAAACATTCGTAGCGTCACCGATGGACTTTGATCTTGTATTTTATTTGTTTTTGCTAAGATGTCTCACATGCGTAACATGACCATTTTAAGGCAACAAAGTGGAGTAAACTCTAGAGGTGCAAAGTGTGCAAGTGTATTGCATTTCATGCTTGAGTTTATCTTGGATTAGAGTTTTCTAAACATTGATTTTATCTTTCCATACAAACCCAAATTCATTAGCATTTATATGAAAGTGGTAAATTACAGAAAGTAAATATCCTACGCTATAATATCATTTTTGGGGATGGGGTACAAACTTACAAATGGAGATTGCAAGAATTTAAAACATAATTATCTATTACAACCATATCGAATAAATGTATAAGAATTGAAATAAGTATTATGTACAATAATGAGTAAATGTACAAGAATGAATAAATGTACGAGAATTAATAAATGCACAAGAAAGTATAGGGAAAAGAAAATTGATTTTTTTTGTGTTTTTGTTAAGAAAAAGTTTTAAACTTGATTAAGAAAAATAATGAATTAGAATGAGAAAATTAAATTTAGTTTAAAAGAAGTGAATTTAAACAAGAAAATATTTTTTAGGGTTTTTGAGAAAAGGTTTGAATATTAATCAAATAGTATGGAAAAAAGAATTAATTAATTTAAAAGAAAATCTAAAATTCTAAGTTAATTTGATTTGAAATAAAGAAAATAAATAAAACCCTAGTCTAATCATTAATTGATTAAGAAAGAAAAGAAATTAAATTTATATATATATATATATATATATATATAAAGTGCTTTTGACGTTTTATCTTGAAAGGAAAAATAAAATAGTATATAGTATAATAAAAATATTTTTTTTGGTTTTTTTTATTAATAAAAAAATAAAATTAATAATGATAAAAGTAAAAAATATAAAATAAATAAGCCAGGGGGTGTGAAAGCAGTTTAAGGTGTAAAAGAAAAAAAACAGTTTTGTTAGGCCCAATAACAGTTTTTTGTACATAGCAAAAGAAATAAAAAAAATGTGATTTGGGCATGTGTGATATACTGAGTAATAGGGGGGTGCGTGCGTGAATAAATTATGCTGGGCTGTCAATTTAAGCCCAACAACATAAAAAATGACCAAATACAAGACTAATAAAACAAGAGAAAAAATGGTCTCAGGGGGTTTCGAACCCCTGCCCTTGTGTTTGCCAAACATTGCCTTCACCACTGCGCCAACTGCTTCAATTTGTTATTATGATTAATCCAATAATATATTAAAAAATGCATTAAGTTTTTGAAAATAAAAAATATATGGTGGGCTTGGGCCGAACCGGGTCGACCCAAGACCCACCTCTTGTATCTGAACAAAACAAAACATAAGGGTTGTAAAACCCTAAAGACCAAAAGAGGAAGTGCCTCTACTTCATCTCTCTCGCTTCTTCATGGTCCTTGCCTCCTTCTTCATCTTCGCCGGATATCTCCCTGTTTCTATGATTCTGTATCGTTTCTTATCTCTTTTTTTGTTTTGAATCTCTAACCGATTTGTTGTTTGACCTTTACAGTGAATGAAAATGGAGAAAAGAGGACGAAAAAAGAAAGGAGAAGAGGGGGATATCGCGATTCGGATTTTACCAGTTGATCCTGAGTGAGATCTTTCCGTTTCCTTCTTGCTCTTTTTCTATTACAAAATTTCTAAAGGGTTTGGTTGTTTTTTGATGATGATGAGTTGGTTTGGAAAATGGTGGTGTTGCGGTTTTTTGGCTCTGTTTGATTCTCTGTATATTTTTTCCTTGTGTATATCGACCCCTTGATTCTGTGTTGTTGCTGGCTTTTTATACTGTGATGGCTTTTGGGACCTTTTTTATGCTTTTGCTGGTTGACTTTTGATAACTTTGTCTGGTTTCTGTGATGCTAGCTTGTTTTGGTACTTTTAGCAGGCTAGCTTGCTGACTTTGTACTTCGTTGGTTTTCTTTATGGTATTGATTTCTTTGATTTCATGCAGTGATGAATACTTTTATGAGTTTGTACCTTGTTGTTTGTTGGAATGTTCACTTATTTGTGATAAAAACTGGCTTTTGTACTGATTTGCTTCCTGGATGGCTGTACTTGCTATATTTTTGTACCAATTGCTTGATGGATTTGCTTGCTGGCCGGTTACTTGTATGATAGTTGTACCTTGAACTTTATACTTTTATGAATTGCCTCTTTCCTTTACTGTGAATAGAACTTGTTTTATAGTAAACTTGGGAACATGATTTTCTTTGACATGAAGCAACATGAAAGTTGTTACTCCTTTGCGTGAAAATATGATGATAAATTTGACTTTCTATCTTATCTTTCTTTACTTTTTTTGTGAACAAAAATTCACACCTTTTAGCCAATGATTCATGTTATGTATGAGGCTTTCTTTTGGGCAAAATTTATATTCTTTTTGGGCTTGAAATTCTGTTTGCACCGTTTCTCTATTGTGAACCAACAATGGGTTGTGATCTGCAATAGCATTGGCCCATGATTAAATCCATTTTGTATGAGGCTTGGTTTTCTGTTAGGTTGGAATTAAAATCCTGTTGGGCTTAAATTCTGTTGGGCTTCTTTTCCTCTATTGTGAACCAACATAGTTTGTGATTTACAATAATGGTTGCCTATGATAGAAATAAATGTTTGAGGCCTTAGCACATAAAAACACCCTATTTTCTGATTCTTCAACCACCCTAGGGATGAGTTCAACATTATTTGTAGTTTTGTTTTTCTTGAATTGTTTGATAACTAACTCTTGCTTGGTTTTTTTTCATGTATGATTGATGAGGAGTGGAGGAAGATGGCAAAAAAACTGTGGCATGGCTTGGAGAAGAAGCTTGAAGGCTAGGAGCATGAAGAATCTTTTGCTGTTTTATAAAAGAAAATAGAAAGAATAGGATAAAAAATGTAGTAGGCCTTAAAAATGTATTTGAACTTCTTTTTTTTTTGAAATTATTTGAATTTGAATTTTGAATCTTGTAACAATTTTGAATGTAATTTAAACAACAATTTTGAGGAATGTATGGTTTTGAAAATGGTGAGGCAAACTTGTAGCAATTGTTTGAGTTGAATGAGAGAATTGAAAAGATAGAATGATATGGGCTTTGATCCCTTGAACTTTAGAATTGGATTTTAAGGCACAAGGTCAAATGAAACTCAAACCTCAAATCTTATTAACCAACTTAATATTTTTCAAATCCTCATAACTCAAAATGTCTTGTAATTGAAACGAGAAATCCGTATTGATCCACAATTTCTTCTCTTTTGAAATGATGCCTTTAGATGATTGTCCATAAAAGTAAACCAGCAAATGAGAAAACCCCTGATCTCAAATCCAGATTCTGTTAACTTTAAACAAATGTATCATTAAAGGATCTTCAAACTTCATATCTTTTTACCATGAATCAAAACCTTAATTCAAAATAAACTCAAACGCAATCCTTAATATCGCACAATCCTTGAAACCATGAATCTTGATCCCAACAGGCGTCACACACACACACACTAAAAAACCTAGTACAAAACCAGTGGACAAAAGAAACTTTGAGCATTTTCAAACTCGAAACCCTTGTCGAATTAATTGACACGTTTGGAGGTATGAAAAGCTTTGAACATTTGAGAAACCTTAGAAGAGGATTTTTAAAGGAGAATGAGGGAAAATTGTGGGGTACAAAAAGTATTATTGACCGCTGCAGGGAATTCCCTAATGTGTCACTCCTTGGCATAAGGGGAGGTATCACTTACAACCCTTATCTAGCTCTACGTCAGTTTGGTTATGCTCGAAGAGACAATCCTTGTGATATGTTTATCCAGGGTATTGTATTCGACTACAAGAGTGATCTTCAAGGTTATCGTCAAAGGTTTATCCGTGCCTGGGGCATGATCAAAAAGATTGATAGAAAGACTTTGGGCCATAAGAATTCCATCCCTTTGGAGCGCTACCACATATGGGTGCGGTCTCGTGCTCAAAATCTTATAATGCCATATCCTACTCTCCTACCAGTAATTGTGGAGCCTGTTGTTGAAGGAGATGTTCTTCATACCATTCTTCATCCTGATATGCCTACTGACTTTGAAGAACTACAAAAGTCTTGGATTCAACTCAAGAAAGAAATGGATACCTTTGAGACTCAGTTCTATGCTAGTGAAAAGAAAGTATTGGAGCTGACGAAACGACTCCACGAAGAGCAGAGCCTTAATGCATATGTAAACACAAAGAGGAAGCGTCCATGGGAGACTTAATGCCTTAGGCCTTAGGAGTTTCATAATTTAACTATCTTGTTTTCATTGTAAGCCTAAAAGGCAATTATAATTTGAACTTACTACTAAGTTCCTTTGTTTCCTTTTTTATTAACAAATTTAAATCCCACGAGGTCCTTGAAAATATTGCATATGCATATACATTTACATACCATATCATTGCATAACAGGTATTCACAAGACATGTTTCTCATCTTCTTGCTGTTTATTTCAGTAGAAAATGGCTCTCGAACAGATGGTCAAGGATCTCCAAGCTCATAATGCCCAATTCCAACATATGTTCCTAAACTTAGCCAAGGGACAGGAAGAACTGAAGGCACTCATCACCAAAGAGAAGAAGAAAAAGACAAAGAAACCAGCCGACATCCATAACATGGTAAGAAGGTTCAGGGGTCCAGTCAAGCGAGTTCAGGATCCTAATACTCCATAAGACAAAGACGACGAACATGATAAAGACGATAAGAGTGGTGAAACTGAAAAAAGAAACCATGGTCCTGTTAAATACTCTGATGAAGAGGAAGAACATTATTTGAATGAACAATATCCCTTGTATAGAGGTGAAAATCAAAGATCAAGCTATTTATTAACTTGACTCGCAGATAAGAAAGAGTCTCCACCGTGCTTTATCATTTCCAAGGGAAAAGAGAAAAGTGTGAAATAAAACCAATAAATATGCAAAGTAAGGGCAATACTAAAAGTAAATAAAAATACAATGCATTTGAAAGAGATTGACGGTTCGGGGGTTGGTTATACAAAGGAAAGGTACTAGTACCCAATGCATTTGCGGTCCTCCACAGGAACCTTTTGAAATATCTATTTTTTGGTTTAAATTGTTTGTTTGGTCAAAATGGTTTGTTTGGTCAAAATGGGCGTGGACGAGATTTTGAAGATACGACGACCTAGTGTCGAAGTTTTGACTTAAAAGGGGTGTGAGTTTTAAAATTGACTTAGTAGGAAAATCAAATTAAGTTTAGCAAAATAGTAAAACAAAAATGAATGAAGGGATTCACACAATCGTATTGGATATGTTTGATGACATGAAGTCGATTAATTAATTCTTTCCCTCGGATTTGGTGTATACAATTTAAATGATTAAATAATTAAATAAACAGAATAAAAGACAAAATTAAAATTCTAAAATGACTAAATCAAATATAAACTAAATTAATTTCAAAGTTACTAAATTAAAATTCTTAAATTATTAAATTGAACCTAATCTAAATCAAAATTCCAAATATTTCTAAACTAACTAAAAAATTCCAAATTTACTAAATTAAATCTAAGACAAATAAAAATTTTAAAAAATTACTGAATCAAATCTAAAATAAACAAAATTCTAAAGTTTAAACTAAATCTAAACTAACTAAAAATTTCTAAGTTTACTAAATTAAATATAAATCAAATAAAAGTTCTAAAATCATTAAACTAAATCTAAATCAAATAAAAATTATAAAGTTATAAAATCAAATCTAAATCAAATTAAAATTCTAAAGTTATTAAGTTAAATCTAAGTAAAATTGAAATTCTAAAAGTATAAAATTACTAAATTAAATATAAACCAAATAAAATTTAAACCAAATAAAAATAATGAAATTCTACAACTAAAAAATTAAATCTAAATCAAATAAAATTTTAATGTTACTAATTATGATTCTAAACTAATTAAATATTTTAAAGTTTGGGAAATAAGGTTAAAGAGAACAAAAACGAAATAGAAATGCCTTGGCAAGGTGTAGAACTCAAGTCTCTTAGATTGCATCATACCAACCTTGCCAACTGAACTATGCTATTTAACTATTATCACTATATTTTAATTTAGATATGAGGGGAAAATGATAGTGTGATTGGGCAGCAGGTTTTTGGCAGGTTTGTGGGCAAATTTATAGTAGAATTTGGACTGATCTGTAGGCTGCTATTTGGACTGGTTTGTAGCATTTTTATAGCAGTTTTGAGACTGTTATTGTTGGTTGTTGTTGGGACAACAAAATACCTCAAAAATTGGACTTTTATTTGTTGAAACATGGCTGGTAAATGGGTTGTATGTTTGAAGCATGAAGCTTTAGGACATTAGAATTGATAGTTTGATTTTTATGTACAAACTTGTAATTCTTCTTGTAACTTTGTAGTGATAATTCCAAATAAAATTGTAACATGAATGGAAATTTGAAACTTTGAAATTGTATATTTTTTTATGTGTCTTGCAAATTGAATGAGAACCTTTGAATGATGTTGAATTTTGAGAAAGGTCTTGAATAACGCTTCTTTGTAACTTGGATGAAATTGAATCAAACTTGAATGGTGAACATTGAATTATAATTTCATTATTGAATGAATTTGAGACTTCTTGAATGAATTTTGAATGATGAATGAACCTCTTGTGATTTCTCCTAGAATTCCAAACAAATTACATGAATTGATCTTCAAAATTGAGCAAACTTGCATCATGAGAAATTAGTTCTTTTGTATATCTTGAATCCAAAAGAAAATTCATATGGATGAATTGCGCCTCGCACACTTGAGTCGATTTAAAATAAAAAAGAATTATTCGAATTGATCCTCAAATCTTCTCCTTTAAAACCCATATCGTCAATTCATGGTAACTTACAATACGAGCCAATAATACAAATTGTGCCTTTAAGAGATTTAATCAACAACACACCCTAATCCAATGATCGCTAATGTCAATTGCAAATGACTTGAAGTAGGCGACAAGCAATCAATCAATCAATCATTGAACTAGAACTCTAGTTTCATGAATTATCCCAATATAAGAATCAAATGCCCTTTGAGAAAATGTCTGTGGCAAAAATTGAACCAAGCTCAATTTAACCTCGATCTTTGAAGTAATCTCATATACAACACTATTTATGATACTTTGCAAAAAAAAAACCGCCCTAGGACGTTGAGAATTGAAGAATTTATGACCCTCGAAAGTTGGACAAGAGTTTCTTGTGATAAGGTCAAATTTGCAAAATGACCTCTAAAGTATTCAAATTTTCGATAATCCTCCGCACACAATCAAATATTTACTTGTAAAGAGAAGTGGGAGATGATGTCAAAGAGAGTCATATGCAAAAGGAACTACTCAAAAATACGGAGATGATCTTTTTTTTTGCATCCCAAGACGCATTGAAGCACATGTGAACCAGTGATGAAGAAACCTTGACTATTTTTATGAAGAATTTCGGAGACGCTTGAGGCCACTTGTTGAATAGAGCATGGAAATAAACACATGATTCTCTTGATGAATCAGTCTTCGAGAATCAATGATTAATTGTACTTCTGGCTTGAGAGACTCAAAACCCTAGTTGAGGCGCGACGCCTGATGCTCTTGATTCAGACCTGTTTCTGCACATGAAATCAAAGAAACAAAAAAATATACACTTCGTGCTTGATTAGAAGTTAGTCATGCATAAGATAAAATGCTCACAACACTCAATAATCTCTGCACAGGAAATGCTCTAAGGTGAAACATTCGAAATTGACCATATTTCATGGCCTTTATGTATATAACAAAAATTGCGAATGAAGATGGGATTTTAAGTCAAAAATTGGGGTATGACACCCTGTTGATGAAAAATACGAGCAGCTAGATGATCGTCTAAATGCTATGGAGAACCAGAAAGTGCTTGGGTTGGATTTTGAGGATTTGGGTTTAGTCTTAGGAGTTTTCATTCCTCATAAGTTCAAAGTCCCCACTTTTGCAAAGTATGACGGTGTTTCTTGCCCAAAGCTTCATTTGAGGTCATATGTCTGGAAGATTCCATCACACACTGCTGACAGGAAGTTGTGGGTGCATTTCTTTCAAGAGAGCATGTCTTGAACACAATTGGAATGGTTCTATCAACTAGAAGGGACCAATATCCATACCTGGGAAGACTTGGCTGCTGCTTTCTATAAGAAATACCAGTATAATGTTGATCTTGCACTAACCCGTATGCAACTACATAGTATGACCATGAGCTCTAACGAAGGCTTTAAAGAGTATGCCCAGAAATGGAGAGATCTAGCAGGAAGAGTTCAACCTCCTTTGTCTGATAGGGAATTGGTTGACATGTTTATGAGAACTTTGACAGGTCCTTTCTTCAATCATCTGATTGGAAGATCTTCAGCCGGGTTCACTGAGTTGATATTAACAAGGGAACATATTGAAGGTGGAATCAGAAGCGGAGAATTCAGGTGGTTACATCTTCAAGCATTGCGAAGAAGTCATTCAACGGGAAGAAAGAATATAATGCTGTGTACAACCAGAAAGGTCGTAGTAAAGGTGATCGCCATCAATATGTAGGGGCCGTAATGATTTCCAATCCTGCACCAGCGTAACATAAACAATAAGGAAATCAGCATAGGCAGGATGCACCCATGAGACAATTCACCAAAATCAATATGCTGTTGTCTCAAGCATTGTAATACCTATTGAAGGCAGAGCTGATTACATTGAGAGATCCTCCCTAGAATCCCAACACTTCCTCTCCTCAGTACAATCCCAATGTAAGATGCGCCTATCATTCTAATAGTCCCGAACATAACACAAATGGATATTGGGCTCTGAAGAATAAGATCCAAGACATGATTGACTCTAAGGAGATTGAATTTAACCCTCCTGAAACTGCTAATGTGATCACTGAACATATGCCTAATTATGACAAGGGTGTTAATGCTATTAATGTTGTGGAAGATGCTGATAGCGACAATGATCTGGACAACTGGATCTTCTCGACTGTTGACAAAGGGCTCAACAATTGGAAGAGTGAAGAATTTATCCCAATCTCCTTTAGTCAGGAGTAAATTCCATTTCCTATTTTCTATTTCCAAGTTTTTGGTTATGTAATTTGAACAATAATTTTAAAGCCTTGTGCCTTACCCGGGGCACAACGGTCCATTTGTTAGGGTTGTTATCTTTCATCCACATATTTTCATTTAATAAATCATTGGACGTTCGCATTAAAATTTTGTGCTCACTATTTTTATTTCCAAAATAGCTATGTATTCTTACACACACCCACACAACAAATTGCAGATCCACATCCACCCTGGATCCCATTGATAACAATTCTGCTATTGCCAATTATGACTTTGAAAATCCAATCTACCAAGCCGAGGACGAAGGTGAGGAAGATTGTGAAGTTCCTGGAGAACTTGCTAGACTATTAGAGTAAGAAGAAAGAGCTATACAACCGCATGAAGAGCCAATTTAGGTTGTGAACTTAGGTACTGAAGAGGACATAAAAGAAATCAAGATAGGTGCCGATCTAGAAGACATTATCAAAGAGAGGTTAATCCAGATGTTGCGTGACTATATTGAGATTTTTTCTTGGTTGTACGAAGACATGCCAGGGCTTAATACTGACATTGTGGTTCACCATCTACCGATGAAGGAGGATTGTCCTCCTATAATGTAGAAGGTTCATCGTATGCGTCCCGATATGTCTGAAAAGATCAAGGATGAAAGATAAAAAGAAAATATAAAGAGTAAAAAGATTGGGCCTGCATTTGTAAAGCAATTGGGGGGTGTGAGAAACTGTTTTTGTTAGGCCCAACAGAGTTTTTGTTTGAACAAAAAAAATAAAAAGAAAGTGTAATGGGACTGTGTTGAAAGTAAACAGGAGGGGGTGTGAGAAACAGAAAGCAAAATAAATCAGAAAAATGCAAAAGGGGGGTTCACTATGGTTTAAACCCTCGCCCTTATAGGTAAGAAGGACTTTGTACGCGCGCTTGCCACTGGGGTGGCTGTTTTATTTGGTCATAATATCACTTGCACTAAATATAAAATGAACTCATTTCTGAAAATTTGAATCCACTTATTCTTCTTCTTCCTCGCGCCAGACCAACAACATCACCATTTTTGAATTTGTAACTCTTCCATTTCTCAACCATTTTGAAAAGTATAAACACCAAACTTGCATGAATTTAAACAAGGAATCTAACCATGTAAATTATTTAAGCTATAAATTAAATATGAGTGATAATTTTACTTGGTACCAAACTGAACCCTAAAATTTCAGAAACTTCAGTTTCAACATTCTCATCACGCAGGAAATATAAATAAAAAGTAAGCACATGGTTAGCTTCAGGGAAATGATATCTACATTTTTTTCTTTAGAAAGCAAGTGAAAATGATGCTTGAATAAGGATTTCAAAGTTATAAAAACTTACCTCTGAAGTGAGAATCGAGTCTGGAGTTTGAGCACTTCTGGAGGTGTTAGGATGATCTGGATAGCTTCACTAAACTTCCAGGAAGCTTTTTCAATGCTTACTTTATGCTGAAAGTGTCTGGATTCTTCTAGACAAGTTAAGTTGCAAGGCTCTGTTTTTGAAAATGGAAGATGATGAAGATGATGTTACAGTGATGAAACAGGACTTTGGATAGGTTGTATATGAGTTATAGAAGCTTTGTGATTGATTTAGAATGAAAATGCACTAGTGGATTGGGTGTTTGGAGTTCAAGGTCAGAAATTGCAACAAATGTAGTTTTGAATGCAAATTCTAATTTTAGAGAGTATGAGGGTTTTTAGGGCTTTTGGAATCATGTGTAGTCTTGCAAATGACATTTCTATTTATAGAGAAAAGGTTTTATAGGATGAGAGGGCTTGGTTTAAAAAATTACATGTTATTACTAGGTTACTTAGTTATGAAGAAACTTTGAAGAACATGGTTCGAATGTCTTGTACCATGCCTTCTAGAGTGGCTGAACACTTTAAACATGTTGCTTTTGACTTTGTATGTTGAGTGTGATCAGAAGAAACAAGTAAGGAGCTCAATGCATTGAATTTTGCAAAAATCTTTCTTTATGTAAATGGTAATGGTGCCTTTGTGCCATTAATGGAAAATTGTCTTGGACAAAGCTTGAATCAAGTGGATAATGGCTCAAAAGTTTGTGTAAACATTTAATTATGGTGAGATTTGCAAGTTAGAAGCCTGTAAAGCAAGATTATGCAGCATGGCTTGGGGATTTGATCTTATGTTCATCACAAAATGCCTTGTATTTCAAGAATGGATGCCCAACTTCATGCCTTCGAATCTCCTAGCTCAAGCATGCTAAAATTGTGTTTTTGGAAATTTTGGAAAGCTTGAAGCATTTTCTACAAATTTCATGTTGTGAGTTTTGACTAAATCAAATGGGAACTTGGTAAAAAATGGCCATGAAGTTGGGACAAAAATCTGATTAAGACTTGTTAAAAAAATTCTCTAAGTGTTAGATAAAAACATCATGACTTCATGGGCCTATATCTCCTAATCCAATAATTTTATGAACATCAACCCTCAAGGACAAATTTTTATAATTCCTCATTCCCTACAACTTTCATGTTGAAAGTTTTCCTTGAACCATCTTGCATCTTAGTGAAAAATAGCCATGAAGTAGTGACTTTGTTAAGAATAAAGCACTAACACTTAGAAAATTTTCTAAGTGTTGGAAAATTTTCTATCTTTGACTTTTTTGATTCTTGATGATCAAGCTTGATAATTTTGAATTTCTTGATGATTCTTGACTTTTGAATTCCAATGTTGAACAAAAAGTCAAAGTTTGACTTTTGAATGACTGTTGACTTTTCATTAGTTGATTCAATTCTTCAACTATCAATCATTTGTATCTTTGGAAATGTCTTGAGCCATGTAATAAGGTCAAGATTTTATACTTGAGTTCTTGAAATCATGCTTCAAATCATTAGGCCATGCACTAGGCCAACAGTCAATGATCAGTCATCTTCAATAAAAACCCTAATTTTGGCAATTTTTGGACCTTTGATGATTTAAGAACCTTCCTTGAGGAATCATGATCAACCCTTGATCCAATGATGAATATCACCTCAAAATGTTGATGTTGACAAAAAATATTGAAGTTTGATTGTATGTTTGATCACAATTGACATTTTACCAAATACAGTTGATTTTCAGTCATCTGAGCATTTAATTGGGCAAATTTATGATGCAAGGCTTGAAACTTGACATGAGAATTTTTGAGGACCTATGATGAACTATGTAAGTGCCTTCGTTTGGGATTGGCTCATCTCTTGTAAAACAAATAGCAACAACAATAATGTAATGTAATGTACAATAGGAACAGCCTGAAAATCCTATTGAAAATGCCTAAACATGTTGTGTTGAATCAACATCTGGAACAACATGTCTCAAGAGATGTCATAACATCATACCAGACATCAAGCTACTGAACTGTCAAGTCTGATGCAGTTCTGTTCCTGAAGTTATGCAGAATATTCTGCCAAATAGAATGCATAACAAGTAGCGAAAATTGAAGGCATATGTGGAGCCCTAGAAGATTCAATCAGAAGCTAAGGATAAGGAGAAAAGCTCGATGGAAGACCTAACTTACAGCAGAAGTTTTCTGCTTACTTTATGCAGGTCGTTAAAGCTGCATTGCTGTCATATGAAGGCCCAAATCCAGTTGGGTAAAAAGGGTTATAAATAGAAGCATTGTAACCTAATTTAAGTGAGTCGAATATTGACAAGATGTAATTTTCTGAGCTAGTTTAGTTGTGAACCACCCGGGCTGTGGGATGGTCACCATACTCCTTGAAACCTGTAGGTTAAAGGATGTATGCATTGTACTTGATTGAAGCTTTTAAGCATGATCAAGATGTGTAATGGAAGTGTATCTTCTGAACAGTTTATGTACTGTAGAAAGTTATCACTGCGGTGATTGAGGGGGAGTGAGAGGGGTCTCATATCTAGGATTGGATCTTAGGTAAAAGTGTCATTGGGTAGTGATTAAGTGAGAAGGCTGTCAACGGGTATGTTGGCTGTAGGGTCTTTGAATTGATACTACTAATAGTGAACTTTATCCCTGGCTTGGAAGCCCCCAGATGTAGGTTGGTTGAACCGAACTGGGTGAACAATTCTGTGTGTTATTTACTTTCTGTATTGGTTATTTACTTTGATGTCACAGCATTCCTCGTAACATCAATGTATAAGATTAACCTTAACTGTTCTGAACTTCAGTAAATCAGAACCTGTGTGTTACTGGCTCTGGTATGTTAGTCCAGTAACTGTTGTAGAACAGATATCAAAAGTACAACCTATTCTACCTGTACAGCGCTTAATGTCAGATCAGAGGTCTTAACATTCCATTAGACATTCTGAGTCTGTGACATACCAGGAATTTCAATTGGTATCAGAGCAGGCATCCTGTCTATCTCTGGATGAGATCCATGGGGGATACTTTCCGGTTGTGTACAATGTAGAATATTGTTTGAACCAGTAGTGTTCATATTGTTTGGTCCCTAGGAGTGGAGGATGGACCAATTTGGGAGAAACTAGATCAGCTATGTTGAAGGAAGATGAAAGTGTTTGAACAAATTCAAAGACCTCATGCGGGAGTGAAGATTTTGGAGTGCATTGTTCAACCTGTATTCAGCACAGAGAAGAATATTATCAAAATCTTCATGCGGGAGTGAAGATATTGATAAGGCATCACATGTGTTTATAAAGCCTTCTTTTAACAGGGCTGTAGAGTTGGGTTTAGAAAGTTGTTCGGTGAAGAAGCAAACAACTTGTGGGATTGATTTATTTTCAATCCTTATGTGTCATGCTTACTATATGGAGTAAGCACTGTGTAAGTTCTGGTGAAATACTGCTATTCCGCTGCATAGCTTCTGATACAACCCCTAAAAGTGAAAGAAGAACTCTAGAGCTATTATTTTTGTTGTTGATTGATCAATGATTCTCATATGCGTCTGCAAGCCACTTGAAGACCTTGAAGATTATCAAGGATGATGTGTTCCAAGAAGATGCAACTAATGTTCTTAAGGATGTTAGAACATCATGCAACTGCCAGTTGAAGAACATATGTTCTGGGTGCTAAACACATGTAATGTGAGTACATATGTTTGGAACCTACTCCTGATCTGGAAGAGGAGACATCTGTTTTGAAATAATTGATCAGGACACGATCAACAGGTCATCTACTCCAGTTGTGAGTTTAAGGGAGTATATGTGCTGAGCTAAATGCACTTAAAAGGACTTTAAAGCTGTGGATGATGGAAATCATTTCTGTGTCTCCAGCCAAGTAAATATGCTTAGCAAGCATGAAGAAGTAATCAGTCTAGTGTGATTAGATAATTCTAATTGAATAAATGATGGAAGCAGAATCTTTATGTGTTAAATCTAAAGCTTGTGATGATAAAGAATTCACAACATCACAACTGTTGAAGACATCAGCTGTTGAGGAAAGATGGATAAGTCCCAGATTGATAATGAAGTTTCTTCTTGTACAAGTTACAGAATGTGGCAACCTGAAACTTGTACAACAAGCAAACCAAAGACTCTTAATTTGGAACCTGTGGCAAATTCCAAATAAAGAGTATTTACTATGTGTCTAAAGTAAAGAGCTCTACACTGTATCCATAAAGAGGGAAGTTGGATACCAGTGTGTTCAGAGGGAGTAGTATGATCAAGCTGATGTGAAAGGGAGTTCATCCTACCTTGTTCTATAAGATGCTTGAGTTTATTTCTCATGATCTTAGTGATTTCCAAGGAAGATAGGAATAGAACAGGTTATGTCTACTAATCACATAAACTGCAGCTTGTGAAGGAGAATTCACTCAATTCTCTACAAAGATCTGAGCTGAGTTTCAGGGGGAGTCCTTAACCTGAGGATCTTGGAAGACATGTCTTACAAAATGTCTTGACATCCTGGACCAAAGTCAAATGGTGGATATCTGCACTTTGACAAGTCATCCCCATCACCTAGGATGAACTTGTTAGTTGTATGTAGCAAGGAGGAGTCATCTTCAAAAAATCATGGGTTCCTGAGAAGATCCTCTTCTTGCTTGAAGTTCATTTATGTGAACAACTTGGTTTGCTCTTGTCTACGGGAGTATGGTACAATTAACTCCTTTGTACTGTTCAAGGGTCAGCAGACAAGGTGAAGGTGATCCATGCTAGTTGCTGCATGGTTATGTGGTTGTTGTAGTTCTTCATGCATGGAACAGAAGATTGTTAGAATAATGATCCTACCTTGAGAAGATGACATAATCTAACTAATAATGAATACTTTGACGGGAGACTAAGTATTCATTAGGATCTTGCATAAAGATATATATATGCACTTCGATGGGAGACTAATTGTTTGTCTAATATGTATGCAAGGCTGTATTCTGAACCTATTTCTCAGAACTTGGTAGAGAGTTTATTTCTCTCTAAGAATATTCTGGTGAGTAATCATACCTTTCTTATGGGGAATATAAAAGGGCATCAATCCCCTGGATGTTAACTTCAGAATCCAAGCAGATAGGTTCATGCTGTAACATCATTTATTGTTAGAAGTCCGTGGCAGAGACTTGGAACTGTGAATCTTAATATTCTAGTGTGGCAGTTTTATTGTTGGATTCTACTTGTGTTTAAAAGTAGTATGCTTAACAACGCATAACTACTGTTGTGGTCTGAAGAATTTACTAGTATTAGCAACTACTAGTAAATATATTATACAGAAGGATGACATGATCAAAGGATAATCCTTCTAGAAAGTCTAAATCTTAGTAAAGCTTGTAAGCACACTAAGAAGGTTGGAGGTTGGTTTCAGAATATGGCTACATGAGAGTCATGATAAGTGTGGAAGCGCAAGGGCATGAATCAGAGATGTCCTTACTACTCTAAGACTAGTTCAGGGTGCTTGAAGTTACCACCTCAGAGCTAGTGCTACTGGTTTCCACGCCACTGTTTTGATTGGCCTTAACAAGGGAAGTCACTGAGTGTTGCACTTTTCCAATTACAATATACATTGAAGGGAGACTCTGTAATGTTGGACTTAATCTGAAGATCAGAAGTCAGAAGAGGGCAGTGGTATGCTGATGTTTATGTGTTCTGATAATATGACAATGTGAAGTCATGGATAATGTCTCAACAACAGGAGATTGAAGAATTGCTCTTATCAATAGCAAATTCTTAAAAGTATCATAAGTGGCAGTTTTGATACTTTTGGAGCAATTTGGAAGATTCAGATCTTATCAATAGCAAATTGGTCTAGCAAATCAGACTTCACTAGCTCCAACAACTACTAGTGAATGGAAGATCAGAAGAAGTAAATCAGATATATTCAGCATATGTTCAAGGGGTTCTTTTACTACAAGAAATAAAAGTGGCATCTAAATTTGTGTGATGGAGTCTTCTGGTGTATTGGATCTCAGCAACACAAAGCATGAGTAAGAGAAGTAAAAAGAAGGCTGCTGTTGTTGAATAATGCAAGGTAATGTCTAAGTAAGTGTCATGACATTACCAACGACATTGCAACCTTGTGGAAATCAAGAAGAATACGGGAAAATAACTTCGCCACGTCATTGGTATTCTGTTTCCTAGAAGGAATAAATCTTCAGTCCCGAAAATGGGTCAAAGGCTGATTTTATTCAGGAATTGCTTTGACCTAAACTTATGCATGTATTAGGACTGGTTCTTTTTGTGGAAGCAAACAAATACGTCTAAAATACATGCACAGTCAGTCTGAAATATGCACATGCTTTAACAGGTATCCTTGACCAAGATTTTATATTACCATCTTCTTGAACCTGGTATCTCCTTATATAACCTCCTGTCACACATTCTTTTCTCTCACAACCATCATGGGGTTTATACGGATTTGGGAAAACTGTTCTTGGATCTGGTTTTGTGAGGGCTTTCTTTGGCAATTTTCGGCCAAAAAGGGGGAGAAAGGAGTACTGTTAGAAACTGTCCTCGTTGCAGCAACTACTCAAAATTTTGATCACAAAGACTTGTCACAAACTCAACAGAAATTCAAATGGCGTGAATTTCTTTGTGACTTGTGATCTGAGTTATGAACACAGTTGTGACCTGTGTTCTGAGTTACAAGGGAGATATTCTGGTCACTCCTTAAAGGTTCTCTGATGCCTCTGAAAGGATAGTTTATCTCCCACGGTCCTCTTTTTCCACCATCAGTGACAAGAAATGGTTCGTGGTCTAAAAGGGAATGAGGTGCATCCTCCTCCTCCCGTGCCTCAAGAGGTCCTGAATGGTTAGTATTATTGTTGTATTTGTTTTAGCCAAAATTAGCCAAAGGGGGAGATTGTAAGTGCCTTCGTTTGGGATTGGCTCATCTCTTGTAAAACAAATAGCAACAACAATAATGTAATGTAATGTACAATAGGAACAGCCTGAAAATCCTATTGAAAATGCCTAAACATGTTGTGTTGAATCAACATCTGGAACAACATGTCTCAAGAGATGTCATAACATCATACCAGACATCAAGCTACTGAACTGTCAAGTCTGATGCAGTTCTGTTCCTGAAGTTATGCAGAATATTCTGCCAAATAGAATGCATAACAAGTAGCGAAAATTGAAGGCATATGTGGAGCCCTAGAAGATTCAATCAGAAGCTAAGGATAAGGAGAAAAGCTCGATGGAAGACCTAACTTACAGCAGAAGTTTTCTGCTTACTTTATGCAGGTCGTTAAAGCTGCATTGCTGTCATATGAAGGCCCAAATCCAGTTGGGTAAAAAGGGTTATAAATAGAAGCATTGTAACCTAATTTAAGTGAGTCGAATATTGACAAGATGTAATTTTCTGAGCTAGTTTAGTTGTGAACCACCCGGGCTGTGGGATGGTCACCATACTCCTTGAAACCTGTAGGTTAAAGGATGTATGCATTGTACTTGATTGAAGCTTTTAAGCATGATCAAGATGTGTAATGGAAGTGTATCTTCTGAACAGTTTATGTATTGTAGAAAGTTATCACTGCGGTGATTGAGGGGGAGTGAGAGGGGTCTCATATCTAGGATTGGATCTTAGGTAAAAGTGTCATTGGGTAGTGATTAAGTGAGAAGGCTGTCAACGGGTATGTTGGCTGTAGGGTCTTTGAATTGATACTACTAATAGTGAACTTTATCCCTGGCTTGGAAGCCCCCAGATGTAGGTTGGTTGAACCGAACTGGGTGAACAATTCTGTGTGTTATTTACTTTCTGTATTGGTTATTTACTTTGATGTCACAGCATTCCTCGTAACATCAATGTATAAGATTAACCTTAACTGTTCTGAACTTCAGTAAATCAGAACCTGTGTGTTGCTGGCTCTGGTATGTTAGTCCAGTAACTGTTGTAGAACAGATATCAAAAGTACAACCTATTCTACCTGTACAGCGCTTAATGTCAGATCAGAGGTCTTAACATTCCATTAGACATTCTGAGTCTGTGACATACCAGGAATTTCAAACTATAAAAGTAATTTGAGGCATTATAAATCCAATTCCCCTTGAGAAAACCAAAACCCTAGTTATAGGCCAGTGCTTAGGATGTGAGCTTGTCTGATCAACTCTTGAGAACCCTTGGGTATTTTGAGAATCTTAGAAGAATGTTTTGGAGAAAATAGGAGGGAAAATTTTGGGGTACAACAGCTGCCCCTGTTCAATCTTCTTAAACCTTAAGAGTTAGAATTACATGTTCGCCATTCATGACTTGAAGGTGGGAGATGATTAAACACATAAATGCCCAGAAATTTGCGCTCGTATGTGCCCGAAGTAACACCGTCGGTTGATTATACCGGGAATAGGCTTAAAGATTCCATTTGGAGAAATTATGGCTAGTTTTCGGAGATGGGCTTATAGATGCCATCCAAAGTAACTATGGATAGAATTTAGACTAAGTCTACGCTCGACTTCAACTGGAAAAAGTATCAGAATAAATCTACGCTCGATTTAGACTGAGCCAAAGGATGTCTACACCTGTTTTTAACTGGAAGAAGTATCAGAATAAATCTATGGTCGATTTTAACTGTGCCATAAAATGTCTACTGGAATAAGTATCAGAGTAAATCCATGGTCGATTTAATCTGAGCCAGAAGATATCTTTGCCCGTCTTTAACTGGGAGAAGTATCAGAATAAACCTATGGTTGATTTAATATAAGATAGAGAAAGTCTTTGAAGGAAGTGTTCTTCATATAGATAGTATCCCCGCCCTGTTTTAGGAATTGATCTACAATTTGTTTTTGTTGGTAAACCCGTCCCGTTTCAGAAGTTCATACCAATTGGTGATAAAGATAGTCGCCCGTCCTGATTTGGGAATTGATCTTCATCTGACCATAAAGGAAGAAAGATAATTTCCCCGTCCTATTTCGAGAGTTAATATTCAACCTGTTCAAGTATATAGTCGCCTCATCTTTTTTGGGAATTGACCTATAATCTATTTTTTCACAAATATGTGCCCTGTCTTATTTCAGGAATTAATCTGGAACCGGCTTGAGAATTGTTGATGATATTCGTCTGTTGATTAATCTTTCTTGAAAAGGTAAAGATTTATCTATATGCAATGTCATGATGTATGAAATGCACCGCGTAATGATGTTCTCAAAATAAATGAGATTGTGCTATGTGCGTTTCGTATGCATATGCTATGATGTTTGTAAATGATGTATGAATGTGAAATGTTGTTGATATGTATTTGAAAACCCGTGCATTATCTTTGTTAGGGAAAATAACTCTCTGGTTGTTGCTGGGTATGAAGAGCATGTGTATCTTCTATCTTGTCTAGAATGTTTCCACTAGGGATTCCTGTTTACTGTTTGAGAAAAACTTCACCGGGGAATGTTGATTTCTGTTTGGGGAGAAGAGTTCAGGAACGTTATTCATTTATTGCTCTACTGGGGAATTTAATTCTTCTATACCATGTCTGGGGATAAAAGATATGGATAACCTTCCGATTCGTCTAGAGAGTGTAATTCTTATATTTCTTGACTGGGGATAAAAGAGATGGATAACCTTCCGACTCGTCTGGAGAGGATAAAGTTGACTGATATCTGGTCTGGTTCCCGGTTTTGTAGCAACTCTCTGGGGATAATGGTAATTTCTATGGGGAGAGGAATGGACTCAAGCTTAGGGAAACTGAAATATGTTGGGGAAATAAACCCTGTTGGGGAAATAAACCCTGTTGACAAAAATAAACTCTGTCGGAGAGAAGAAATCTGCAGGTTTTTTTTTATAGTTTTGAAGGAATAAGCTCAGTTGGGTAAGAGAAATTCCATGAACTATACTGATTGGAACTTCGTAGGTGGGTGATATTTATGGGAAGGATATCATACTGTCGTGGCAATTGTGGGGATTGTATCTTCATTGAAGATAAATTTGTGAAGATTACACCATGGGGATAATCTCATGGAAGTGGCTCTGTGGGAATTTATGGACAGTTTGAATGTCGTCCCAACTCATAGAGTCTTGAGTGAATGCGTATTCCGGTTTTTATGCATATATTTATTAACCGTTAATCGTGTTCATATGCATATGTTCATTCAATTTTAGTCATTGGGCTTTTTTGCAAACAAAACAGAAAAAATAAAAAGTTTGAGTTTTAAGGTGTATTTATATTGATATGTGGAAATGATCTCTTTGAGTTCCATTTTCGCTATTGCACCTATGTCTTCGAACATCTCATCTCTTGCTGTCTGAAGAAGTTGATTAAACTGATTTGTAACATTTGACATTTTGACTTTGGTAATAAAGCTTGTTGTAAGTGATCCAACGGGACATAGTCGTACGCTTTAATCCTTAACTTTTGCCTGGACCGCCCTTTCAGGTTTTCAATCCACCGGGATACCCTTTCTTGTCCAAGTCACCTTTTCAGGTATTCGACTTGCCAGGTTTTTGATTAGTTAAACACAAAACGCACGAGCCAAATGAGAGTTGGCTGAGTTTTTGCAGAAACTGTATGCTTGGGCAGATTTTTGGTGTTTTTCAGTTTGAGAGAGTTCTAGGTTCAAGCCAAGCGTGTAATCCCTTGTACATTGTTTGTGTATTAGTATAGAAGTGATCCAAAGTCAGCTCTCTACTAATTGTGCAAGCCTTAGCCCTTTTTGCAACTTTTCTTGTACTTGAAGCAAAGTTGACAAGACCAAACCCACATGCTTGTACCAGCTTGCTTTAGGGTTGATATACGTTTGTACTAGTTTCTTGAGACCTGTGTGGTTTGCTTGTATCAAGGGGTCATGTTCAAAGCTCCAAGTTGACAAAATTGCAAAAGTGCATCTTTATGAAAATGGCAGTGAAGCCTTTTTGCCCAAAATGGAAATACAACTTGTGTAAAAGTTCAAAAGCAAGGATAAATGATTTGTCAAATGAGTATGCATTTAATTAAGGAGTGTGTAGCAAGCTTAGGACCTGTAAAGCAAGAAATAGCCAACATAGATTTGGTTTGCAACTTGATTCTTCATGAAAATGGCTTGAACAAAAAGTGAGAAAATGCCAACTTCCTCTCTTCGATTATCCCTACTCAAAAATGATCTTGGAGAGTTCTTGGACATTTTGTAAATCTTGCAATGTGCTCTATAATCCATATTTGAAATTAATTTTGAGATACCTCTTGGAACTAGGTGAAAGATTGCCATGAAGTTGGGTCCAAAACCTGCCTATATTACGGCAAAAATTTACTAAGTTAAGAAGTTCATGACCATGTATTCACAAATTCATAACTTGAGATCCAAGCATCTTTAGGGAAACGTGTGTGAAGCAAAGTTGTAGATTTCATGGAGGTCTACAACTTTCATGTTGGGAACTTTCTTTGAATCATTATGCATCATGGTGAAAAAGTGGCCTAAAGTTGATAAAAAATAAGAAATTTTCTATACTTAGAAAATTTTTTAAGTTAAGAAAAATTTCAAATTCAAACCCTAATCTTCAAACTTGGATTTCTTGATGAAAAAGTTTCACATTTTGACATGTTTTGATGAATTATGACCCTTGGCACTTGATTTTGAACAAAAAGTCAAAGTTTGACTTTTCAGTGTACAGTTGACTTTTGATCAGTTGACTGCAAATTTCATCTGTCACTCCAATGAACTTGAGATCTTTTGAACCATGTAATTAAGTCAAGATGATTCCATTGAATATTTGAAATCATGCTTGAACTCAATTGGTCAATTGCTAGGTTAAAAATCAGAAATTGCCCTTCCTCAGTCAAAGCCCTAATTTTGACCATTTTGCCCTTTTGATGATTTGATCAAATTTCTTGAGGTGTTGTGATCCAAACTTGATCAAATGGTACATATGAGTCTAAAATGTTGATGTGGATAAAAAATTATGAAGTTTGACTGTAAATTGGCCATGTTTGACTTTTTCCCCAAATACAGCTGATTTTTAGGTCAACTGTCCAATTGACTGATAAAAAATGTGGTTCAAGGCTTGAAGCTTATCATGAACCATCTTAGGGGTCCAAAATGATGTATGAAAGTCAAATAAAGCATTAGTGATCCAAAAATACTTGTGCAAACTCAAACCCTAATTTTGGGTTATCAGTGCAAGATGAGATGTCTTGAGCTAATCAAACCCTAATCTTGTCTTGAGTCCAAGAAGTCTTGTGAGAAAAGTCTTGATAAATGAGAGGGTACATTTTGGGGTACAGCAGCTGCCCCTGTTCAATCTTCTTGAACCTGAAGAGTTAGATTGGCGAGCTTTGTCGTTCGTGACTCGAAGGTAAAAGATGATTGAACACTAAAGTGCCCATAAATTTGCACTCGATAAAGTGTAGTTGAGGGAATGGGCTTAAAGATGCCATTTGGAGAGGTGATAGAATCTTGTTGGAGATGGGATTTTAGATGCCATCCAAGAATGTTTGTTGAATTGTAAATTGCAAGTCAAAAGAATAAGTATCAGAATGGTGTCCGTATCTGGAACGTATATGAGCTGTATCTAGAGACTAAATCTGTATGAGCGACATAATAGCATCCGTGTCTGGAGCGTATCCGAGCTGTATTTGAACTTGAATCTGAATAAGTGTTAGAATGGAATCCGTGTCTGGAGCGTATCTGAACTGTATTTGAAAGGTGAATCTGAGTGAGCAACAGAATGGCTTCCGTGTCTGGGCGTATCTGAACTGCATCATGAACCTGAATCTGAAAAAGTGTCAGAATGGCATCAGTGTCTGGAGCATATCTGAACTGTATCTGAATGTTGAAGTCTGAATAAGTAACAGGACGGTGTTCGTGTCTGGAGCGTATCTGTACTGTATCTGAAAGTTGAATCTGAATGAGTAACATAATGACTTCCGTGTCTGGAGTATATCTGAACTGTATCATGGTTGTATATTGTTAATGGTAGCTCGTTAATCTTATCCTGAAAAGGGTAAAATGTTAGCTGAAACACAAAGTTATGTTGCATGAAATGTATGATGCAATATATGCGTTTTATCAATGTTTATGATATGTGGATGTAATGCATGTGCATGTAAGCTGATTCGCTGTATTGCGGAGGAAAATAAATCCTTGACTGCTGCTGATGATATGTGGATTCTTCATGTCTTGAAGTTGGAGTATTGACAAAAAATTCCGTTGTGAGAGTAATGCCATGTACTGCTCGAGTAATCTGCTTGGGGAATCCAGAGAATTTTGATGACTTCTACTGGGGATCTAACAATGGGACTCCTCGTTCTGTTGGGGAACAATGAGAACTCTGTGAGAAAAAGCTTATTCCTGTTTGGAAAAAGTTCAAGAGTTTCGGTCACTTGCCACTCTACTGGGGAATTATCCTAGGTCAGGGAGAAACAGAAGTTAGCCGTTATCTGATTGATTTTCAGGCTTCAGGACAACTTGCTGGGGAACTTGGAGAAACTGGATGGTTTCTATCGAGGATTAATAGTTTGAAGTTTCAGCTCCGCTGGGGATCTTAATGACGTATTGTAGGGATTGCTCATGGAATAGCCTAAAGACATTTTCCTATTCTTTCATCCTGTCAGTAATTGTTCTTTTCCATTTTGTTTATTTGTAATCAGTGATTATGCTCAAATGCATATGTTCATTAATAAATCATGGGACGTTTTTACAAATAAGACACAAGTTTAAAAAGAAAAGGACAAATGGTTTTCTGTACTTTAAAGAGATAACTTTGTATTTACTTTGAATAAGTATTTTGTACAAAAGAGACAGACATCCTAGTAAGAGGACGGTGTCATGAAAATAAGAAAAAATTTATACAAAGAAAGACAACTATGTGTAATAATCCCATGGGGTTCCCATTCTGCTATAGCCTTTGTATCTCTGAATATCTTGTCCATTTGTTGCTTCGTCCGAAGATGATTGAATTAATCAGAAGCTCCGAGTTTGTCAGTGAAGAGATTGTCCTTAAAGTGATCCGACGAGACATAGTCATACGCTTTAATTCCCTAACTTTTTCCTGGACCGCCCTTTTGGGTTTTCAGTCCACCAGGAAACCCTTTTTTGCCTAAGTCGCCCTTTTCGGGTTTTCAACTTGCCGGGTGTACAAATTTTTTTTATTTTATCCCTAATTTTTGCCCGAACCTTTTGGTTCGCCGAGATGCCCTTGTTTTACCTAGGTGTGTCAACCTAGCGGGTCTCTTATGCGTAGTATCTTTTGACTATATTCGCGTTCGCAGGGTGTGACAGATCGTCACCGTCCATGGTGGTTAAGATCATTGCCCCACCGGAAAAGATGTTCTTGATTACAAATGGTCCTTCATAGGTAGGAGTCCAATTGCCCCTGGGATCACTTTGTGGCAAGATGATGCGCTTGATCACTAGATCTCCAAATTGATATTCTTAGCATATGACTTTCTTGTTGAAAGCCTTGATCATCCGTTTTTGATACATCTGACCATGGCAAACAACAGTAAGTCTCTTTTCATCAATTAAGTTCAGTTGATCAAGTCGGGTCTGGATCCAATCTTCTTCACTCAAAGATGCATCTTTCATGATATTCAAAGAGGGGATCTGAACCTCAATAGGTAAAATAACCTCCATGCCATAAAACAAAGAATAGGGTGTTGCCCCAGTTGATGTGCGAGCCGTGGTACGTTATCCATGGAGAGCAAACGATAGCATCTCATGCCAGTCCTTGTAGGTGACTGTCATTTTTTGCATGATCTTTTTATTGTTTTTAATCGCAGCTTCGACGACACCATTCATCTTTGGCCGATAGGGGGATGAATTGTGATGTTGAATCTTGAACTTCTCGCACAAGGCGGTGATTATAGTATTGTTAAGGTTCGTACCATTATCAGTGATGATCTTTTCTAGGATACCGTACCGGCAAATAAGATTATGCTTGATGAAGCGGGCAACAACATTCTTAGTAACGGATGCGAAGGAAGCTGCTTCGACCCACTTGGTGAAATAGTCAATGGCCACTAGAATGAAACGGTTTCCATTAGAGGATGTAGGCTTGATCTCCCCAATCATATCGATTCCCCACATAGCGAAGGGCCAAGGAGCTGTTAAGACATTTAAAGGAACCGGAGGCACGTGCACCTTATCTGTATAGATTTGACACTTATGACAGGTCCGAGAGTGTTGATAGCAGTCTGCTTCCATGGTAGACCAATAATAGCCTGCCTGTAGGATTTTCTTCGTCATCGTATGCCCACTAGAGTGAGTGCCAAAGATACCTTCATGTAATTCAGCCATGATCTTTTCAGCTTCAATCTTATCCACACAACGGAGCAGAATAGAATTATGACTATGTTTGTACAGAATGCCATTACTCAGGAAGAACTTATCAGAGAATCTCCTTAAGAACTTTTTATCATTGGTTAAAGCTCCTTCTGGATATTCTTGAGCCTCGAGATACCTTTTGACTTCATGAAACCAAGGCTGGTCCACTACTTCTTCAGTATTAATCTCGTGACAATGTACTAGTTCGTCCATTCGTTCAATGGTGATCTGGGGAGCCTTGTTATCCCAATTAAGTTTAAACATAGATGACATTGTGGCTAGAGCATCTGCTAGCTGATTTTCTTCTCGCGGGAAGTGCTCGAAGGTAATCTGCTCAAAATGTGGTAGCAATGTCAAAACATGTTCTTTGTAAGGGATAAGGTTTGGATGCTTAGTGTCCCATTCTCCTTTGATCTGACTGATGACCAAAGCTGAATCTCCAAACACAACTAAAGATTTTATCCCCAAGCCTATGGCAGCCTTGAGACCAAAGATGCATGCTTCGTATTCTGCCATGTTGTTCGTACAGTTGAAGCAAAGTCTGGAAGTAAAGGGAGTATGACACCCTTACGGGGATATGAGTACATCACCGATACCATTACCAAGTGCATTGGATGCCCCATCAAAGAACAGGGTCCATCGGGATCCTTGTCCAGGTCTGTCATATGGTCTGATTTCTTCATAGTTGTCTAATGTCATGATGTCTTCATCTGAGAATTCAAACTTCATGGACTGATAATCCTCTACAGCTTGATGAGCAAGATGATCAGCTAGCACACTGCCCTTTATAGCTTTTTGGGTTGTGTACTGTATGTCATATTCTGTTAGGATCATCTTCCATCTAGCTATCCTCCCAGACAGAGCAGGCTTCTCAAAGATGTACTTTATCGGATCCATCTTAGATATCAGCAAAGTGGTATGAGTCAACATATACTATCTTAGCCGGTGAGCAGCCCATACCAGAGCATATCAAGTTTTCTCGAGCAGTGAATATCTGGTTTCTCAGTCGGTAAACTTTTTGCTCAGGTAGTAAATAGCGTTCTCTTTTCGACTAGACTCGTCATGCTGCCCCAATACACACCCCAATGAGTTCTCTAAAACGTTCAGATACATGATCAGTGGTCTTCCCTCGACTGGTGGCATCAAGACAAGAGGCTCTTGTAAATACTCTTTGATTTTGTCAAAAGCAATCTGACACTCATCATTCCATCTGACTACTTGATCTTTCTTCAACAGTTTGAAGATTGGTTCACAAGTAGATGTTAGGTGAGAAATGAATCTGGCAATATAGTTCAGGCGTCCCAAGAATCCTCTGACTTCCTTCTCAGTGCGAGGAGCAGGCATTTCTTGTATTGCTTTAACCTTGGCTGGATCAACCTCGATGCCTTTGTTGCTAACAATGAAACCTAAGAGTTTACCGGACCGGACTCCGAATGTGCACTTGTTCGGGTTCAACCTTAGTTTGTACTCCTTCAATCTCACAAACAGTTTTTGCAAGTGATCAAGGTGTTCTTCTTCAGTTTGTGATCAGGATATCATGTCATCTACGTAGACCTCTATCTCATGATGTATCATATCATGAAACAAAGTTACCATGGCGCGTTGATAGGTTGCCCCGACATTCTTCAGTCCAAATGGCATCACTTTATAGCAGAACGTGCCCCACTGTGTGACAAATATAGTTTTCTCCATGTCCTCAGGTGCCATTTTGATCTGGTTATAGCCTGAGAATCCGTCCATGAAAGAAAATACTTTGTGTTGGGCCGTATTATCAACCAGAACGTCAATGTGTGGAAGTGGAAAATCATCTTTAGGGTTGGCCCTGTTTAAATCTCTATAATCCACACATATTCTTACTTTATCGTCCTTTTTAGGCACGGGAACAATGTTGGCAACCCATTGAGGATAGGAAGTAACATCAGGAAATCCATCATTTAACTGTTTCATGACTTCCGCTTTGATCTTCTCTGACATGTCAAGTCTCATGCGGCGGACTTTTTGCTTCGCTGGTGGACAGTCTTCTCTTGTGAGTAGATGGTGTACCACAATGTCTGTATCGAGTCCCAGCAAGACTTTGTATGACCAGGCAAAGATCTCAACATAATCATGCAACAACTGAATTAGGCGCTCCTTGACACTCGGCTCTAGATTGGCACCCACTTTGATTTCCTTTTTATCTTCCTCGGTACCCAAATTAATTGTATCCAACAGCTCCTCATGAGGCTGAATAGCTCTTTCCTCCTGTTGTAGTAGTCTAGCCAATTCCCCCGGCACTTCACAATCTTCCTCACCTTCGTATTCAGCTTGGTAGATCAGATCTTCAGAGTCACTGAAGGCTATAGCAGTATCGTTACCCATGGGATCCAGAATGGAGGGGTACCTGCATTTGTGAGTGTGGGTGTGTGTAAGGGTATAGCCATCTTAAAACAATAAAATGTAAAAGAAAGACAATGAGCACAAAAGGTTTATATATGAAAAAGTGTCCATGATTCATTGAATGTCATATGAAGATGAAATAAAAACCCTTACAAATGGACCATTGTGCCTCGGGTAAGACACAAGGTTTTTAAAGTGCGAATTGTTCGTGAATATTACAAGTCCAACAAAAATGTAAAAGATAAATTACTGAGAGATGAAAGTTATTGGGACAAAGTCTCTGGCTTCCCAGTTGCGAAGTCCTCCGTTGACAGTAAGAAATATCCAATCTTCCAAGCTGCCATCTTCTTCATTGTCTTCTACTACATTGACCCCTTGGTTGCTAATCTTCACAGGTGGCCCTCTGACACGGGCGCGGCGCACAGCCTTCTGAGCAGTTGAAGTAAACCCCAAGCCAAACTTTTATGATTTGTACGGAATGTCTAGAAGCTGCCCCCAGATGGTGCATCCACCCTCTTCCACTACTGCCTTTGTGTCCTTTAGAGATGACATCCGAAGTGGAGGTCTTGTGATCTTAGGAATCGAGGATACCGCCTTGGTCACTACTACTTCTTGAGAGACTTCTTCAAAATGTTGGAAAGGGGTTTCAATGAACTCGCCATCCAACTCTACATATCGGAAAAATTCAGATGACTAATCATGTACTCCTCCTCCCCGTGGACGGTTATGATCTTTCCTTGGACCGGGTACTTCAGCATCTGATGCAATATGGAGGTGACAACACCTACATTGTGAATCCAGGGGCGTCTTAACAGACAGGAATAAGAAGTATGGATGTCCATCACATAGAAGGTTGAGTTGAAAATCTGAGTTTCCACCTTTATTGGGATGTCCACCTCCCCGTGGACCATCCTCTTCGAACCATCAAATGCTCTCACCACTATGTTACTGGGTTTTAAAGTCAGCCCTTCGCAATCCAATCTATCAAGGGCTTTCTTCGGTAAGACGTTTAAAGATGATCCCGTGTCCACCAAGACATGGGCCAGAGTCGTTCCTCTACACTCCACATAGACATGTAATGCCTCATTGTGTTTTCTCCCTCTGGGTGTCAAATTAGCATCGGAGAAATCCAAGCCATTATCAGCTGTCAAACTGGCCACGCAATCTTGGAATTGGTTAGCAAACGTCTCTTGCGGCACATGAGCTGTCTTCAGAAATTTTACCAGAGTTTTGCATGTGCTTCAGAGCACAGCAGCAGAGCTAACATAGAGATCTTGGAAGGGGTTTGCCCCAACTGTTCAACCACATCATAATCACTCTTTTTTATTATCCTCAAGATTTCTTCCATTTCCTTCTTGGATGTTTCAGGGATAGCTAGTGATTGAGCCTTCGTCCGAACAGGCTCCTATTGAATGTTTTTTCCTTAATTCTCAGCAGTGGAAGTATTGGTAGGGATATGGATTGTGTTGTCTGTATCGGTAAGTACGCTTGCAGGTATAATCACTAGTGCAGAGGTAATCTTCGGAACAGCCACGGGTCCAAAGACTGCCTTTGGAGGGGAAATCTCTGGAGAGAAGATTCTACCACTACGGGTAATCTTGCTAGTTCCGACAATATTGCTAATGTAGGAATTGTCCTCTTCAGAGCTCTCTTCTTCGGCAGTCAGTTCATCCTGTTTAATACCATGGTAGTAGATTTCTCCACCGTAATTCCATGGTACTGTTTTATCTAATTTGTACGGGACCAGCCTGGGAATTGTAATCTTAAGTGGAGTAGTCTTTGGAGCAGGTGTAATCCTAACGGGTCTTTTAGGGCCCCTGGAAGGATTGGCGTAGATGGTTATAATTGAAATGTCTTTAACTGGAACGGGTGAAACAGGAGCATTCTCGAACAGAATTTCTTGGTTATCAATCAGTCGTTGGATACCTTTTTTCAACAGAGGGCAGTCAAATGATGAGGATAGGCAAACATGGTAGTCTTTGTCACAACCTAGGAATATACCAGCTTTCAAAAAATTCAACTTAATAATCAGGAGCGGAGTCAACAGTTCATCCACGGTAGCGACAAACAAATCTTCTTCGATAGCGTTGGCATTGTGACCATGCCTAGGCATCGGAGCGGAAATAACATTTGGTTTCTCAGGCGCATCAAACTCAACTTCCTTCGCATCTATTAGGTCTTGAATTTTGTTCTTCAAAGCCCAACAGTTGTTAGTGTCGTGCCCTGGAATTTCAGAATGGTATGCGCACCTGGCATTTGGATGGTAATGAGGGGATGCAGTATTGGGATTCTTTGGGGCCTCTTTTAAAGTTTCAAGATTCAATTTCAGAAGATGTGGTAGAACCTGAGCTGGAGTCATGTTAATCCTAGTGAATTGCCGAACTGGCCTTTCCACTCTCGGATGATTAGTTCTTGGCTGGTCTGATGCAGGCTTTGGAATCATAACGGCCCCCACCGTTGGTCGGCGTTCAGTTCTTCCTTGATTCCTGTGTGAATAAACAACAGATACTTCCTTCCTTCCAGTGAAGGGTTTTTTCACAGCTGTAGAGGCAGAAGCATCCTTCTGAATCTTCCCACTTCTTATACTAGTTTCCACCCTCTCGCCGGTTAAAATCAATTCGGTAAACCCTACAGAGGAGCTCCCAATCAGATGATTGAAGAAAGGGCCCGATAGATTTCCCAAGAACATGTCCACCAACTCCCTTTCAGACAGAGGGGGTTGCACTCTTCCGGCTAGATCTCTCCACTTCTGAGCGTAATCTTTGAAGCCCTCATTGGAAACCATAGCCATACTCTGAAGCTGAGTACGGGTAGGCGCCAAATCGGTGTTGTACTGGTATTGTTTATAGAAAGCTGCGGCCAGGTCTTCCCAATTATGGATGTCGGCCCTTTCCAACTGGTAGAACCAATCAAGTTGCGTTCCTGATAAACTGTCTTGGAAAAAGTGGACCCACAAGTCTTTGTCAGTAGAGTGCGGCTGAATCTTTCTGACATATGATCAGAGGTGCATTTTAGGACAAGACACCCCATCATACTTGGCAAACAATGGCACTTTAAACTTTGACGGGATCACAATTCCTGACACTAACCCCAACTCTTCAAAATCTTGACCCGGTACTCTCTGGATTTCCTTAACGCTTAATCTCTCTTCAAGGTGTTTGTACTTATCATCAGCCGGAGGGTATTGTTGTTTATAGTAGGCCTCCTCTTCCTCCTCTTCTTCAGAATCTGATGGTACTGCCGTTTCTTTTCCTTTTCTTTCCCCTTCATCAGATGTTGTTGGAAAATCTAAGGTCCTTCTAGCTTGTCCCTGAAACCTTCTGCCCATGATCACCACACCATTTGCCTTCTTCTTCTTTTTCTCTTTCTCTTTCTTTAGCAGAGTCTTCAGCTCCTCTTTCCCCTTGGCTAAGGTCATGAGTAACTGTTGAAATTGTGTGTTCTGAGCTTGAAGATCTTTGACCGTCTGTTCGAGATCCATCTTACTGAAATAAACAGTAGAGAGATGAGGAAACTTGTTGCAAAGACCTGTTTATGTTTATGATGAATGATATGTATTCATGCAATGCTTTCAAGGATTTAGAAATTCAAATTTGTTTCAACAAAAAGAAACACACGTTATATTAATAAGATAGAATTTGAGTACATCAATGCCCCTTGGGCAAAATAATACAAACTTCTAAGTTAAAAAGACATTCCACATCCTCTTTGGTGCAATGTAGGTATTTAGAGTCAGCTCTTCATGAAGTAGCCGAGTGAGTTCCAAAACCTTCTTCTTGCTTGCGTAGAATTGGGCTTCTAAAGTATCGCGCTCTCCTTTGAGCTGTATCCAATCCCTTTGTAGGTCTTCGAGTGATGTAGGCATGTCAGGATGTAGGATAGTGTATGGAACTTATCCCTCCTTAACAGGCTCAATAATTACTGGGAGAATGGAAGGATAAGGCATCATAAGACTTTGAGCGCGGGTTCGTACCCATTTGAGGTAAGGCTCAAGAGGGATGGAATTCTTGTGTCTCAAAGTCTTGGTATCCACCTTGTTTAGCATCCTCCAAGCTCGGATGAATCTCTGGCGAAGACCTTGATCGTTGTTGTCGTAGTCGAAAACCAATCCTTGAATCAGCATATCATGTGGGCCATCCCTTCGGGCATAACCAAACTGTCTTAGAGCCAAGCATGGGTTGTAGGTGATGCCTCCCCTAATTCCAAGTAGAGGGACATTAGGGAATTCCCCACAACGGTCAACAATGATAATATTCTCTTTGGATTGAGAGCACCAATGAATATCTAAATGTTTGAGCGTCATTAACCTTTGTGACCACCTTAATCCTTGCTCATTCTTTAAGACTGATTGGGGAAGATGAGAAATAAACCATCTTGCTAGGAGAGGAGTGCAACACATAAGAACACCTCTTTTCCTTATTGTACGAGTGTGAAAAGAGTGTAGGATATCCCCAAGCAATGTAGGTACCGGGTTGCGAGACATGAAGATTTTGACAACGCTCACATTTATGAGTTGGTCAGGATTGGGGAACAAGACCATCCCGTAGATGAGAAGAGCTACAATATCCTCAAAAGCTTGCAAGTCTAGGGAATTCCACCAGCTTTGGGCCTTCTCAAACAGAAACTTTGCCAAGAAGCCTTTGACACCACTTCTAGTTTCCCAATGTGTTGTGACATCAGATGAGTGCAAGTGCAGGGCTTGAGCAATCTCTTCTGGCTTTGGATATCTTTCTGTACCGTTGAAGGGTAGTTGATTGTGAATAGGAATCCTCAAGAGTTGAGAGAATTCTTCCGAAGTGGGCACAAGTTGATAGTCAGGAAATGTGAAGCAATGATGCAAAGGGTCAAAGAACTGGAAGATAACCTTCATCATATCCTCCTCTGTGTTGGAAATGACCAAGTTGAGTAGACGACCATGTCTCTCGGTGAATGGAGAGTTCTCAGGGATCCTTGAAGCTAGCTCCTTGAGTTGTGGAGGAATTCTTACAAGGTTGATTTGGATAGTTTTCCTGCGAAGTGAATCCATAACCTACAAAACCAGAACAAAGATGAATATCCAAAATCCTTGAAATGGTTAGTGAATGCATATGATGTTCATGATGTCCATGATGTTTATGTACAAGCATGCATATACAAATAAATCAAGCAAGTTCTTAGTTTAGGCTTGCATGGGGTTTCATAGGTAAGTACCCTCTTGAAGTTTAGTTGGCTCAACCTGTCCTAACAATAGTAACCGGGTTCTAAGGAGCTCAATATCACTGGATTGTTTCCTCGGTCATTGTTTCAGCTCAAGCCTCTTTAATGGCAACCGAAATATCCCAAGAAACCAACCCTCAATGAGTGTAGTATCGAGTATCTACCAACTTCGGACTGCACCAAAGCCGGTCATCTCACTACATCCTAAAAAGGCCAAGTTGGTCAAGTAAAGGGTTCTAGAAGTTCATTAGTGCTTCATGACATCACTCAGCGGCCCCGTATTCTCATTGATTGACTCAAAGGCTACCGGTAGCCACAAATATGTCACACTAATATATCTATTTCTTAGACCATGTCGGTATACCCCACACAGTTTCCACAACGTATTGCTATTTACCTATAATGTTTCCCAAATTCGGGTGGAGGATTTAAACCCAAACAAAGAACCATAATTGTAAAGAAAACAAGTCAAACAATGTAAGCAAATAAATGTGATATAAACCCTAAGGTAACCCCACTTTTAAAATTATCCCCAGCAGAGTCGCCAGTTCCGTGATACAGTGGGAGAACTGACTTGAAGGTTTTGCATTTTATCGCAAATGTCGCGGTTAGCAAGAGTCGCCACCGACTTTTCTTTTATCCAAAAGGAAAGGTGAAAAAGCACAGAAAAGACCTTTGAGATGTTTTCTTAAGTTCGGGGGGTAGATTATGAAAAGGGAAGGTGCTAACACCTTTTTCATCCATGGTTTTCCATGGGCTCTTAGCTACTTGTTTAGATCACTTGCTTTGGTTTGTTTGAAATGGTGTTTGATGTGGTTTTGAAAATATTTTGTAAAAGAGGCCATTTGTTTAGGCAATCTTTGTAATGATTCTCGTTCGTAGGAATGTATACAAAGATGTTTGTCTTTTAAAAATGTTTTCAATGTTTTGTAAGATGTTTTTGAAATGTGTATGTGTTTTTTTTTAAAATAGCAAGGATTTTGTTTGAAATGGACAAGTAACTAAAAGCTATCTACCTACTCAAATGTCTTTCCTATGTATTTTCTATTCCTTTGACATTGTTGACTTACCATTGATTTGGTAAGAAACCCTATCTTTGGATGTAAGCGGGACAGGCGTGGGTCATTGTATAACCATGATAGCAATGTTTCCAAGTATCTTAGCATTTTTGAGGGACCAAGATCATTTTGTAAGGCAACTTTTGAATAGTGTCATCGATGGACTATGATCTTATACATGTTTTGTTTTGCCAAGATACTTCGCATGCGTAACATGGCCATTTTATTTTAGGCAACCAAGTGGGAGAAACCCTAAGGATGCTTGTGTGCAAAATGTATCATTTTCATGCTTTTGATTTTGTCTTGTATTTAAGGTTTTCTATTTTGCTTTGTTTTGTTCTTGTCATGCAAACCCTAATTACTAATCATGGCATTTAAAGCGATAAATTGCGTAATGTAAATATACTAAGCTATTACAACAATTTTTATGGGAGGGGGGAATACAAATTTGAATGGGGATTTGCACAAATATAAAGCTAAATATATTATTACAACCAAATCGAATATGTGCGAATTAAATAACTATAATACAAATATTTAATATATAATGCAATATGTATGTAAAGAAAAGATTTTTTTTATGTCTTGTTTTTGTATAAAAGAATATTTAACTTAAACCTAAAAATAAGGAAAAAAATAATTAATTCTTTTTGAAAGGGATTAAACCCTAATTTTCAATTAAAAGAAAATAATGTTTCATATTATTATTTTGTGCAATTTTTGTATAAAAAATAAAAAATAATATTGTATATGAATATTAAAAATTAAATATGTGCAAAAATTGGTATTTGTAAGTATAAAATGTATAATAAAAATATTAAGTATTTTTAATTAAATTTGTAAGTTTATTAAGAAAATAAATTCTATTCTATCAAAATAAATTAATTTTTATGTGTGAAATTAATAAAAAAAATAAAATAAAAGGGTGAAAATAAATAAATCATTTTTTAGTATTTTTTATCATTAAGAAAAATAAATAAAAGTATTAAATAAAAAAATATGAAAAAAATACAAAAATATAAAATAGTTAGCAAGGAGGGTGCAATAGCAGATCAGGGGGGGGGGGGGGGGGGTGTTTAGCAAAAACATAAAGGCCACGCAGCAAAAAAAGCCCAATGACTTCATCCATGTCCTTCGTTCATCATCTTCGCGCCATTCTCAGTGCAACCTGTATCTTCCTCATGCTTGCATAAAAATGAAAACTCATAACATGAAAAATGTGGCATATGAGCTCACGATTCCAACCATATAAATTATGTAACCTAACTATCAAAGATCAAAGAGAATTTTGGAATCTCTAAATCGTGACCTAATTTTTTCAAAGATTTCAAGCTTCAAATTCTCTTAGCACAAGTAATATAAATGCAAAGTAAGGATATGTACAGCTTTGTTATGATGAGAACTACATTTTTCCTTCACAAATTGTGGCTTGAGGTTGCCTGTATAAAGAGATAGAGTTTAAAAAAATACCTTCTTCAGCTGGAATCGTGTATGGAAATTTAGGGACTTTAATGGAGGCCTGATGATTGTTTGAGCTTCCTTGAGCTTCCCTGAACCTATTCCAATCCTTATCTTTCTCTGAAGATGGATGGAACTCCCTGACCAATTCCAACTGCAAGCTTCCAAGTTAACAATGGCAAATGGTGAAACTGATGTTACAGAACCAGGGTGATGGTTTGGATTGACTAGGTATGGAGTATGTAAGATGTTTTGATTAGTTAAACACAAAAGCACGAGCCAAATGAGAGTTGGCTGAGTTTTTGCAGAAATTGTATGCTTGGGCAGATTTTTGGTGTTTTTCAGTTTGAGAGAGTTCTAGGTTCAAGCCAAGCGTGTAATCCCTTGTACATTGTTTGCATATTAGTATAGAAGTAATCCAAAGTCAGCTCTCTACTAGCTGTGCAAGCCTTAGCCCTTTTTGCAACTTTTCTTGTACTTGAAGCAAAGTTGACAAGACCAAACCCACATGCTTGTACCAGCTTGCTTTAGGGTTGATATAAGTTTGTACTAGTTTCTTGAGACCTGTGTGGTTTGCTTGTATTAAGGGGACAGGTTCAAAGCTCTAAGTTGACAAAATTGCAAAAGTGCATCTTTATGAAAATGGCAATGAAGCCTTTTTGCCCAAAATGGAAATACAACTTGTGTAAAAGTTAAAAAGTAAGGATAAAGGCTTTGTCAACTGAGTATGCATTTAATTAAGGAGTGTGTAGCAAGCTTAGGACCTGTAAAGCAAGAAATAGCAGGCATAGATTTGGTTTGCAACTTGATTCTTCATGAAAATGGCTTGAACAAAAAGTGAGAAAATGCCAACTTCCTCTCTTCGATTCTCCCTACTCAAAAATGATCTTGGAGAGTTCTTGGACATTTTGGAAAGCTTGAAATGTGCTATATAATCCATATTTGAAATGCATTTTGAGATACCTCTTGGAACTAGGTGAAAGATTTCCATGAAGTTGTGTCCAAAACCTGCCTATATTAGGGCAAAAATTTACTAAGTTAAGAAGTTCATGACCATGTATTCACAAATTCATAACTTGAGATCCAAGCATATTTAGGGAAAAGTGTGTGAATCAAAGTTGTAGATTTCATGGAGGTATACAACTTTCATGTTGGAAACTTTCTTTGAATCATTATGCATCATGGTGAAAAAGTGGCCTAAAGTTGAGAAAAAATAAGAAATTTTCTATACTTAGAAAATTTTCTAAGTTAAGAAAAATTTCAAATTCAAACCCTAATCTTCAAACTTGGAATTCTTGATGAAAAAGTTTCAAATTTTTACATGTTTTGATGAATTATGACCCTTGGCACTTGATTTTGAACAAAAAGTCAAAGTTTGACTTTTCAGTATACAATTGACTTTTGATCAGTTGACTGCAAATTTCATATATCACTCCAATGAACTTGAGATATTTTGAACCATGTAATTAAGTCAAGATGGTGCCATTGAATCTTTGAAATCATGCTTCAACTCAATTGGTCAATTGCTAGGTTAAAAATCAGAAATTGCCCTTCCTCAGTCAAAACCCTAATTTTGACCATTTTGCCCTTTTGATGATTTGATCAAATTTCTTGAGGTGTTGTGATCCAAACTTGATCAAATGGTACATATGAGTCTAAAATGTTTATGTGGATAAAAAATTATGAAGTTTGACTGTAAATTGGCCATGGTTGACTTTTTCCCCAATACAGCTGATTTTTAGGTCAACTGTCCAATTGACTGATCAAAAATGTGGTTCAAGGCTTGAAACTTATCATGAACCATCTTAGGGGTCCAAAACTATGTATGAAAGTCAAATGAAGCATTAGTGATCCAAAAATCCTTGTGCAAACTCAAACCCTAATTTTGGGTTATCAGTGCAAGATGAGATGTCTTGAGCTAACCAAACCCTAATCTTGTCTTGAGTCCAAGAAGTCTTGTGAGAAAAGTCTTGATAAATGAGAGGGTAAATTTTGGGGTACAACAATCTTTTATATATATCCTTAATTTTTCCCCAAACCTTTTTGGTTCGCCGGGATGCCCTTATTTTTGCCTAGGCCAGTCAACCTAGCAGGTCAATTTTATGCGTATTATCTTTTGACTTTGGCCGCATTCATAGGGTGCGAGAAATATTCACTGTCCATGGTGGTTAGTATCATAGCACCACCCAAAAATACTTTCTTGACAATAAATATCCCTTCGTAGGTGGGAGTCTATTTTCCCCTAGGATCACCTTACGGTAGAATGATGTGCTTTATTACCAAGTCACCAACTTGATATACCTGATGCTTTATTTTCTTATTGAATGCCTTGATCATACGTTTCTCATACATATGACCATGACAGACAGCCGCAAGCCTCTTTTCCTCAATCAAATTCAATTGATCCAACCTAGTCTGAATCCACTCGTCTTTTTCCAAGTCCGCATCCTTCATAATTCTCAGAGAAGGGATCTGAAATTTGACTGGTACGACAACTTACATACCATAGACCAGAAAGAATGGGGTTGTACCAGTTGATGTTCGCGTTGAAGTGCGATATCCATGAAGAGAAAATGGTAACATCTCATGCCAGTATTTGTAAGTCACAACCATCTTCTGTATGATCTTCTTAATTTTCTTATTGGCGGCTTCCACTGCTCCATTCATTTTTGGTTGATACGAAGAAGAATTGTGGTGCTTGATCTTGAACTGTGTATAGAGTTCAATGATCACAGTGTTGTTGAGATTAGTGTCATTGTCTGTGATGACTCTCTCGGGGATGCCATACCGGAAGATAAGATTATGTTTTATGAATCGAGCTACCATATTCTTGGTAACAGAGGCAAATGAGGTCGCTTTAACCCATTTTGTGAAATAGTCAATGGCAACGAGAATGAAACGATGTCCGTTAGGATTAGTAGGCTTGATTTCTCCGATCATATCAGTGCCCCACATTGCGAATGGCCAAGGAGTAGTCGTGACTTTCAAAGTACTGGAGGCACATGAACTTTATCAGCATAGATCTGGCACTTAAGACAAGTTCTTGAGTGGTGGTGACAGTCGGTTTCCATAGTCGAACAATAGTAACCTGCTCTCAAAATCTTCTTAGACATAGTATTTCCACTAGAATGAGTACCAAAGATGCCTTCATGCATATCCTCCATAATTTTCTCTGCTTCCTTATTTTTCCACACAACGAAGCAGAGTTGAATCATGATTTCGCTTGTACAAAATTCCATTGATCAAGAAGAACTTGGCTGAGAACCTCCGTAGGAATTTCTTGTAATTGATCGATGCCCCTTCTAGGTATTCTTGAGCTTCAAGGTATCTTTTCACTCCATGAAACCATGGTTTTTCTTCTACTTCATCAGTGTCAAGTTCATAGCAGTGTGTCGGTTCTTTGAATCTTTCAATGGTAATTCTGGGAGCCTCGTTGTCCCATCTGAGCTTTAACATGGATTACATGGTAGCTAACGCATCCTCCAACTGGTTCTCTTCTCTTGGGATGTGCTCAAAAGTAATCTCTTCGAAGTACGAAATCAAAGTTAGCACATGCTTTCGGTAAGGGATAAGATTCAGATGCTTCATATCCCATTCTCCCTTGATTTGACTGATTACTAAGGTTGAATCCCCGTATATGCTCAGGAATTTGATTCTCAGGTCAATAGCAGCTTTAATATCCAAGATGCATGCTTCGTAATCATCCATATTTTTGGTACAATCAAAGCAAAATCTGATGGTGAAGGGTGTATGGCAACCTTGAGGAGAGATAACTACAACACCTATTCCGTTTCCAAGTGCGTTAGAACCTCCATCAAAAACCATAGTCCATAGGGATCCTAACTCAGGTCCCTCATACGGTCCAGGTTCTTCATAATTTGTAATTAGTATGATGTTCTCATCCGGGAATTCGAAGTTCATAGATTGGTAGTGTCTATAGCTTGATGTACCAAATGATCTGCTAGTACACTTCCTTTGATTGATTTTTAAGTGGTGTACTGAATGTCGTATTCTATCAAGATCATTTCCATTGGGCTATTCTTCCAGAGAGAGTTGGCTTCTCGAATATGTACTTGATGGGATCCATTTTAGAGATCAATAGAGTAGTATGAGTCAACATATACTATCTTAGTCGGCGAGCAGCCTATGCCAAAGTGCATCAAGTTTTCTCGAGCAGTGAATATCATGTTTCACAGTCGGTAAACTTTTTGCTAAGGTAGTATATTGTATGCTCTTTTCGACCAAACTCATCATACTGCCCCAGTACACATCCTATTAAGTTCTCTAGCACTGTTAGGTACATGATTAAAGGTCTTCCTTCAACTGGTGGCATTAGAATTGGAGGTTCTTGTAAGTATTCCTTAATTTTATCAAAGGCTATTTGGCAGTCGTCATTCCATTTTACTACTTGATCTTTCTTCAGCAGCTTGAAGATTGGCTCACAAGTAACAGTCAAATGAGAAATGAATCGGGCAATGTAGTTCAGTCGTCCTAAGAAACCTCTAACTTCCTTATCTTTATGGGGAGGCGACATTTCTTGAATGACTTTAACTTTTGCGGGGTAAACTTTAATACCTTTACCGCTAACGACGAAACCCAGGAGTTTTCCAGATCTCACTCCGAAGGTGAATTTGTTTGGATTTAGCCTTAGCTTGTACTTCTTCATCCTATCAAATAACTTATGCAGATGATTAAGATGTTCTTATTTAGTCTGTGATCTGGTTATCATATCATCAATGTAGAATTATATTTCATGATGAATCACGTCGTGAAACAAAGATACCATGGCACGTTGATAAGTTTCCTCAACGTTCTTCAACCCAAAAGGCATGACCTTGTAACAGAAAGTGCCCCACTGCGTGACAAAGGTAGTTTTCTCCATGTCTTCGGGCGCCATATTGATCTGATTATAACCCAAGAAACCATCCATGAAAGAGAATACCTTGTGTTGAGTGGTGTTGTCGACCAAGACATCAATATGAGGAAGCGGGAAGTCGTCTTTGGGGCCTTCCCTATTCAGATCCATGTAATCTACACATATACGTACCTTGCCATCTTTCTTTGGTACCAGAAAAACATTAGCCACCCATTAAGGATATGATGTCACTACTAAGAATCCTGTATTAAACTGTTTCATAACCTCAACTTTTATTTTCTCGGACATCTCGGGACGCATGCGAAAAACCTTTTGCTTAATCGGAGAACAACCCTATTTCATTGGAAGACGATGAACTATAATATCAATATCAAGCCCTGGCATGTCTTCGTATGACCAAGTAAATACCTCAACATAGTCATGCAACATTTGAATTAATCTATTCTTGACACTGCCCTCTAAGTTGGCGCATATCTTGACTTTTTTCTTATCTGTCTCAGAGCCCAAGTTTACCACTTCGACCGACTCTTCATGTGGTTGGATAACCTTTTCTTCTTGTATTAAGAGTCTGGCAAGTTCTCCATGTGTTTCACAATCTTCTTCACTTTCGTCTTCGGCTTGGTAGATTAGATTTTCAAAGTCATCAGCGGAAATAGAAAAATCGTTATCAACGAGATCAGGAGTGGATGGGGATATGCAATATAGTGTGTGGGTGTGTGTAAGAAGACATAGCTATTTGAAAGTGCAATAAAGTAAAAGAAAGACAGAGAACACAAAATTTGAATACAAAACATCCAATGTTTTCATTAAATGAAAATATGACATATGAAATGACAACCCTTAGTAAATGAACCATTGTGCCCTGGGCAAGACACAAGGTTTAAAGTCATTGTTTTAAAAGAAATTACATAACCAAAATTCTTAAAGTAATAAAAATGTTAGAAAATAAAATGCCAGAGGCAGGGATCGAACCCCTGCTCTGGCACACCAACGCCTTACTCACACACATGCTTGCCATTGGGGATGGCTGTTTCATCCAGTTATGAAACATCACCCATTAAATATATTATAAAACATGTTCACAAGTTCAAATTTATGAACTTCATCTTCTTCCTCGCGCCAGACCAATACACCACCATTTTCAAATATCAAAATCTTACATCTCTCAACTATTTTAAAAACTGTAAACATGAAAGTTGTTCTAAATTTCACCATGAATTCAAACATGCCATTAACTTTAATTAACACTCAAATATTAAAAAGAATTTATGTTGGTACTAAAATGAAAACGTAACTAGTCAAAGCTAAAATTCCCATCACACAAGCAATATAAATGAAAACTAATCACATGGTTATCTTCAAGGCATTGATATCTATATCTTTTATTAAGAAACCAAACATGAATGATTCATGTATATGGATATCACAACATGGAAAACTAACATCTTGAAGAAAAATCCAATTCCCTTTACACGACTTCCAGAAGTAATGTGATGATGGATTAATCTTGATGGGACCTTCCTTGAGCTAATGGGATAACTACTTTGCTTTGAAAGTTGCTGAATCACTCCAACCAAGTCAGTATGCAAGCTTCGATTGTGGAGTTTAGAGAATGATGAATATGGTGTTACAGAAGTGTAACATGTGTTTGGATGTGTTATATGTGATGTATAGATGGTTGGTTTGCACATATATTGTAAGGTTTGAGGGATTCGAATAAATGGACTTCAAAGCTCAAAAATGGAGTTTTATGGACAATTATGGTTTGAGAAAGATTAAGGGTGTTTTGGAGCTGTCTAATTTTCCCTTGGGTTGCAAATGAACTCTATATTTATAGGCAAAAGGTTTGAGAAGTTGAAGTAACCAGATTTGCAAGATAACAAGTTATGGCTTGGAAGCTTAGTTATGAAGTAACCTTAAAGAAGATGGTTCCAGTGCATTGTACTTTGTCTCATAGAGTTGTTGGATACTTCAAGCATGCTCATCTGATATTTTAGGTTGAGCGTGAGCAGAGGAAACAAGTGAGAGGCTCAAGAAGAGTTGACAAAATGCATAAAGCAAGCTTTATCAAAATGGAAGTCTTGCCTTTCTTCTCAAAATAGGAAAATGTTTTGGTTAAAGCTTGAACCAATTGGATAATAGTCATAAAGAATATGTAATCTTTTGATTATGGAAATATTTAGAGGTTTAGGTGACTGAAAAGTGGGACTGTATAGCATGGTTATGAGATTTGGTTATGAGTTCATCACAAAAATGACCTATAATTCAAGAATGAAATGCCAACTTCATCTCTTAGAATATATTAGCTCAAGTATGAGCTTTTCATGATCTTTGACATTTTGGAAAGCTTGAAACATGATCTTCAACTTTCATGTTGATCATTTTGGATAAATCAACAAGGAAATTGGTGAAAATGGGCCAAGAAGTTGAGATGAAAAACTGATCAAAACTTGTTGAAATATTTTCTAAGTGTTTGGATAAAAAACATCACAACTTCATGGGCTTATATATCTTAAATTAAGCACTTTGTGAGGATCATCCCACATTAAAAAAGTTGTAGAATTAATTAATCCCTACAAATTTCATGTTGAAAAATTTTCCTTGAAACAACTTGGATCTTAGTGAAAAATGGCCATGAAGTAGTGACTTTCTTAAGAACAAAACACTTAGAATTTTTCTAAGTGTTGGAAAATTTTCCAACTTTTGACTTTTGTTGAATTTTTTTATTCTTTATGATCCAATTTGATAATTTTGAATATTTTGATGATTCTTTATTTTTGAATTCCAATATTAACCAAAAAGTCAAAGTTTGACTTTTGTGTGACTGTTGACTTTTAATCAATTGATTCAATTCTTCAACTATCAATCACTTGTATCTTTGGAAATGTCTTGAGCCTTGTAATTAGGTCAAGATGTTGTATTGGAGCCCTTGAGATCATGATTTAAGCCATTAGGTCATGCACTAAGCTAAAAGTCAATGATCAGTCTGTTGTACCCCAAATTTTGACCTAAGATACCATCTCCCATCTGCATCATTACATTGCAAGCGTTCACAAGCGATTTGACCTATTTTATCAATTTTCAAAGCAGATTTTTAAAATTCATAACTTTTTCAAATTTCGACAGTTTTTTTTTAAGTTGTTATTTTACCTATGATTCTCCTTGACAACTACAACTTTTCTTTAAAAGTCAAGAGCTGATTATTTTGAAACGCCAGGTTTATTAATTGATCAATGCTAAAACAATGTTTATTTAATTATTTATTATTCTGAGTTTAAATAGTTGGAATTTATTTTCAATTATTATAATTTAAAGAATTATAAATAATAAAGTAAATAATTGAAAAGAAGAAAAGAATTAACCGGTAAAATAATAGATTTTTATTCATCTTTATTCTAATTGTTACAATTGTTGTTTAAATACCATATTTATTTACAAAGTATTTACAATGATAATTTTACAAATGTTTAAAGTGAAATAAAAAAAACTATCCTAATTTTTCTAAGTTCTAAATCTTCATCTTCTATCCAATACTTCTTTGATGCACCTTTGATTTTATCTGCAAAGAATAATTAAAGAAAAAAATCAGAAATAGATATATAATTAAAAGCAGACAATTAATTTAAAATTCATCATTAAAAGCAAGCGGCCGGAATCAGTTTTTACCCTCTTTGCAAATCACGGGATTTCTCCCGGTTCACAAAAAGGGATGAATATTGCTTAATAATTATGAATGCACAAGTATTTGAAATGCACAAATTCATTTTTTGCCAAAACCAACTGCATAGTTTAAAATCAACTGCATAGTCAAAAACCAACAGCATGTGTAAAGTTTCAAATTATCAAAACAAAGTCCAACGTCAACTGTCCAAAATATGGAAGTATGTCAATACAAAGGCTCCTTCATACTGTAACAGATGCAGGAAAGCTAAAGAAGGAAATATGCAGGTTAAGACCATATATGCAAGCCAACTATTTCCAGTTTCATCATTTCCCAGCCTTTGCTTTTTCAGAACTAAAGTACACATAACATTTTAATGTTTTAAGCTGTACTAAGGAGAGAGAAGAGAGAAAAGAATTGGGCTTACAGGTTTTGGCTTTAGGCAGAAAAGATATAGAAAACAAAACTGCAGTAACACAGTGGATAAAGAGGCATAGAAAAAGATATAAAACAAACTAAATTCAACAGTAGAGGGGGGAGAAGTATCAAAGGAAAAATTGACAAAACAACAAAAACTGAACTCAGAGCAAGAAAAGGCCTCCAACTCGTTTTCAAACCCTGCATCCAACAAGTTCAAATATACAAAAACTTGAACCATCAAAAGGGAGGCCAGCAAACTGATATAAGAACACACAAACTTTTCAAGAAAGGGGCTTTAGTTCAAAAACCTGTTACAAGCCTTAATCCCAACCTGTAACACAAAGCCATAAACCTTAACCATGTCAAGCCTTCAACCTGCCTGAAGCATAAACCAGAAAATCATACAAATCCCAACCTGTAACACAAAGCCATAAACCTTAACCATGTCAAGCCTTCAACCTGCCTGAAGCATAAACCAGTAAATCCATCAACCAACAACCTTAAAACTGTCAAGACCTCATAAGCCACAAACCTGCATTTCAGGCCACAAACCTGAAATCTTCGCCAAAAACCATCAAGCTAAAGCGTGTTCAGGAACACACAGGGTCAAACATCCCAAGGGCCCTCAGAGATATTCATCATAGGGCTAAATAATCAAATTATACAGCATCAAGGCAACCAAACACAAGGCAACTCAAGGCGACAAAGACAAAGAGAAAAATCAGGCAACTCAAGGCAACACATCCATCATCATCAAGCATGTAAGCAAGGCAAAGTCAGAAACGAGGAAAAGAATCAAATCATCTCAAAAGCCTCAGAGAATATTCATCCTAGGCAGGCAACTAAGGTCAACAGAAGAAGAAGATAAAGAAGTACTGAATCATACAAGGCAGGCAGCAGGGCAAACAGAGAAGAAAAATATCACATAAGGATTTTCAAAATCATCATCAAACCAGGAATCAAAAGACAAAGAATACACCAACCAGGAGTCCGAGCAAGTTCACGTCACTGCCTCCTCGCCATCCAGCCACCTGAGCGCCTCCACCACCATTCATTCCCCTCCTCCGTCAAGGTAATATAACTTCTTTCCTTCCATTTCGTACACCTTGACAGAAACAACAATGTTAAAGCTAAAGTCAGAGTCAAATGAATGTGAAATCATAACATGCAAAAATCATAAAACCCTAACGCATTAAAAGAACGAGATTGTCACCTTCGCACCATATCAACGAGCGACCCATGGGGAGAAGGAGATGCAGTTGGTGGCGCTGGCAGCTTTGAGGCAAAGGGCTTTGTCCTGGACATTTTGGCTCGAGAGAAGAAGAAGAAAGACGAAGACGAATCAATAACGAGGAGTAGCGGCACCGTTTCTATAACCCTAAGTTTTCCAATTGAAACAAAGTGTGAGGAACCCTAAAAACATTTTGAGAAACGAATGGGCCACACTCTTTCTGAAACACCTAAGCCCAAACGAATTTCATTAAACCCCCCCCCCCCCCATCCCGCTTCTGTTTGTTCTTGGTTTGGGCCCTTAAAAACTCTTTGGCCCATTCAATTTTCCTTTTACTTTTGTTTTAAACATTCATAAACCAAGATTTGATTTACCTTTCTTTTATAATTCTAAATAATATATACCTTTTTTTCATATATAATTTACTTAAATATATTAATTTTATTTATATTAATTCCTAATGAACAATACTTTTTATATATTAATTAAGACTTTGTATATAAAAAGATTAGTTAAAATACATGAATTAGTATAAGACATTAGTATATTTTATTATTTGCATATTAATACTAAAAAAAAATACATAAAAAAATAGAAAAATTTAAAAAAACATTTTCTTTTCTTTAATTAAATTCTCTTGCTTTGTACATATTAAACAAAAATATAAAAATGCATGTTCACACCATTTAGTCTGTTATTTAATCATTGTTGTGGTTATATATCACTTAGCTACTTAATCATTATCTATCTAATTTTCTGTTTGATTATTCAGTCTTTACATGGTTATTCTGTTTACGTCTAAATCCAAGAGAAAAATGATTAAATTTGTTGACTTCATGTCCTCAAATCCAATCGCGCGAATACCTTCATTTCATTGAAAACTTAAGATAATTTTCCCAAATATTCAATTTTTTCAAAACTCATACCTTTTAAGTCAAAACTTCGACATTAGGTCATCGTATCTTCAAAAAAACTGTCCGTACCCCTTTTTGGCCAAAACAATTTATTTTTAATCAAACAAACAAATTTTAATAAACAGATATTTCAAAAGGTTCCTATAGAATACTATAGATACATTGGGTGCTAATACCTTCCCATTGTATAACCAACCCCCGAACTCTAGACCTCTTTTCAAAATGCCTTGTATTTTCATTACTTTCAAAGTATTATTTTACATTGCATATTTTAGGGTTTTATTTTGCTCTTTTCCCTTTTCCCTTGGAAATAATAAAGCACGGTGGCGAATCTTGCTTTTGTGAGACGAATTAATTAATAATTCGATCTCCGATTTACCCCGCTACATTTTTATCGCTACAGAATTGGCGACTCTGCTGGGGAATAGATTGACCTCTTGCTGGTCCATCCCTAAGTGGGTTAAGCCTAGTTTGTTTTATCTATTTTATTATTATTTGTTTTGTTTGATTATGTGTTTATATTGGGGTTGTTTGGGTTTTTTGCAAAGGACGAATCCTATACCCGGATTAAGTTACACTTAAGAATAGGACAGACGGTATAGTCATGTTAACTTTGAGGGAGTAATCCCGAAGAAGGAAGCATGAGATCCCCCATTCAATAGAAGGCCCTTTTGAACGTAATATTTGTTTACCGAGTAATCGGGAAGACATTATTATTTTCGACCTGGGAGCCAGAGAAATTGAGAACCGTAGAACCCTAACCCATCTTGGCCTTTTTAGGTGTAGCGCGGAGACTATAACAGAGTAATTCGGAAGTAGTTGTTACGCGATGCTACGCTCGGATGAGTTTCTCTTGAGAATATTGCTAATTATTGAGTAATCAAGACGTTGGTAATATCCGAAGGAGGAATGTAGACTCTGGGAACTCTTAGAACCTTGTCTTACAGGTGTGATTAAACCGTTAGTACATACCTTGGGGTGGGCTTTACCCTTGACTCCATGCTCGAAACGTTGAACCTGTGAAACCCATATTTGTGAACTTGTGTGTAATTGTTGCATTATCATTCATCCATGCATTCATCAACATTTTTTGTAAAAAAAAACTTGTTTTTCAAGGAACTTAAGAATGATTTTTGCAGACATCTCAGGTACTATTATTATGGAATTTGGAAGGAGAAACACTCGAAGTTTTAGTTTTAAGGATCCCGAGATTGAAGAACTGAAGAGTTTAATTCCTAAGATCAAGAACCCGACGGAATTTCAGAAAAAGTATGGGTCCATTATACCTCTCATGAAGCGCAAGATGAAGGAAGGCATCCTTGGTACGTTGGTCCAATTTTACGATCCTTTGTATCGATGTTTCACCTTTCCGGATTACCAGTTAATGCCCACCTTAGAAGAGTACTCCTACATACTTGGTTTGCCGATCACCGACTGTGTTCCTTTTTCTGGTTTGGAAGAGGAACCCAAATCTCACGAGATAGCGACCATCACCCACTTGAAGAAGTCAGAGATAGAGGAGAACATGACTACAAAAGGGGGAATCCGAGGTTTGTCTACGCAGTTTTTGTTGAGGAAAGCTCGTCATTTCGCTGAGATAAAGGATACTATTGCCTTTGAAGACGTCTTTGCTTTACTCGCTTATGGTCTATTCTTGTTCCCTAACGTTGATAAGTTTGTGGATATCAACGCCATCAGAATTTTCTTGATTAGAAATCCGGTCCCTACGCTGCTAGGAGATACTTACTACTCCGTCCATCTTCGAAACTCTTTTCAAGGAGGGATGATTATTTGTTGTGCACAGTTGCTGTATCAGTGGTATGTTTCTCATCTACCTAGGTCTGATGTTTTCTGGGATCTCGAGAAGGAGCCGCGATGGGCGCCAAAAATTATGGCTCTCACTCATTTCGACATTGATTGGTATAATCGAGTTTACTATGACGTGAAGATCATTGATAGCTGTGGTGCTTTTCCTAACGTTCCCCTTCTTGGTACGAAAGGAGGAATTAACTATAATCCTGTTCTCGCGCGCCGTCAGTTTGGATACCCGATGAGGGACAAGCCAAACAACATCCATGTGAGTGGTTTCTTTCTACAAGAAGGACAAGATCACCAGGCATCTAAGAGGGAGATCGAAGGAGCTTGGCGCCACATCCATAGGAAAGGGAGAGACATGTTAGGACATAGAGGTGCCGTTTCTTTGGAGCCTTACCTACAATGGGTCCGTGCTAGGGCTTGTGCTCTCAAGATGCCCTATAAACCTGAGAAACCTTTATTCCCTACTGTTGCATCATCATCTGTTGATATCCCTATCGAGAATATGGGAGAATACCAAGGAAATCTGGCTAGGATGAAGTCCGAGAGAGATGCTTGGAAAGAAAAGTATAATATGTCTGAATATGAGAATCGGGTCCTGGATCGACAACTAAAGGAAAAGGAGGATTTGCTATTTATTCAAAACGGCTGGTTCATTGATCATGATGAGAAGCTTCGTCAAAAGGATGCTTTACTGAAGAAATATGCAAGTGAAAGGAAGAGAAAGAAGGAAGGTTCGGTAAGCGTTGCTCTCGTTCCTAATCCACAAAAGGAAATCATTGATCGACTGGTAGCTGAGAAGAAAGAGATGGAAGACTTTTATGAAGAGAAGATCAGGAAGCTCCAGTTACAGTTGGCATTTGGTCCTTCATCTGATGATTCTGAATGATCTTTAGTTCTTAGTTTTATTTTTTGCTGATGTCATTTTGTAAAACTCTGTAAAAGGGCTTCATATTCCAAGGTTGTAATTTACTGCTTTATTATGGGCTTCATGTTCCAAAGTTGTAATTTACCGCTTTATTATGGGCTTCATGTTCCAAAGTTGTAGTTTACTGCTTTTATTATTGGGTTGTTATCCCAAAGTTGTAATTTATTGTTTTGTTGTTCCAAAGTTGTAAGTTGTAATTTACCGCTTTTGATTATTGAAGTGAGTTTTTGTTGTTCCAAATTCCTTTACCATTGATGTGTGCAAAATTATTGAAGTTCCTTGAAAAACTATCAAAATGAATTATCATTTGCATCACATATCATGCATCATCCAACATTCCACTTCACATGTTTTCTAGAGTCTTATCCTTGTTTCTTTTTCCACTCCGATAGATTGTCAAGCTGTCTCATCGATACGATACCCGAGCCAATCGTCAGAGGAAGATGGAAGATCTGGAACAGGAAAACCACGAGCTTCGTGAGGAGGTCGCTACCCTTCGTGTCGGGATGGAAAAGTTAATTGCGCTAGTGGAAAGTTTGATGGCTGCTCAGAATCAGCCATCGACTACAGCTGCTGAGATTCAGACTTCAACTACTGTGGTTTCCGAGATTGTCCCTGTTCCAACATCTGTGACTCAAGTCAACTCTCCGCTTCAACATCAGATGCCAAAAGGTTTTCTGTGGGGAATGCCTTACAACTTTGTGCCAGAGGGGTATCAGCCTGTCGTACAGCCTTTGTTTCAACCTACTATGTCTTTTCCTCAACCAGAGACAACTGCCATGCCGACTGTAATCCCGTCTGTGGCACCATTCCCTCAACCAGTGATGACAACTGTCGCTCTTGTGGTTCACTCTATGCCATACTTGAATGAACCTACTTATCCTGCCGAGCCTGCTGAAAGTCAGGGTCTTTTTGATAGAATGGAAGAATTTCAAGACCAGTTCCAAGAAATGCAGAGGGAGATCAGAGCGTTAAATGGGAAGGATTTGTTTGGAAAGAACACTCATGATCTGTGTTTAGTTCCGAATGTCAAGATTCCAGCCAAATTCAAAGTGCCAGACTTTGAAAGGTATAAAGGTGATTCGTGTCCTCGGAGTCATTTGACTATGTACGTGAGAAAGATGTCTACATATTCTGATGATCATGACTTGTGAATTCACTATTTTCAAGACAGTTTGACGGGTGCCGCTCTAAAGTGGTATATGGGCTTGGACAACACTCGGATCCGCAACTTCAACGATCTTAGCGAAGATTTTGTTCACCAGTATAAGTACAACATCGACATGGCGCTGGACAGAGATCAACTCCGGGCGATGTCCCAGAGAGACAGAGAGTCCTTTAAGGAATACGCCCAGAGGTGGCGCGAAATTGCTGCTCAAATCTATCCTCCTCTTGAGGAGAAAGAGATGACAAAGATATTCTTGAAGACTTTAGGTTCCTTTTACTATGAAAGAATGATTCCTAGAGCACCCAGTGACTTCACCGAAATGGTAAGTATGGGCATGCGGTTGGAGGAAGGGATTCGTGAAGGACGTTTGGTTAAAGAAGGAAGTCCGTCTAGCAGTATCAAGAAGTTTGGAAGTGTTTTCCCAAAAATAAAAGAACAGGATGTCGGCGTAATCTTCCCAGGGAGACCAAGGAGAGGTTACTCACATGTTGCGGCAGTCACTCCGGTTGTCCGCCCAACAGTGGTGACCCCAACTCATCAAACCCCACCAACTCAGCAACGGCCATTTCAGCAGCAACCTCGACAACAAGCTTATCAATTTAACAACCAGAACCGTTCACCAAGGAAACCGCAATTTGATGCCATTCCCATGACTTACACTGAATTGTTCCCTGCACTTATCAGAAAGAACCTCATAACAACGAAGCCTCCTCCTGTCGCACCGAATAGTACTTCTCCGTGGTACAAGGCAGATCATTTTTGTGAATATCATCAAGGGTCGCCGGGGCACAACATTGAAAATTGTTTTGCTTTAAAGGCGGACGTGCAGAGGTTGATTAAGAATGGTATCTTGTCTTTCAAGGATGTTAACCCAAATGTTAGAGATAATCCTTTGCCTCGACATGGGGCAGCATCAGTGAATATGGTGGAAGGTTGTCCGGGAAAGTTTCGAGTTTTTCAAGTTGAACACATAAGAGATTCGTCGATCAGGTTACATCAGAGCTTAAGAAGACTTGCCTTTGTTAGGCATCAGCATGATTATGATGTTTGTGAATTTTGTTCAAGAGAGGTTGATTGCCCTATTGTGAAGGAGGATATTCAAAAACTGTTAGACCAGAGGGTTATCAATATTACACATGATAGAGATCCGGTGGATGAAGTGAATGTTATAATACCGCAATTCAACTTGCCTGAACCAGTAGAGATCGTTTACGACAGTCAGACTGCACCTGTTTCTCCTTTGATCATTTATCCACCTGGTCCTGTGCCTTACAACTCAGACCAAGCTATACCGTATAAGTATAATGCCATAATGATTGAGAATGGGGTAGAAGTCCCTATACCAACAAGGCCATCTTTTGTTAACATCATAGATGTGAGTAGAGTTACGAGAAGCGGACGTGTCTTTGCAGCAGTACCTTTGAAGAGACCAGAAGTTCAAGTCAGGAGGCCCATACCGGCAGAAGTTCCAGCGAGAAATGTTGAACCAAGGGTTGAGATAGGCCGATCCAATGAACCTATCCCACATCCCGATGATGATGAGATTCTGAAGCTCATCAAGAGAAGTGAATATAAGATTGTGGACCAACTATTGCAAACTCCTTCCAAGATTTCTTTGCTTACTTTACTGAGAGATTCTGGTGCCCATAGAGAAGCTTTGATGAAGGTCTTGGACCAGTCATTCGTGGATCATGATGTGACGGTTGACCAATTTGATGGAATTGTGGGAAATATTACTTCGTGCAACAATCTTGGTTTCAGTGATGAAGAGCTTCCGGAGGAGGGAAGGAACCATAATATGGCTTTGCATATCTCAATAAGTTGTGGAAATGATACTTTATCAAGTGTGTTGGTAGATACAGGTTCGTCGTTAAATGTAATGCCCAAAACTACATTATCTCGACTCTCATATCAAGGTGCTCCCATGAGACCTAGTGGGGTAATTGTCAAAGCGTTTGATGGTTCTAGGAAGACTGTCATTGGTGAAGTGGATCTTCCTATAGTAATTGGTCCTCATACTTTTCAGATCACTTTTCAAGTAATGGATATTTGTGCCGCCTACAGTTGCCTATTGGGTCATCCATGGATCCATGATGCAGGGGCAGTCACTTCCACGCTCCATCAAAGATTGAAGTTTGTAAGGCATGGAAAGATAGTAATGATTGGTGGAGAGCAGGCTATGGTGGTAAGCCATTTGTCATCTTTCTCTTTTATTGATGCTGATGAGGATGTTGGAACCCAATTCCAAGCTCTATCTGTTGCTAATAATGAAGTGAAGAAGCAAGGGACATCTATTTCTTCTTTTGAGGATGCGCGACGAGTGGTTGAAAGTGGTTCGGCTGAAGGTTGGGGCCAGGTGTTGACTTTTCCTGAGAACAAGTCTGGAGAAGGTCTTGGTTTTCATCCCGTGTCTACAAGAGTCAAACAGGAAGTAGTTACCCGTCCGATACAAGAAGTTTTCCAAAGCGCAGGTTTTATCCATCCGACTCCTCCTGAAGTTGATGCTATAATAGGAGACGATTCTGAAGAGGATTTACCCAATTTTGTAACGCATGGAGTGGTTTTCCAGAACTGGATTGCTGTTGATGTTCCTGTTGTGATGCACATTTCTGAGTAGTGTTTTGTTTTATTTTCGAAAAAATTTCGCTCTGCCCAAGGCGAAAAGTATTTGTGTCGGGCTATGTTGAAATAAATCCTTTTGCTCTGCCCAAGGCAAAAGAGAAAATGTATGGGCTCTTTGTTTCAAGTATTTCCCCTCATGAATAAAAATGTTATTTTGTCCACTACTGTTTTATTTTTCACTTTTTCTGGGAAATAGTAATGAAAATTAATTGGTAGTAATAGGAAAATATAATAATATTTTGTTTCATTTGTACAACATTCATATTAATCGATTTCTAAAATAAAGCATAATCATATGTGCAGATTAATCCATGACTTAACCATTGAAAACAATGATCCTATGCCCCCTCCCAACTTTGAATTCCCTGTGTTCAGAGCCGAAGAAGAGGATAGCGAAGAGGTTCCTGATGAAATTTCCCGTTTGCTTGAGCACGATGAAAAGACTATTCAACCGTTTGAAGAGCCTATAGAGATGATCAATTTGGGTGACGAAGAAGATAAAAAGGAAGTTAAGGTCGGAGCATTGCTCATCCCAGATGTCAAAGAGAAAATGTTGGAGCTTCTCAAAGAGTATGTTGATGTGTTTGCTTGGTCCTACCAAGATATGCCAGGTTTGGACAACAATATTGTGGAGCATCATTTACCGTTGAGACCTGAATGTCCGCCGATTAAGCAGAAGTTGAGAAGGACTCGTCCTGATATGGCTGACAAGATCAAAGAAGAAGTTCAAAAACAAATTAATGCAGGTTTCCTTGTTACATCAGTCTATCCTCAGTGGTTAGCCAATATAGTTCCTGTTGCTAAGAAAGATGGCAAAGTTCGAATGTGTGTAGACTATAGAGATCTGAATAGAGCTAGCCCAAAGGATGATTTCCCATTACCGCACATTGACGTATTGGTCGACAGTACCGCAAAGTTCAAAGTCTTTTCTTTCATGGATGGTTTCTCTGGTTACAATCAAATCAAGATGGCACCAGAAGATATGGAGAAGACAGCTTTCATTACACCTTGGGGAACATTTTGTTATCGGGTTATGCCGTTTGGTTTGAGGAATGCTGGTGCAACATACCAAAGGGCCATGACTGCTTTGTTCCATGATATGATGCATAAAGAGATAGAAGTGTACGTAGATGACATGATTGCCAAATCACAAACTGAGGAAGATCATTTGGAACATTTATTGAAGTTATTCCAGCGTTTGAGAAAGTATAAACTCCGTCTGAATCCCAACAAGTGCACTTTTGGTGTTCGTTCTAGAAGACTTCTGGGTTTCATTGTCAGTCAAAAAGGTATTGAGGTAGATCCTGATAAAGTCAAAGCTATTCGGGAAATGCCCGCACCCAAGACAGAAAAACAAGTAAGAGGATTCCTTGGGAGACTGAACTATATTTCTAGATTTATATCTCATATGACTGCTACCTATGGGCCGATTTTCAAGCTTCTCCGAAAGAACCAAGGATGTGTGTGGACAGAAGATTGTCAGAGAGCTTTTGATAGCATCAAAGAATATTTACTTGAACCTCCCATATTGATTCCTCCAGTGGAAGGAAGACCTTTGATTATGTATCTGACTATATTGGAAGATTCCATGGGATGTGTGCTTGGTCAACAAGATGAGACTGGAAGAAAGGAACATCCCGTATATTATCTGAGTAAGAAGTTCACAGACTGTGAGTCTTGATACTCATTGCTTGAGAAAACCTGTTGTGCTTTAGCTTGGGCTGCTCGCCGTCTGCGCCAGTATATGATTAACCACACCACTTGGTTGATCTCCAAAATGGATCCGATCAAGTATATCTTTGAGAAGCCCGCCTTATCTGGAAGAATAGCCCGTTGGCAGATGTTGTTATCTGAATATGACATTGAGTATAACACTCAGAAAGCAATCAAAGGGAGTATTTTAGCCGACCATTTGGCTCACCAACCAATTGACGATTATCAATCCATCAAGTTTGATTTCCCAGATGAAGATGTTATGTACTTGAAAGCTAAAGATTATGAAGAGTCGTTACCTGAAGAAGGACCTGATCCCGAATCCCATTGGGGTTTAATATTTGATGGAGCTGTGAACTCTTATGGAAGTGGAATTGGGGCAATCATCGTCACCCCCCGAGGTACTCATATCCTGTTCACGGCAAGATTGAAGTTTGACTGCACGAACAACATGGCTGAATATGAGGCATGTATTATGGGTCTCGAAGAAGCAGTGGATCTAAGGATTAAGATTCTTGATATTTACGGAGATTCGGCATTGGTAATTAATCAAATCAAAGGAGAATGGGAGACTCGTCATCCTGGTTTGATCCCTTACAGAGACTATGCTAGAAGATTGTTAACTTTCTTCAACAAAGTGGAGTTACATCATATCCCTAGAGATGAAAACCAAATGGCTGATGCTTTAGCTACTTTGTCTTCAATGTTTCAAGTGAATGGTTGGAACGATGTGCCTACAATCCGGGTTATGCGCCTCGATAGACCTGCTCATGTGTTATCAGTAGAAGAGGTTACCGACGACAAACCGTTGTTCTATGACATTAAACGTGTTCTTCAAACTCAAGAGTACCCGCCTGGGGAATCCAATAAAGATAGGAAGACGTTGAGAAGATTGGCAAGCAGTTTCTTCCTCAATGAAGAAGTTTTGTATAAGAGGAATTATGACATGGTCTTGCTCAGATGTGTAGACAGACGTGAAGCAGACATGCTGATGCAAGAAGTACATGAAGGATCCTTTGGCACACATGCCAACGGACATGCAATGGCTAAAAAGATGTTGAGAGCTGGTTACTATTGGATGACAATGGAATCTGATTGCTGCAAATATGTGAAGAAATGTCATAAATGCCAGATTTATGCGGACAAGATACATGTGCCACCGACCCTCCTCAATGTTATCTCTTCACCTTGGCCTTTCTCTATGTGGGGAATTGATATGATTGGAATGATTGAACCCAAAGCTTCAAATGGTCATCGTTTCATCTTGGTAGCGATCGATTATTTTACCAAATGGGTGGAAGCAGCATCTTATGCTAATGTAACCAGACAGGTGGTAGTCAGATTTATCAAGAATCAAATCATTTGTCGATACGGTATCCCGAGCAAGATCATCACAGATAATGGTTCGAATTTGAATAACAAGATGATGAGAGAGCTTTGTGAAGAGTTCAAGATCGAACATCATAATTCTTCTCCTTACAGGCCGAAGATGAATGGGGTTGTTGAAGCTGCTAACAAGAACATCAAAAAGATTGTCCAGAAGATGGTGGTAACTTATAAAGATTGGCATGAAATGCTTCCGTTTGCTCTGCATGGATACCGTACTTCAGTTCGAACTTCAACAGGCGCAACCCCATTTTCCCTAGTTTATGGTATGGAAGCAGTACTCCCCGTGGAGGTTGAGATTCCGTCTATGAGAGTGTTGATGGAAGCTAAACTTTCCGAGGCTGAATGGTGTCAAAGTAGATATGATCAGTTGAATTTAATTGAAGAAAAGAGATTGACAACATTGTGTCACGGTCAATTATATCAGCAGAGAATGAAGAAGGCTTTTGATAAGAAGGTTCGACCACGCGAGTTCAAAGAAGGTGACCTTGTGCTCAAGAAGATATTATCTTTCCAACCTGATTCTAGGGGCAAGTGGGCTCCGAATTATGAAGGACCGTATGTCGTTAAGAAAGTTTTCTCTGGAGGTGCCTTGATTCTCACCAATATGGACGGTGAAGAGCTCCCGCGCTCCATGAACGCCGATGCAGTCAAGAAGTATTTCGCTTAGGTTTGAGTTGACAGTTTGCTAAGTTGAAAACCCGAAAGGGCGGCTTAGGCAAGCTTTTGGTCAGACCAGTCTTGGCATTTGAGCACATTTTGGAATTCGAAGTTGTTAGGGAGAATAGTGATCATTGTTTTTGTGTAACCCTTTCTTTCATGTACTATTTCCCAAACTTTTGTAAACCGTTGGAGTCGCGTTGTTAGCGAACTACCATCTTATTAATGAAATTTGAGCATTTACCTTTTGTGGGCAAAATTTTAATTTTTAGGGAAATATTTGAAACAAAGTTATTTAAAGTATTCTTATTTTTTTTAAAAAAAGTGTCGTGAATAATGAAAGGAATATTAACAATTGTTCCGAGGATGGTCAAGCCATGAAATGCAAAACAATACAGTAATTTATCCTTGCGTGATGAACATGTTTTCTTTCAAAATCGTCACGAGGTGTTGGTTGTGTACACTCTTGTTTCTAGTGGTACTAAGCTTGGTGATTCCCCAGCATTTCCAGTTGAGCTTTGTTTCAGTTATCTTTATTTGAGCAGATTTCTGTAGTGTGGTACGCTTTGTCTCATGCCAGTGGTCTATTGGTATTAGAAGTTTGGATTTGAGTACTTTTATCCTCAGAAGACTTGAGCCTTGTAGCGTGATACACTCTGACGTTGCTTTGTGGTTCCAGTTCCAGTTATTTTCCGTCTTTTTTAAGATTGGCCGAGTATCTATTATTTCGTGACATCTTATCGTCTTCAAGATATTCCATCTGTTTGTTTTGTCAGCATAACATTCATTTACTCATTTACACTTATATCACGCATGCATATTCACATTTGTCGTTGATTTTGGGTTGTATACTTTGTTTATTAAGACAGTGTACATGTTCTTTCCAAGTAGAAGGTTAGCTTAGGCATAAAATGTGCTTCCTTTCTAAATTCCCCAACTGAGCTAATCCTCGTGGATGATTTTTTTGATTTATCCTACCTTGTCCATTTCTGGATAGGATGAATCCCCCGATCAAGTTACTTTCTCATTGGGTGGAGTCTTGTTTGACTGTTTTCCCTCTGGTTTATTCCTGGAGGAAGTTGTTGTCTCTTGCATAGGCTATCTCATGCTTTTCCCCAGTGAAGTCGCGACCTAGACGAATGGTGCATTTATTTTGCACATTTAAGTATTTGATTTCCTCGGGAAGGATCTATTCATGTTTCCCTTTGATGAAGATTTTGTTCTCTGACAGTGTCATCACAATTTCCTTCTGAGTTATTTTTGGAAAACGACAAGCGGCAGCTCTTCATGAGCAACTTGTACGTTATTATTTTTGGAAAACGACAAGTAGCAGCTCTTCATGAGCAACTTGTACGTTATTATTTTTGGAAAACGACAAGCGGCGGTCTCTTCATGAGAAACTTGTACGTTATAGACATCGTTAGAAAACGACAAGCGGCGGTCTCTTCATGAGCAACTTGTGCGTTATTATTATTTTTGGAAACGGCAAGCGGCAGTCTCTTCATGAGCAACTTGTACGTTATTATTTTTATGGAATACAACAAGTGGCAGCTTCTTTATTTGAGCAGCTTGTATGTCATAGTATTTTTGGAAGACAGCAAGTGGCAGCTTCTTTATTTGAGCAGCTTGTATGTTATAGTATTTTGGAAGACAGCAAGTGGCGGCTTCTTTATTTGAGCAGCTTGTATGTTATTGACATCCCCAGACGACAGCAAGTGGCAGCTTCTTTATTTGAGCAGCTTGTATGTTATAGTATTTTTGGAAGACAGCAAGTGGCGGCTTCTTTATTTGAGCAGCTTGTATGTTATTAACATCTTTGAACGACAGCAAGTGGCAGCTTCTTTATTTGAGCAGTTTGTGTATCTACAACCATATTATTATTTCAGCATTAATTGGTATATCTCCGAAAATCTCACAGAGAGACTCGTTATGAAATCTTTGCCTTCAGAAGTTGGTAGTCCATTATCAGCAAAATTGATACATTTTTCGTCTATCTTTGACCTTGAGTTGTGAACTCACTGTTATTTTGGGTCAATAATCTGTTTTTATGGCCTATGCAAGATGCCTTCTTTGTTAGGGTCAGAGGTCGTATTCTCTCAAATTTTTTATTCGCTGTCAAGAGTCTATTATTTGAAGTCGATGGCTCATTTCCCCAGTAGTGTATAATCTAGGTCCCTGTGTTTTGTTGGTGTTTGATTTCTCCAGCATTATCTTGTTTCATACAATATCTTTCTCTGTGAATTCAATTACTACATTCATATCACAAACATAATGGCGGAATCTTAGGGCAAAATTTGCGTATTATGTATTTAAGTTCCTTCAATCTCGTCGAGACGAAGATTTTAACCTTCATATCTCCGGATAGAAGAAACTTAAATAGGGGCAGCTGTTGTACCCCAAATTTTGACCTAAGATACCATCTCCCATCTGCATCATTATATTGCAAGCGTTCACAAGCGATTTGACCTATTTTATCAATTTTCAAAGCAGATTTTTAAAATTCATAACTTTTTCAAATTTCGACAGTTTTTTTTTTAAGTTGTTATTTTACCTATGATTCTCCTTGACAACTACAACTTTTCTTTAGAAGTCAAGAGCTGATTATTTTGAAACTCCAGGTTTATTAATTGATCAATGCTAAAACAATGTTTATTTAATTATTTATTATTCTGAGTTTAAATAGTTGGAATTTATTTTCAATTATTATAATTTAAAGAATTATAAATAATAAAGTAAATAATTGAAAAGAAGAAAAGAATTAACCGGTAAAATAATAGAGTTTTATTCATCTTTATTCTAATTGTTACAATTGTTGTTTAAATACCGTATTTATTTACAAAGTATTTACAATGATAATTTTACAAATGTTTAAAGTGAAATAAAAAAAACTATCCTAATTTTTCTAAGTTCTAAATCTTCATCTTCTATCCAATACTTCTTTGATGCACCTTTGATTTTATCTGCAAAGAATAATTAAAGAAAAAATCAGAAATAGATATATAATTAAAAGCAGACAATTAATTTAAAATTCATCATTAAAAGCAAGCGGCCGGAATCAGTTTTTACCCTCTTTGCAAATCACGGGATTTCTCCCGGTTCACAAAAAGGGTGAATATTGCTTAATAATTATGAATGCACAAGTATTTGAAATGCACAAATTCATTTTTTGCCAAAACCAACTGCATAGTTCAAAATCAACTGCACAGTCCAAAACCAACAGCATGTGTAAAGTTTCAAATTGTCAAAACAAAGTCCAACGTCAACTGTCCAAAATATGGAAGTATGTCAATACAAAGGCTCCTCCATACTGTAACAGATGCAGGAAAGCTAAAGAAGGAAATATGCAGGTTAAGACCATATATGCAAGCCAACTATTTCCAGTTTCATCATTTCCCAGCCTTTGCTTTTTCAGAACTAAAGTACACATAACATTTTAATGTTTTAAGCTGTACTAAGGAGAGAGAAGAGAGAAAAGAATTGGGCTTACAGGTTTTGGCTTTAGGCAGAAAAGATATAGAAAACAAAACTGCAGTAACACAGTGGATAAAGAGGCATAGAAAAAGATATAAAACAAACTGAATGAAACAGTAGAGGGGGGAGAAGTATCAAAGGAAAAATTGACAAAACAACAAAAACTGAACTCAGAGCAAGAAAAGGCCTCCAACTCGTTTTCAAACCCTGCATCCAACAAGTTCAAATATACAAAAACCTGAACCATCAAAAGGGAGGCCAGCAAACTGATATAAGAACACACAAACTTTTCAAGAAAGGGGCTTTAGTTAAAAAACCTGTTACAAGCCTTAATCCCAACCTGTAACACAAAGACATAAACCTTAACCATGTCAAGCCTTCAACCTGCCTGAAGCATAAACCAGAAAATCATACAAATCCCAACCTGTAACACAAAGCCATAAACCTTAACCATGTCAAGCCTTCAACCTGCCTGAAGCATAAACCAGTAAATCCATCAACCAACAACCTTAAAACTGTCAAGACCTCATAAGCCACTAACCTGCATTTCAGGCCACAAACCTGAAATCTTCGCCAAAAACCATCAAGCTAAAGCGTGTTCAGGAACACACAGGGTCAAACATCCCAAGGGCCCTCAGAGATATTCATCATAGGGCTAAATAATCAAATTATACAGCATCAAGGCAACCAAACACAAGGCAACTCAAGGCGACAAAGACAAAGAGAAAAATCAAGAAACTCAAGGCAACACATCCATCATCATCAAGCATGTAAGCAAGGCAAAGTCAGAAACGAGGAAAATAATCAAATCATCTCAAAAGCCTCAGAGAATATTCATCCTAGGCAGGAAACTAAGGTCAACAGAAGAAGAAGATAAAGAAGTACTGAATCATACAAGGCAGGAAGCAGGGCAAACAGAGAAGAAAAATATCACATAAGGATTTTCAAAATCATCATCAAACCAGGAATCAAAAGACAAAGAATACACCAACCAGGAGTCCGAGCAAGTTCACGTCACTGCCTCCTCGCCATCCAGCCACCTGAGTGCCTCCACCACCATTCATTCCCCTCCTCCGTCAAGGTAATATAACTTCTTTCCTTCCATTTCGTACACCTTGACAGAAACAACAATGTTAAAGCTAAAGTCAGAGTCAAATGAATGTGAAATCATAACATGCAAAAATCATAAAACCCTAACGCATTAAAAGAACGAGATCGTCACCTTCGCACCATATCACCGAGCGACCCATGTGGAGAAGGAGATGCAGTTGGTGGCGTTGGCAGCTTTGAGGCAAAGGGCTTTGTTCTGGATATTTTGGCTCGAGAGAAGAAGAAGAAAGACGAAGACGAATCAATAACGAGGAGTAGCGGCGCCGTTTCTATAACCCTAAGTTTTCCAATTGAAACAAAGTGTGAGGAACCCTAAAAACATTTTGAGAAACGAATGGGCCACACTCTTTCTGAAACGCCTAAGCCCAAACGAATTTCATTAAAAACCTCCCCCCATCCCGCTTCTGTTTGTTCTTGGTTTGGGCCCTTAAAAACTCTTTGGCCCATTCAATTTTCCTTTTACTTTTGTTTTAAACATTCATAAACCAAGATTTGATTTACCTTTCTTTTATAATTCTAAATAATATATACCTTTTTTTCATATATAATTTACTTAAATATATTAATTTTATTTATATTAATTCCTAATGAACAATACTTTTTATATATTAATTAAGACTTTGTATATAAAAAGATTAGTTAAAATACATGAATTAGTATAAGACATTAGTATATTTTATTATTTGCATATTAATACTAAAAACAAATACATAAAAAAATAGAAAAATTTAAAAAAACATTTTCTTTTCTTTAATTAAATTCTCTTGCTTTGTACATATTAAACAAAAATATAAAAATGCATGTTCACACCATTTAGTCTGTTATTTAATCATTGTTGTGGTTATATATCACTTAGCATGTTCACACCATTATCTATCTAATTTTCTGTTTGATTATTCAGTCTTTACATGGTTATTCTGTTTACGTCTAAATCCAAGAGAAAAATGATTAAATTTGTTGACTTCATGTCCTCAAATCCAATCGCGCGAATACCTTCATTTCATTGAAAACTTAAGATAATTTTCCCAAATATTCAATTTTTTCAAAACTCATACCTTTTAAGTCAAAACTTCGACATTAGGTCATTGTATCTTCAAAAAAACCGTCCGTACCCCTTTTTGGCCAAAACAATTTATTTTTAATCAAACAAACAAATTTTAATAAACTGATATTTCAAAAGGTTCCTATAGAATACTATAGATACATTGGGTGCTAATACCTTCCCATTGTATAACCCACCCCCGAACTCTAGACCTCTTTTCAAAACGCCTTGTATTTTCATTACTTTCAAAGTATTATTTTACATTGCATATTTTAGGGTTTTATTTCGCTCTTTTCCCTTTTCCCTTGGAAATAATAAAGCGCAGTGGCGACTCTTGCTTTTGTGAGACGAATTAATTAATAATTCGATCTCCGATTTACCCCACTACATTTTTATCGCTACACAGTCTTCTTCAATCAAAATCTTAATTTGGCAATTTTTTTACCTTTGATGATTTGATGGCTTTCCTTGAGAAATCATGATCAACCCTTGATCAAATGATGAATATCACCTCAAAATGTTGATGTTGACAAAAAATCTTGAAGTTTGACTGTATGTTAACCTCAATTGACTTTTTACCCAATATAGTTGATTTTCAATCATTTGAGCCATTGACTGAGGAAACATGTGATGCAAGACTTGAAACTCGACATAAGCATTATTGAGGACCTATGATGAACTATGAAAGTCATTTGAGACCTTTGTGACCTAATATTCCTCTAGAAGTACAAAACCCTAGTTGAAGACCTTTGCTTAGGAGAAGGTTTGACCAGTCAACTCTTGAGTGGTTTTGAGTATTTGAGACCTCTGTGAGCATGTCTTGAAGAAAATGAGAGGGAAAACTTTGGGGTACAACAATTGGTCTATTCAAAATCTTATCCAAAATATTATGATAATTCTTGATTTCAAATGTCTAGGCTCCAAAACGTTTACGGGTTATTCCCTTTGATAAATAGAGTCTTTTAAACATGTTTTAGTGTGTCTGTGAGATTTAGCCATATTGATTTACAAAAATTCCCTTATGTTTTTAGAAAACACAGTTCTCTCAGACACGACGGGGATAGCTTTTTCATTTCCTCTCTTTCACACTTTGAAGCTTCAAGACTTTTCTGAATAAACCAATCATATAAGATTTTGATTGATTATTCTTGGAGATTAGGCTTGATATATCTTCAATTTGGATTCCATCATAAAAAGGATCTTTGCAGTGATCATCAAACTCTACTTCATCTTCTTCATTTGGAGGAATGATCTTGAACAAAATATCTTGTGCATCTTTAATTGTTTGTCATACTTTCTTGGCTTTATGCTTTTCATCCAAATTGTCATCATAAAAATAAAACTATGATAGTCATATTTAGCTTCTATTACTTCTATAATACCCTGAAAACATAGTTCCACGTTCTTCCCCTTTTGGATGATGACAACATAACTTTCAGGGAGGTGGTAAAAACAGATGGATAAACTTTGACTGGTTAAACTCCCCTTCAATTAAGTAGAAAGTATACTCTATTCCCATGAGAGTATAGTTACGTTCTCCACTTTTTATAATCAAAAGGATGGGTAAAGATTAGATTAAGGAATTAAAATATGCAACACATAATCATTAAAGCATTTATAAAATGGAAAATATCACACTTATTAATTCAAATCATACTGGAATTCAAAGTACAGAAAGAGAAAAATTGTGGGAATTGAAATAAGGAAAAATAGAAAAGCAAACACACTTAGAAACTAAGACACATAAGTGATAATATTGTTTTCCATAAGTATCATTATTCCCTGAGCTGATATTTTTGATCTCTTCCATATCTTTGGCCAGATTATAACATATCTCCATGACCCAGTAATTGTTGTGTTTTTTATTCTTCTAAGTCCTTGTATTCATATGTTGAGTTGTCCCTAAATTCTACATGCTTGATGTGAATCTTAATATTTCCGAGGGAGGAGTAATCAATCTTGTTGTTAGATCTATTTATTGCTTCTTCCATGGTATCAACTTCAAAGGCGCCTAGAATTTTAGTGATTAGTTCTCATTATGGTGGTATTATTGTCTGAGTTTCTTTGTGAGGATCATGTAAAGAAACATCCCTTCAACCTAGTTACTTGGAAACTTTTCGATTAGAAGCCAAAAAGGAAAGATATCATCCTTGATGACATATTTAAAGTTGATGTTCCTTGGGAAAAAGATCCTTCTGAGGAGGTAGTGAATAACGGAAATATGGAACCTTGTTTTAAAGGTAATAGATTTTATTTTGATGATAACAACTGTGAAGAACGTAATAGATACTCAGCATGATAAAGATGACATAAGTATAAGGTTTTCTTAAGAGGGGGTGAATTAGGACTTTTAAAATTATTTTCGGTTTTATGAATCTTTAATCTTTCTTCTGTAGTTTTTGGTTAAGTAATGAAAGCGGTAAAATGCGGAAAGTAAATAACATAAGGATATATCCTGGTTCCCCTCGCAGTCTGAGAGTACTCCAGTCCCCTTTCAACACGAAATAGATTTCACTATAGTTAGAATCATTGTACAACCTATTCACACTAATTGTGATGCTTACTATCTAACCTATAGGGAGATCAAAGGTTCTTAACACCTTTAAGATCTAATCACTAAGTGCAAGAAGAACAATCCTCTTAAATGCACACACTTGCTTTGAACAATCCTGAATAGCAAGGGGAGTAATAATGTATTCTGGATTTTAACAAGAGATTTTGAAATATGATACAATATATCAATTTTGGATTGATCTTCTCTTCCAATAACAATAATTCACAATGACTTAAGAATTAGATTGCTCAAGAATTTCTACTTTATGTGATGTGAAAATATGCAGAAAATTCTTGAATAAAAGATGAACACTTGAATTATGAATTTTGAAATTTAGGAAAAATTTGAAGGAAGAAGTGAGTTTTGATTTTGAAAAATCAAGTATTTATAAGTGTATAACACCTCTATGAAACATGGTAAAGTTATGAAAAAATATCATGAACAAATGCCAAGATAAAATGAAATGGTTACATGAAGTGGTGCATGAAGATGTGTGAAAAAATGGGATTGCTTTTCAATTTCGTTCAGGGTGCAATCGATTTGCATTAAGTGTAAATCGATTGCACTTAGAATATTTTCAGATTTTTTCTTTAAGAAACTTGTGAAAGTATGTGAGTATGTTATGCAATCATGTTTTGATCTTTGAGCATCTAAGTACTTGGAAAGAATTGTTACTATACCTTCTAAAAATTGCCAAGTGCTTTGAATCAAAGTTTTTAAACATGATGCTTTAGCTTGATTAACATCTTTTCATTCTTTCCATTATGATTTGTCTTCATCGAAACAAAGTTCTTCATTGAGAATATTAATTTCATATTCTCCCCCTTTTTGATGATGACAAAAAATCTTCTTTGATGTATTTGTATTTTCGGAAAGCTTTCTCCCCCTAAGATGTATGATTCCCCCTCAATGTGTGAAGCTAGGAGTAATTTGACTTGAACCTTTTTGGTGGAGATTTTGTACCTTAAGAATAAAGACAAGGAAATACAAGCATAAAAGTGTAACTCCTTTCTTCCCCTTTGACATTATCAAAAAGAATGGAAATATGGGTGAAAGATAATATATGACAAGGAATCATATACTTGAAAATTAGTATAAGAGATAAACATCACAGAAGCATTCCAAATTAGAAAACACACAAACATAAAGTTATGGTACAATGTACCTTACAATTCAACATAAATATCAAAAGAATTAATAGTTCAAGATAACTAAACATAATTTAAAGACAACAAACAAATATAGCATAATTAAGGTTGGTCCATGTCATTGTTTGGATTTGGATTGTTATAAAAGTTGTTTGGATCTTGGTATGGAAATTGTGGTTGAATTGGTGTGAATCTTGGAGGAGGATGAACCAGGTTGCTTGGATCATTGGGTGGAATGTAAACATGTGAGTAAAGGTATGAAAATTGGTTGTTTACATCGGTTCATAAATTATTAATCCGAGTTGTAGTAGATTCATTAATGGATTTCCATTGGTTGTTGATGTTGGTGTTGAAAATGGAAAATTGTTGAGTCATGAAGTCCATTATATCTAGATTTCTTGGACCATTTGGAACATGTGTAGGAGGAACATTGTCGCCACCTTCATCTTGCTCATTACCTTCATTGACAATCACATCTTCACCAATGTATGTACTTGTTTTTGTTTCCGAATTATAAAGAACACCCATACACGGATCAACATTCTTAATGGAAATATTGTTATTATTTGAATCCATTTGAAAAACCTCAAATCCTTAAAAATCAATGTTAAAGTTTTCCAAGATGCGAATCAAAATCATACGAGCCCAATTAACATCACTTCCTCTTTTTCTAGCATACAAAAGTTTCATTTCAAGGTCTGTAATAGTAGTGTTTTCCAGCCCTAGGAAACATTATATAGATCATAAAGTAGTGAAACAACCTATCGTATATATGAAAAATTCCAGCAGACCACGAACCTCTTGCCAGTTCGACACCACCTAGTGCTCGAACCTGTTTAGCATGAAACTCTTCTTCAGACATCCTCCCAATACTATAGTAAAAATCTCTATTTTTATAATCGTTCCATTCTTTATCCTCATGATCATACAAAGTGCTACCGGTAAAATGAATATCCAAAATGTTGCCAAGAATTCTTGAGCTCAAGAAAATCCTTTTTCCATTAACATATGTAACTGATTTTCCCTTATCCATATGCATATTACTAAAGAACATTCTAACCAATCTGGGTAGTATGGTCCGGATGAAGATATGAGAGGTCCCAAACCATGAGACATTAAAGTACTTGGAAAAGTGAAGCATTCTTGAGGAAAAGTAGAGAGCATACCATACTTTGGTGTTTGAACAATTTTTCTTTGAAAGAACTTTGTAAACCTTTTCTCTTGGGAAGCAGTGAGACTTTGGAGGAGTGGGTTTTCCATAGATGATGAAGAAGCCTTTGTCTTTCCTTTTTCAGATGTAGTAGCTTTTCTCTTAGGTCTTGAAGCCATGGAGAGTGGTGTTTTTTGGAATTGGGGTTTGGTTGAAGAGAAAGTGATTTCTTTTACAAAGCTTATTTTTAGGTTTTGAAAGATAATGGTGTTATATAATTGATTTTGGAAAAGGAGATTTTATGAGATAAGATTGGGAAGCGTAGAGTTATGACTCGTGTCGGACGCACAAATCAGAACTAAGAGAGAACAAACTCAATTGCGACAGTGATGATATAAAATATAAATGTAGCGGTAAAGATTTGAGATTAATCATCAATTGACTTATCTCAAAACAATGAAGTCACCACCACACTTTATTGTTTCCAAAGGGAAATGGGAAAAAAGAGAACCAAAACCCAAAAAGATTAGAGATCGAGGTACGGGGGTCGGTTATGAAAAGGGAAGGTATTAGCACCGCAAGCATCTACGGTACTCTGCAGGATCCACTTTGTTTGGTTTCTTTTAAAAGGAGTGTTATGTAAATGTTTACTTGCTAAAGGAAAATAATGAATGAGTATTTGAAAACAAAAGAAAATGAAATGTATTTATTATTTTTGTTGCTCGCCTTGGGTCGTAAGACTTAGTGCCTACGTACTCCCTCGTGCAATGGGAAAGTTAGAGCAATCGTGCAAGACACCTTTCAACAAAGGTCGCGATCAAGCTTTCCTTTGCACACAGCAAGAAGTGTCAAAAATGCTCTCAACCAAAAATGACAAAGATGGTTCCCCGTAATGATTGAGCAAGGCAGTCATTATCTTTCCAAAAAGAAAAATGAATACTTAAAGTAAATGATACATAAAGTAAAGAGCTCAAAATAAAAGCATAAAATAAAGTCAATTGTTAAGAATTAGTGGTTAGTTGGATGACTATCTTGAAACTTGCATTTGGAACTCATTAGAGGATTAGTAGAACCAAAGCCTCCACACAACAAGTTGCATTTGCTTTTTGTCGAGTATATCATCCATTTTGAAATTCTCAAAAGTAACATTTAATGATCAACGATGTTTAAGTGATCCGCGTTGACCAAAAGTGATGTAGATCCATTAGAGGATTGGTAGAACTAAATCCTCCACACAAGGAGTCTCAGGGCTATTGGATCAAAGAGATCAAATTAATATACTTGGGCTTGAAAACATAGGTTTGGGCCACTAATGATCATTTATTCGAATCGGGACAAAATTTAGCGCTATGTTGAGCAATCGTAAGTGGACTTATGTAGAAGTTGCACCTATTTTGAGGCCGGTTAATAGCAATCTATGTACTTCATGTTTGGATAAATGATATAGAGATCATCATTCCTTAACATGTAGCACAATAAAAAAAAGAAAGGGATAAGATAAAGAGGGAGGAGAACGAAGTTAATTTGGATCACTACCTCAAATTTCTTTCATCTTTAAATCCAATCACTCATCTAGATGTATTAAAGCACTAAACATATCGTTAATCCAAAGCACCGAAAATGAATTAAATAATTAACTCTTTGGTAGATTTGAATTGATGAACATTTATCCAACTTCATCTACACCACAAAGTCCATTGAATTTAAAGAGAAATTGGATATTTAAAATTGCAATCCAGACCAACAATCAAAAGGAGTGAGTAGAAAAAGCATTTTGGATCAAAGCTGCCCCAAAACAAGGCAAAAAATGCATTTTGTTTCTATGCAAATCGATTGCACTATAATGTAAATCGATTTGCACAGTATTTTTTTCAAAAATCTATGCGAAATTCACTTAGTGCAATCGATTGCACTGTTACAACAATCGATTGCACACTGTTACAGACAGCAAAACAACATTTTAAAAGGCCAAATTCTTGTTTAAACCTTCCATCAAATACCTTATGATCATGGATCCAATTGAGCACGAAAATTCCATCAAATTATGAGAAAATAACACCAATGGAATCAGAAAACAATGCTCAATGAATCAATCCCAAAGATCACCCTGAGATCACATTGTGAAAGATGGAAAATCCAACTTACCAAAGGTATATCTAGAGAATTATCAACACAACTTTAAGAATTTGCTTCAATTCAACCACAAGAATCAATTTCCCAAGTTTGGATGTAGAGAATTGATGAAGAAAAAGTGTTTGGATGAAGGTTTAGTTCAATGATTAGTAAGCTTCAATGCAAAGCTTACTAACTTTTCTTGAAAATGGAGCTTTGAGTGAATTTGGTAGATAGAGAGAATTGAGAGATTTTTTAGCAAAGTGATTTTGGTTATGAAAATATTGAAATTTGAATGAAATAAGGGCTCTATTTATAGAGTTTAAGATTGGGATTAGTGGTAATTTGGTAATTGATTCTTGGAGCCAAAATTTGAATTAATGATAATTCTTTCAAAAAAATGAAGAAAAACTGGAGCCAAAATTTGACAAGTTTAAAATTGATGATTTTTTTTTTCGAATTTTCACTCTGTGCAAATCTATTGTACTATAGCGCAAATCAATTTGCACAATTTATTTTTTCAAAAATTACGCAAAATGAACTTTGTGCAATTGATTGCACTCTAGGAGCAATCGATTGTTTAGTGAAAAAAATGAAATTCTTTTAATTCTTTTTCTTTGCAAATAGAGATTTTAGGGAAATAATACCGGAAAACCTTATTTGCCATATGCTTCGACTCGGTACCTACAAAACACAAATATGCAAAGACAAAGAAAAATATTTTTTTTTATTAGAAGTTAGTCAACAACAGAAGAGCAAACTTAAAGATAGGATGCAAATGTGATAAATGAAACTATTTATTAATGATTGTGGCCAAATGACAAAATATGATATGAAAGTGCGACTAAAAAAGTTAGGGGCGAAATTTAGGGTACAACAACTGGGTATTAAAAGTAGTCAATGATATTTGATTGGTCAATAGTGGAGGTGGAAAGGTGAAAAGGAGAGAGATAAAATTCGGACCAACATTAAAGACTGGACAAAAAATGTTCACAATAGGTGCAATCGATTTGCACACAGGTGCAATTGATTTTCACACATGTGCAATCGATTTGCACTAAGTAAAAAAAGTTCAGAAAATTATAACAAACATCGAGCAATCGATTTGCCTAAAGGGTACAACCGATTGCTACCAGTGAAAAATGTCCAAAAACCTATTGTAACAGCATGCACTGATTTTTACCATATAAAAAAAATTGACAAACAAGTAGCATAATCTTTTTTCAAGCATATTTTATGCATTTAATCATATACAAAACATGTATAAGAAGGAGTAAAGGTATAGATACTCTAAATAAATTGCAAAAAATAAATAGTTGAAATAAGAATATATGTGCACCTTTGATTATTGATAGAAATTAACATGAGATGAATGATCTTTGAGAAATTCATACGTCATTTTCATCCAAAATTCCCAATTCTCGTCGAATTTTGTAAAATGGTTCTCGTGACAAAGGTTTTGTGAAAATATCCGCGAGTTGATTGTGAGTATCTACAAAAGAAACTTCGACATCTCCTTGAAGCATGGGATTATGAAGGAAATGATGTCGTATATCAATGTGTTTGGTTCTTGAGTCCATAACTGAATTCTTTGTAATATTAATTGCACTTGTGTTGTCACAAGATAGAGGAATGCATCCTAGATCGAGTTCATAGTCACGAAGTTGTTGCTTAAGCCAAATAATTTGTGCATAATAACTACTCGCTGCTATATATTCCGCTTCGGCCGTGTTAAGAGAAACACATGCTTGTTTCTTACAAGCCCATGATACTAATGCATTTCCAAGAATATGAACCACTCGTGCTTTTTCTACCAGTATTACAACCTACATAATCTTCATCAGAATAACCAATTAAATTATAAACACTACATTTTAGATACCATAAGCTGACATTTGTTGTTCCTTTGAGATACTTCATGATTCGCTTGACCGTCATGATATGGGATTCTTTTGGATTTTCTTGAAAACGAGCATAAAGACAAACACTAAACATTATTTCAGGATGGATTGCCATCAAATATAACAGGGAATCGATCATACCTCAATATTTTGTAATATCAATGGAAACACCGGATTCATCTTGATCAACATAAGTACCGAAGCCCATTGGAGTATTCATTCATTACTTTAAATTTATCCATATTAAACTTTTTCAGTAATTCTTTGCAATACTTGGATTGGTTGATGAAGATGTCATCCTTTAATTGCTTAATTTGAAGTCCAAGAAAATAGTTCATCTTACCCGTCATGGACATCTCGAATTCTCCTTGCATCATCAATGAAAATTCTTAACACATTTCTTTGTTTGTCGAACCGAAGATGATATCGTCAATGTAGACTTGAACTAATAAAGTGTTACCTTTGATTTTTTTAATAAACAAGATCTTATCAACTTTACCCTTTTCAAATCCTTTTTCGCATAGAAAATTACTAAGTCTATCATAGCATGCTCTCGGTGCTTGTTTCAAACCATAAAGAGCTTTTCACAATTTAAAGACATGTGAAGGATTCTTTAGGTCTTCAAATCCCAAGGGTTGTTTAACATAGACTTCTTCATTGATGTAGCTATTCAAGAATGCACTTTTGACATCCATTTGGTAATTCTGAAAATTTAATGAACAAGCATAATCAAGTAAAAGATGAATAACTTCTAACCTTGCAACCAGAGCGAATGTTTCTTCAAAGTCGATTCCTTCTTCTTGATTATAACCTTGGGCCACCAAACTTGCTTTGTTTCAAACAATTATACCATTCTCATCATGTTGGTTTTTAAACACCCATCTGGTACCTATGATGTGTTTACCATTTGGCCTCGGAACAAGTTCCCAAACTTGATTTCTTTCGAATTGATTCAATTCCTCTTGCATAGAAACTACCCATTGATCGTCTCCTAAGGCTTCATCAACTTTGGAAGGTTTAATTTATGAAACAAATATCATGTCCAAGCAAGCATCATTGAGATGTAATCTTGTTGCAACTCCTTGACTAATATCACCAATGACTTTATCAATTGGATGATCTCTATGAGTTCTCTATTCTTTAGGTAAATCATTGTGATTTGTATTTTATTGTGAAACTTCTTCTTGATGTTCTGGTTGTTTCAAACTATGATCATTAGGAACTTCTTCCGAGGGTAAATCTATAATATCATCATCATCATCAAAAACAACTATGTCCTCCTTGGAGGTGTTAGTTTCATCAAAAGAAACATGCATAGATTCTTCAATAGTTAAAGTTCTTTTATTATATATTCTATAAGCTTTACTAGAAAGAGAGTAACCAAGAAATATACCTTCGTCGGGTTTCTCGTCAAACTTACCGAGATTGTATTTGTCATTATGAAGGACAAAGCACTTGTATCCAAAAATATGAAAGTGAGCAATGTCTGGCTTTCTTCCTTTGAAGAGTTCATATGGAGTCTTTTTCAAGATAGGTCTAATAATAACTCGATTTCCAACACAACATGTCATACTAACCGCATCTGCCCACAAATATTTTGGTAGATTTGCATCACTAAGCATTGTTCTTGCAAGTTTCACTTGTAATCGATTCTTTCTTTCAACTACTCTATTTTGTTGTGGAGTCCTTGGTGCTGAAAAATAATGAGAGATACCATGTTCTTCATAAAATTCTTCAAAAGACGCATTTTGGAATTCTCCACCATGATCACTTCTTATGGATACAATCTTTAACAATTTTTCATTTTGAATTTGCTTTGCGTACTTCTTAAATGCCTTGAAAGCGTCACTTTTCTGCACAAGAAACAAAGTCCAAGAATATCTAGAAAAATCATCAACAAAAACTAAAGCATATACATTACCTCCAAAGCTTCTTGTTCTTTATGGACCAAATAAGTTCATATGCAATAATTCTAGTGGCCTTGTAGTAGACACCACATTCTTAGATTTGAAACTTGATTTGGTTTGTTTTCCCTTTTGACAAGCATCACACAATTTATCTTTGACAAATTTTTCTTTGGTAAGCCAATGACAAGATCATGTTTGGTTAATTTATTTAAGTGTTCCATATGTATATGGGTTTCCATTTTATGCCATAACCACGATTCACTATTGTTTACCATAAGAAATTTTACTTTAAAAGATAAATCATCTAAAGAAATCATAAAGATATTGTTAATTCTTTTACCTTTGAGTCTTACCTCATTGGTGACTTTATCCAAAATCAAGCATTCATCTTTAGTGAACTTGATCTTGAAGCCCTTGTCACAAAGTTAGCTAATACTAAGAAGATTGTACTTTAGTCCTTCAACATAAATAATATCTTCAATGGATGTGAAAGGTGGTGCACCAATTTTGCCTTTATCAAGAATTCTTCCCTTATTATTATCTCCATAAGTGACAAAACCCTTGGGCTTTAGCACTAGATTTGAAAATTGATTTATGTCTCCCGTCATATGCTTGGAACAACCACCGTCGAGATACCATAGATTTGATGTGGTCTTCAAGCGTACCTAAAAAAAAATTAAGTTTTGTTAGGTACCTAAGTTGCTTTGGGTCCTTCATAATTAGTACCTTTATTTACCCACACATAATATCCACTTGCTACAGTAAAGTTTCTAACATAGCAAGCATTAGGTATATGGCTAGCAATACCATAATAAAAATGATTAGGTACGAAATTACTTCTATATCTAGGAGGATAAGAATTCTTCTTAAATTTTTTTTTCTTTTTAGGATAATGATGAATCACTTTAGGTTTGTTCACTTTCTCTTGGATTGTTTGGTCACTAGCCTTAATAAAGATAATTTTGTTAGAACTTGGCTTTGAAAACTTTGAATATCCAAATCCACTTTTATCTGGAGTATCTTTGTTGACTAAGGACACCTTCCAACCTAATTTTTCCTTTTTCATATCTTTTAAGAACTCTTTTCAATTGGACAATTTGGAAAGAAAGTGATTCACAATTTTTGCATACAAAATTCTCTTTTTGCTCACTAATCATCTTTTATTTTTCATTGTTAAAATCTTTTTCCATTGTCTCAACTTTTTCTTCTAAAGATGAGATTTGTTTGTTTTGAGATGATATAGTTCTGTATAAAATTTTGCATTCATTTAAGAGTTTGTTTATTACACCTTGTGCATCATTATCAAAGAGAGAAACAATCATAACTAACCTCACTATCTTCATCATCGGAATGGTGTGAAGCCATCAATGCTAGATTTACACTTTCGTCACTATCCGAATCGGATCAAGAACTTATCTCATTGTCTTCCCATGCAACATAAGCCTTTTTATTCTTAAACTCCTTTTTGCCTTTGAACTCATTTTTCTTGGAGAGTTTCAGACAATTCGGCTTTATATGACCTTGCTTGCCACATTCATAACATGTGACATCTTGTGTTGATGTGGAGGCTTCTTTATCCTTGTTCTTTGAAAATTTCTTCCTTTTTACAAATTTAGAATTACCAAAATTATATTTAGATCCAAAGAAATTTCCTAACCTTTTAACAAGAAGCATGAAATTTTCGTCTTCTTCCGGATTGTCTTCTTTTTGAACTTCTTTGGAATTAACCTTTAAAGCAGTGCTTTTATATTTCTTCTCTTGATTTTCATGTTTTTCCAATCTTCCAAGTTCAGTCTCATATTCTTGCAGTTTTCCAAATAATGTTGTGGAAGTTATTCGGGACAGATTTTTTTTCTTCGGATATCGCTGTCACTTTTGGTTGCCATTCCAGGGTTAAAGATCTAAGCACTTTAAGATTAAGTTCTTCGGTAGTAATAGTCTTACCAAGAGCATTCAAATGATTTGTTAAGTGCACAAATCTTTTCTGCAAGTCAAGAATGGATTCTCCGGGCTGCATTCTGAATAACTCATATTCTTTATTTAAGTTATTCAATCTTGACCTTTTAACTTCAACAGTTCCTTCATGAGTTTCTACCAAAGTATCCCATATTTCTTTTGCCGTTGTGCATGCCGAGATACGAAATAACTCATCCATGCTTACAACACCTTGGAGAAGATTGATTACTTTCTTGTTATAAAGAACTTTCTTTTCATCATCTTAGTCCCATGCACTTTCGGGCTTAACAGAACCAACACCATTGACAACCGTAGTAGGGACGAAAGGGCCTTCTAACACTGGTTTCCAAACTTCCTTTCCTTGGGATTCTAAATGAGCCTTCATGTGTATTTTCCAGAAGTCGAAATATCCACCACAAAATAGTGGAGGCTTATTGTTGCTACCACCATCTTTAAATACCAGATACTAATTTGCGGAAGCCATTCTGGATCTTTAGAAACAGGTTAACTATAACTAGCTTTGATGCCAAATGTAAGTATAAGGTTTTCCTAAGAGGGGAGGGGGTGAATTATGACTTTTAAAATTATTTCTGATTTTATGAATCTTTGATCTTTCTTTTCTGGTTTTTGGTTAAGTGATGAAAGCGATAAAATGCGGAAAGTAAATAACAAAAGGATATATCCTGGCTCCCCTCACAGTCCAAGAGTACTCCAGTCCCTTTTCAACACGAAAGAGATTTCACTATAGTTAGAATGGTTGTACAATCTATTCACACCAATTATGATGCTTAATATCTAACCTATAGGGAGATCAAAGGTTCTTAACACCTTTAAGATCTAAACAATAAGTGCAAGAAGAACAATCCTCTTCAATACACACACTTGCTTTCAACAATCCTGAATAGTAAGGGGAGTAATAATGTATTTTGATTTTTTACAAGAGATTTTGAAATATGATACAATATATTAATCTTGGATTGATCTTATCATCTAATAACAATAATTCAGAATGACTAAAGAATTAGATTGCTCAAGAATTTCTATTTTATGTGATGTGAACATATGCAAAAAATTCTTGAATGAAAGATGAACACTTGAATTATGAATTTTGAAATTTAGGCAAAATTTAATTGGAAGAGGTGAGTTTTGGTTTTGAAAATCACGTACTTATAAGTGTATAACACCTCTAGGAAACATGGTAAAGTTATGCAAAAATATCATGAACAAATGCCAAGATAAAATGAAATGGTTCCATGAAGTGGTGCATGAAGATGTGTGAAAAAATGGGTCTGTTTTTCAAATTCGTTCAGGGTGAAATTGATTTGCATTTAGTGTAAATCGATTTCACTTAGAAATTTTTCATATTTTTGCTTTAAGAAACTTGTGTAAGTATGTGAGTATGTTATGCAATCATGTTTTGATCTTTGAGCATCTAAGACTTAAGTACTTGGAAAGAATTATTATTATACCTTCTAAAAATTGCCAAGTGCTTGAAACAAAGTTTTCAAACATGATGCTTTAGCTTGACTAACATCTTTTCCTTCTTGCCATTATGATCTGTCTTCTTTAAAACAAAGTTATTCATTGAGAATCTTGATTTCACATATGCAACATGATGACAACTGTAAAAGATCAAAACATATGGCATTCATCCTGTAGAACCAAAATTTTATTCTGATGACCTTGGATTGCTTAAAAAAGGTGCATGAGGAGATGAAAATGCATAAGTTGAAATTAACTCAATTTTTTATTTTAAAACGAATTGAGAAATGATTAAATGTTGACTTTTACTAAACTAATGAAAATGCTTTCGATGAATGAATGACTTGGGGTAAAATTAGGTTATGACAATAATTTATAAATTTCTAATTTTTTAAACAGTACTAGAAAAACTACTTTTTATGACAATGATTTTAACTCACATATGAAAAAATCGAGGTATAATCCCTGGACGTGCCATGTTTTTTTCCTTAAAAAATATAAAAGTTAGTTCGTCAGTTTTTTTTAATGAAAATCGAGAGGTAAACTAGTTCAGTGTACATGCTTCAAATTCCATAAACTTTAGATTATGTTTTTATTTCATGAAAAATGTCATCTTCCTGAATAATTTTTTTTTAATATAAATTTTTTTACGTCAGTTATTTATGAAAACCAAGGGGTAAACTAACTCATTGTACATGCTTCGAATTCCAGCAACTTCATATTATGTTTTTATTTCATTAAAAGTGGCGTCCTACTGAATATTTATTTTTAATCTAAAAATATGCCAATTTTTACATCGATTTTTTTCCATTCGCAGTAAAATTTATTTCTCTTATACATATATATAACTTTAGCTTGTAGCATCATATTTCACTTTTCTAAGGAACAAAAACAAAACCCTAACGAAGAGCCATTAACAAGATATCCAACAAGAGAGCCCTAAACAACGAGATCCATAAACACATATCATCTTCAATACAAAGATGATATGTGTTTAGTGTAACACCCTATTTCCCCAACGGTAAATTTAATAAAAATCAGAGTAAAATAAAACTCCAAAATAAGATGTCACATCATTCAACATATTCAAATATGCTAAGTTATGATAAGACAGATGCATAATGCACATTTAGGATGAACCGACAACATTTCAACATGATATTCAAACTTCAACTTTATTAACGCAGCGGAAAGAATTTCATAATTATTCTAAAATCTTCAACCATTATAAAATCAACAATTTAATCAATTAAAAGAGAGTCTACAACACTTCTAAAATACTCAAAAAAGACATAAATTAAATAAAACAATCGAGCGTTCATCCCCCCGGTGTTACGTATCATATCAATGACACCCACTCAATAAGAGAAAGCAACCTCTTCTAGACTTCGCGACTTCGCACTACTCCTGACTATGTTCAAGTTACCCACGTGGAGGAAACATTCAAACAATAAGGGTGAGATATCATAACAATATAATAGGTTATATAATTATAATTAAACAATAGATATATCATGTAAGAATTCGAGTTTGACAATTATTAGTCACATCATCTCAATAAGTCCACAATTCAACAATTCAACAAATGTAGTGCAACTGACTCTGATGCAAGATGCACGTGGTACCATCAGGGCATAAGCCCTCAAAAATTTACATATAGGCCAGGGCATAAGCCCTCAACATTTGCCAATACAGGCCAGGGCATATGCATTCAACATTTGCCAATACAAGCTAGGGCATAAGCCCTCAACATTTTGCATAAAGGCCAGGGCATAAGCCCTCAACGATGCATGAAATGCGACATGCTACAATCATAATTATGCAATTCCAAGAATACCATCAACATTAAGCCAATTTTGAGGCCAACATCACCTTCTTAGATCTGCAACGTCACCTGTAAAATCATCGCACATCACGGGTACGACAAACACAGCTTATCACAACATTTTTGGTGTCATGACTCATCCAACATACACATTCATCGCAATAATTTCGATAAAATATTAGACCACTATTGTAAAGTAAATTTCATATTATAGAAAATATTTTTAGCTTTTCAACAGTTCAAACGGTGCGTCAAACAGACACTCGGGGCGAAAGTTATGATTTTTAAAAGTTTTCAAAAATAATGTCAGCTTTGGCGGTAACCGGTTACCCAGATATGGTAACCAGTTACTGCAAGACAGTAACCCTGGTTTCTTCCAAAATTCTTCGCGGTAACCGGTCACCCAGTTAAGGTAACCGGTTACAGAAAGTCAGTAGCCAAATATTCAGAAATACAACAACGATAGCCGGTTACCCATATATGGTAATCGATTACCCCTCGTGAACAGACCCAAAAACTTGATTTTTCTGCTACGAAATCCCATTCTCTTCACCCAAAAACCACTTTTTATGACAAATCAAACACCTCAATTGTTTTAAATCATCAACACACATCATATACCATAAACTCAACACAATCAACACATCAATTTCATCATTTACAAGCAATTACACAATCAATCTCAGAACAATTTACCCAAAAAACCTAACATTCAATATCCTTATTTATCCATAATTAAACCACCTATTAGAGAGTCAGAACCCCGCCCTTACCTTAGGTTTGATGATTCTAAGCTCTCTACCAAAAATTCCTCGCCCGAGCTTGTATGCTCCTCTCTTCGTTCTTCTCTTCTCACTTTCATGATCTATTCCTCGTGTTATTTCCTCTCTTGTTCTAACTACACTTTAGACCCCTAAATCTATATACGAACTTTGTCCCTCCTCTTATTACTAGATTTATTTTATTTATTAATTATTAATATTATAAATTATCATTTATCTCTTATAAATATAATAGTAATAATAATAATAATACTAATGTTGCTAATATTCTTCATTCACTCCCACGTTTGTACACTATTAGCCATACACCCCTAACTTCTTCAATTATTATTACATTTATCCTTCCAACAATTTCATCAAAATGCATCATAAGATCATCAACACATATAAGCACATCATATCATCTATTTTATTCGAATAAAATAATTCTAATTAAAATCACGGTGTTACATTTAGGGCTCTCGTTTCTTCTTCAGAGATCTAATTCATTTTGTGTCACTTCTTCTTTAGAGATTTGATACGTCAAATATCATTACTCATATTTTTGTTGTTGATATTGAGATCTGAAACCATAGAGATTTATCTTGTTATTGTTGTTTGAACATGTTTATGTTATAGGTTTATTAATTTTGTTGTTGTTGCTATTGAGACCCGTTATTGAGACCCGAAACCCTATAGGTTTTATGTTATTGTTGTTGTTTAAACATATTAATGTTATAGGTTTATTGATGTTGTTGCTGTGGTTGTTGAGACCCGTTGTCGAGACCCTAAAGGTTTTATGTTGTTGTTGTGGTTGTTGTTGAGACTCATTCTTGATGTTGCTGTAGTTGTTGTAGTTGTTGATGTTGATGTTGATGTAATTATTGATGTTGATGTTGTTTTTGTTGAGTTTTAGATTGACATTGATATTGAGTTTATGTTTTTTTATGATTCTTTGTGCATATCTTATCTTATTATGTTAAATTGAGTTTATTTTATCTAATGCTGATTGTCTGTTTCACTAACCCCTTTTTGAAAATAAAACCTATTAAATTGACTTTGAAAATAATCATATATAAAATTATGTTGTATTTGAAACATACCTTACACTGATTAAATTTTTTCTAGCATTCTACAATTCAACATTCATCTCATGTTCTTTTATAGTTAAAATCTCTCAAATACATCTAGTTTTCGTTCAACTTTCTTCTAGAATTTTTTATTAAAGAACTTGAAATAGTGAAGAGATTTTAACTATGAAAGAACTTGAGATGGATGATGATTGTAGAGTGCTTGAAAAATATTAACCAGTGTAAATTGTTCTTCTAATATAATACAATTGTTCATATAATTATTCTCCTAACCAATTTTGAGAAGTTATATGTTCAGTTGGGGTTTAGTGAAATAAGAAATCCACATTAGATTTAATAAACTGAATCGTATTTTACCTGTCAGTTTTATGTCCAAATCGAGGTGAAAGGTGTTATACCCGTCGGTGGAAGTGGAATGTCAAAATTGAGGAGAAAAGGTGGTTTCCCCTTTTAAGAATTTCAAAAAGGAACTCCTTGGGGATCAAACGCATGTGAAGACCACTTTACCCCCTTCAAAATCAAGGGGTAATGTGGCAAGCTTTCATGACACCCTTGGTTTTCTTGCCTCAATAACTGAGGTAAGATCCCCTTCATTACTGAGGTTAAATGTGTTTTTTGTAGTAGTGAAAACTATCTATGAATAAAACATTCATATGCTCCGCCTTGTGTGTTCATTTTCTCTTGCTCGACACTCGGAGAAACTCCATATATCATTTTAATAGTATCCTATATTTCCTTGGCGGAATTACAATTATGAACATAAAAGAGTTCAATATCATCGAATAAAATAGCTATAAAATTCTTAGTTTTTAAATCAATTTCAAGTTTTCTCTTTTCCTCAATGGTCCAAATATAATCAGGTTTATCTACTAATTATCCATTTATATAGCGAGTAGGGATAAAAGGACATCTAATTATTGTTTCCCACAACTTAAGATCAATACTTTGAATGAAAAATTTAAATCTAACTTTCCATAGTTTAAATAATGAAGAAGATGTTCTTCATCTATCTTAGTTTAGTTTTGATGAAGGCAAAAGCTTATCATTGAATAAAGATCGAAGAAGAAAAAGATTGGAATAAAGTATCTAGATTAGACAAGCTTTGGAATTCAAAAGATTGGGTGATTTGTCAAGGTACTTGAATGGAAATTCATATGTTTATATAATCTTTAGATGCTCAAGAAACTTCACCTCATATTCTAAAAATATTTCCTAATCATTCCTATTGCATGTTCGTTCAAAAGATTAACTTTCAAATGGAAAAATTAAAGATTTGCAATAGTGTAACCGATTTGCATATTAGTGTAACCAATTTACATTTGATTTTGTTTCAATAATTTTAACATTGGACACAATATAACTGACTTGTATAATTGTATAACCGGTTACACTTGTGATTTTTTGTAAAAATCTAAACAAGTATGAAACCTTTTTTACACCATTGCTATTGATCATGAAATTTTTTCCAAGTATTGCCATTCATTCAGGAGGCATCTCTCAGTGTATTTAAAGGGGGAAAAATCAAATTTTAAATGACCACTTTCACTCAATTTAAAACTACAATTCAAATATGTTTTAAGAGTTTTTCTCCATCCAAAACCTTAAAACTTTTTATGCATAAATGATCATATCATTGCAAAACATTTTTGAGAATTTAAGGTTATTATATTTGAATTGTACATTGAAAGATAAGATTAATTTCCTATATTGGAATTTATTCAAGAACAACTTCATATTCAGATTTTTTCAAGACTTGTTATTAATCACCAATTGTGTGCTCACTTATTTTGTAATAGTAAGTGGCGTGCTTTCTAAGTATTATAAACAAAAGTGGTATATTTTCTAGTTTATGTGAGAATCATCATAGTGTTGGTGATTATTGGAAAAGGTCCTTTAAGTCGGGTGTTTTTGTAACATCGAGGAACTGGTGTTCTTCTTTGTTGTTGTTATAAAATTGTAAGAGAAATCTTAGTAGTAGGCTTGTACAAAGATCTAACAATAGGGGAAATATCTCATGGAGTGTGAGGGGACTGGGTATTCATGTTTGGAAAAAGGAACTTGAATATATTGTTATGTTCTTTATTTTCTACATTTAAAATTTTTCATTTTACCTCACATGTTCATCGAAATACTCCATGAAAAATAAGAGCATAAGAACCATCTTTTAAAAACGAAAAAAAGTCTTAAAGCCTAATACACCCCTTCTTAGGCGCACTATGAACTTTCATAAACCTATTACCATTAAATGATGGAGTTGTATTTAGGAAATATATCTTGTTAGAAAAGGTGTTGGAAGTCATATTCCTCCTGATACGATTAATATTTGAACACGAGTTAAGTTGTGATGCCACTTGTTGGACATATGACTCCACACACAAGAGAGTGGGTGAATTGTGGTGGTTTGAAAATTGATAGTTTAAAAATTTTTGTTTTCATTTTAATAGTTAAAAGACATTTTCAATAAAAAAATTCTTGGTTAATTTACAATATCACCCTTTCCAAAACAAAAATCTCACTTAAACACAAAAGCTTTCTGGAAGCGTTGTGGCTAAAATTATAGTGAGAGAAAGTAGATAATATTTTTAGTGAGATAAAGAACTCTTGTTTTCTTGACGTACGAATGTGAATGGAGAGGCCTCTATTTATAGGCTAGAGGTTGACATAAAAAAGGAAAAGATATGTGGGCCAAATTAATGATCAAATCAATTAGTACCTTAGGTCAATTGATTGAGTGCCCTAAATAATCATTTGCAATGGCTCAATTTGGAAAGAATAGATAGGGAGTTGTTTCCCTTAATTAATACCTTCTCACAATCGTTTATGGAGATCTTTTGTACTGACCCAATTAAATGGAAAGTTCAAAACCTTGTCCAAAACATTCTAACAATTCCTAATTTAATTGGTTAGGCTAAAAAAAAGTTCAGTTTGTTTTCTTTGAGAAATAGAGGCTTTAAAACATGTTTTTGTGTGTGTGTGATTTAGCCATATTAAATTACAAAAATGATCTTGTGTTTTTACAAAACACGGTTCACTCAAACACCATTGGGCGAGCTTTCACACTTCCTCTCTTTCACACTTTAAAACTTCAAGACTTTTTTGAATAAACTAATCATATAAGAACTTGCTCGAGTATTCTTGGATATGAGGATTGAGATATCTTCAAGTTTAATGCCATCATAGTATTATTTTTGCAATGATCATCAAACCTTACTTCGTCTTCTTAATTGGAGAAATGATCTTTAAAAAACTATCTTGTGCATCTATAATTGTTTGTCATACTTGCTTGGATTTATGCTTGTCATCCAAGTTATCATCATCAAAAGAAAACTATGATAATAATCTTTAGCTTTGATCACTTCTTGAATACCATACAAAACATGGTTCCAATGTGGGGATTCCTAAGTTTGCTATGACTCTTCCTTCCAGGGTGCCTCGGACCTCTCAAGTGGCACCAACTTGTTTCTTTGAGAAAGATGTTGCTTATATTCAAAGTCTTTCTGATACAACCAAGATGGAACTAATCGTCAAAGGTGTTTACCATATGTTGCATGGTGTTTCTTTGATCACCCTGGTGGCTTCTAGTTGGGGCGTGGTATTTCCTCTGGAAATTTACCCAAAGGAGAAGGAACAATGGATAAGCAAGTGTTAGATATATGTCTATGAACAAACTGCTCAATAGAAAAATGGGTCGAAACTCTAGAAGGGGGATGAAGCAGTCCCAAAAGGAAGCTAAATGCGAGTAGAAGGAGGTCGAGAAACTACTTTGTTTTAAAAGAAGTGGAGACTCATGGTGCCCCATCTAAATTAGTAGATAGAGTTTTAAGAAGGAGTTATTCTCCTAAGTGAATTCCGCCAAAAAGGCTCTAGAAGAGGAAAAAGAATCTCGTTGGGAGCTCGATAAAGAGTATGAGGCCATTGTTAATGATGGCATTCAAGGCACCCTTGATGCCTTCTATATTGCCATTGAACATGTTTGTGCTCTTTGTTTGGGTTTGAACTTCCTATGGAGAGGGTATGAGTAGAGGATGAAGGGTCAAGTAGAGTGGTGTGGTATTTAGAAACAATAAGAAGGTCTCGACATCTAGTGAAGAGGATGGCGAGTAGGGGTGTTCGCGGTGCGGTTTGGGCGGTTTTGAAGCAAAAAATCACCCGAACCGCAAGAGAAAAAAACACGCAGTTTGGTTTGGTTCGGTTGGCTTTTAAAAATAAATCCGAACCAAACCAAACCAAACTAATGAAGTTTGGATTGATTCGGTTGGTTCGGTTTTTTACAAAAAAAAATTATTAAGTCATACAAACAAATATAGAGGAAAATATAATTTTGTGTTTAATTGTTCGTACATTACCATAAAAAATTTTATAATTGTCAAAATAAGTTTATAATTTGATACATAAAATTGCGTATTATAATTTTATCTAAATCTAAAGAATGATATAAACAAGATTGCATTCTTAAATAAATATTATACAAAGAATACGATAAAATATAGTTTTTGGAAATAGTATTTATAAATGAATAATATTTTATTTTTTTATGATTTGTAAATTAAAATGAATATAATACAAGGTATGATAAAATATACACATAATACATGTTTATTTCTCTAAAGAATTAAAGAAATATATATTGGTTAGTAAGATTTTATAACATAATGCGGTTTTGTTTGGTTTGGTTTGGTTTGTAAAATATAAACCGCAAACCGAATCAAACCATGCGGTTCCGCGAGAAAATGATCCAAACACATCCGAATCAAATGCGGTTTTTTGCAGTTTTGATTTAGTTCGGTTCGGTTTTGAGGTTTTCTATTGGATCGGTTTGGTTTTGAACACCCCTAATGACGAGGATGTCAAAAAGGAGGAAGGGTTTGGCAGAGAAGTGTGATATTTTGTAATATTTGTTTAAGTAATACTTTGAGTCATTTAGACATTTGTATTTTGTTTTAAACAATACTTATTTATTACTTAGTTATTTGAATCTCCACTTGATTTGTTGAATAGTCTTTATTCAACACTTCATTAAATTTTATCCCCCTATGGTTTTACTTTACTACTTTGTTCACCCACTATTTTGTTTCATCGTTATGCTCATCTGCAACTTTGTTTCTTCGTACTACTCGCCTGCGATTTTGTTTCATTTCTTGGAACGGTGTAAGGTTTGACGTCAGGGAGAACTAAGCCTGGGCAAGAGTTGGGTCCTCTTGTTTCCACCAGGTTTATGCCTAGTTTGGATTTGACTTATTTTAGACTTCACCGCTTATGCTCGTGAAGTGGCTAGCTACTAAGAGGGGTGTCAGCTATGGTTTGGAATGCCATGAATTTTTTTCCTCCTGTTTTCTTTAACAAAAATCAACAACAGTTCTTGCAATGAGTGTTATATGATTAATTTTAAAACATTACACATAGATGTCGGGGAGTGTAAAAACATTACACATATATATGAGGGAATACATTTTTGGAAAATATCATTAATTTTAGAACATTACACATAGATGTGAGGGACTGTAAAAACATTACACATAGATATGAGGGAATAAAAACTTAGTTGTAATATTTAAGCACTTAGTTGTAATATTGTTTGAGTTTTTCTGTATTCCATGTTCTTGGCATGGGTTCGTCGACCAGAGTTTTCAAAGTGTAAGCTCATTTTCCCATGTCGGTCTTGATCATGTACGGTCCTTCTCAATTGGTTTTGAGTTTCCATTTTTGTATTTTTTTCCCTATAACATCGACATGATTAAACACCAGATCTTATGGTTTGAATTCTTGAGGCCTAACTTGCTTGTGGTACTTAGCAATTTTTGCTTGTTTGACGACACCGCTCGTAAGGGAGGTGGTAGCCTTATCTTCTTCTAGGAGGTTAACTTCTTCCCAGATTGCCTTGGAGTTATCTTCTTCTAACAGGGGAAATTTTGTCATCTAGCTTAGTTCCTTTATTTCAACCAGGATGGTGACTTTGGTCTCATAGGTTAGCTGAAAAGGAGTTTCGCCGGTAGTTGAACGGGTGTGGTCCTATATTCTTAGAAGACGTATGGGAGCTCATCTGCTCAGTTTCCTTTTACTGTTATAAGTTTTCATTTTAACCCTCTCTGGACTATCTGGTTTTCCGCTTCGACCTTCATTTTGGTATGGGCTGCCTGTTTGTCGGTGTTTTTGGTAACCAATCACAAGTTTAGAATAAAGTGAGATTAACTAAAAAAATATCCAAAGCAATTTGTGCAAATGATTTGTGTGAGCACACGTGTGTGTGAATTGAATGTAATTATCGTTTTAATGATAACGACGTAGAAATACACTTTAAATGAAGTTAAGTTGCGATAAATGACAAGGTAAAATGCAGTAAATGACATTAAACAATTTTTAAAGTGAAAGAAGGAAAAAAATAAATGTTGCATTTAAGGAAACATGAAAGCAATGAAAAGACTGGACCCAGACACATACATGTTTCTCACACACTGATTCACTCTTTAAATTGGGTACTTCAGCGGTATGGAAAGTGTGTATGAAATTTTGCAAACTTTTTTTATAATATATGAGTCTGCGTTTTATTCTATTTATAAAATAACTATTAATGACAGTTTTAACCAGTATGCCCCAATCCACGTTTGATCTTCATTTTCCCACTAGTGTGTTTATGTGTCACCCACATTTCTCTCTGTTCACAACCCATATTGGGGTATAAGTGTTTTAAACCGCCGCACGAACGTCTAGAACTTGCTAAAACTACAAAGTTTTTCCCTTCGTGGTTTAGTCAACGTATATGTTGGCTGTAGTGAAGGTTCTATCGACTTCTCTTTTAAAGATTCTCGACATGTTTTCAAATGATCCTAATCTTGTGGATATATTTCCGAGATTCCTCCAAACTATGATTCCTCTCACCGACACCATTATAGGTGCTTTGTCGATGCTTCATCATCAATGTTCCATTAAAACACTTCATTAATGAAAACATTTCATTAATGTATTCTAACCTACAAATGTCCTTTTATTTTGACGTTCTCTGTTAACTTTCTCTTAGCGGAAAATCCAAGTGTAACAGATGCCCCTAAAAAATGTCTCCTTCGACCAACCTCTGAGGGGAGAAAGGTAGTATTTTTATAACCACTTCGTCATTTTTTCCCCAAATTCTGCACACGTCATCTCATCCATTCCTTTTGTTAGTCATTCATCATGAATAAATTTTTACCAAAATGTCAGATCTCAAAATGTGCAACCGGTAAGCCATTATTACCTTAGTTTCCAAGGGCATTTAATAGCCACTAACAATGTAATTAAATTTTTATTATTAATCTCATCAACAATATTTCCCACAACTCGAGGAATTTCATTGGCTTCAAACACGCCACTTGTCCATATTTCTAGAATAAAAATGGTTTGTCGCCTTTTCTCTTTCTATTTAAACTCTTTTCTTCTCCCACTTTCGTTTTCTTCCTCCATCTCCATTTCTGAGATACTTCAAGTGAGAAACCCTAACAACGTTATTCACCATTTTCTTGCTACTTTAAGCTGCTTTTTCCTTCATAATTCTCAAGCTATCAATGGCATATCACGATTCTATTCAGATGCACACTCCGTTAGTTGCTCGTATTGAAGGGACAATTTTGAGTAACAACCAAACTTATGTCCCAAAACCTCCTCTGGTGGAAGTTACTAGAAGACTTTGATACTCTAATGCTTTAATCCCCTACTCTATTGCAGGCGTTACACTTATCTTCTCTAGTCATATCCATAGGATTATTAAAAAGCCTAAATTCTTGGCGTATTTTTCCCCAACCTCCATGGGTGAGAACCTGTGGTTTTGTGATCAACCTTTTGATTTTTAGCTCCTGGAAAACGAGGTATATTTCTCTCCTCCTCCACTTAAGGCCCCTAATTTGGCATAAATCAAATGGTTAAACAAGGTGGGGAGGAAGAGGAAGTTCACATGGCAGGCACTGGGAATCTATGACCTTATTCAACTCCCAAGGGTAGATATCAATACAATTCTTCCATGCTTCTTGCAACTTTGTGTTTTTAGAAGAAGACCATAAACACTTTTCAACTCCCTTATGGGCTTATCACTCGTACTCTCTTTGATCTAGCTACTATTGACGGGCTTCGACCAAATAGAGAAATTTATGATCCATTACGCCCTACGAGGATGAAACCAGATTTTGAGTCCTCTAATGGAGCTTTTGACACTTTCATTAAGGACCACTGTGGGTCGATTAATACAGTCAATGCCCACAAGCACATAGCATTCTTAACCTATTGTGCTTATTTTTTTGACCTTGTGTACTGGTCACCATCTTTGACATTTTGTAATATTTCCATCTTGGCCAAATTAATCTCAATTTGAATGTTATCTTTTTGTTGTTATGCTAATATCTTGAAGAACATGTCTATACTTTTTCAAGTATTTCACATTTATCCTTAGAGTTCATTTTTTAGGACATAACTCCTCAATTTCATATACATTATTGAGAAACACTTGGTTAACCTTGAAAGGCCCTTCCCAATTTAGTGATCATTTCACTAAGGTTCTGTCTTTCTTGTTGATGGACAATATTACCTTTGTTGTAATGTGCCTTATAAATCTTTGTTGATGAAGAGAAAGAAAACATATTTCAAGATTGCCAAAAATCAAAAAGTCGAAAAGTAATATGGTCCGAGTGGTTTATGGGTATCAAGTTCGGTTATATTAATATGGAGATCATATAAATTAATAGAAAAAAATATTATAAGATGATCATAATAATCTACAAGATATTATAAGATATATATTTATAATATTTTAATGATATTATAAGATATATATTTATAATAGTCTAAGAGATATTATAAGATATTTATAATATTTGAGAGATATTATAAGATTATAATAATATATTTTATTCTAATAATTAAGGAGATATGTTTTGGGATTTGTTATGCATTTGTTGGATTTTGACTATTATAAATATGTATCTCTTCCGTTATTATATTATGACAATCTTAGAGCTTACAACAACAAGGGATAACAAGGGTTTAAAGGTATAACATAGTGTTTTGGCTATTACCAAGGGAAACCTTAAAAAGGCAAGGGTTTTGGATACCATTAGAGTTATCTAAGGTTATTGGGAATTGAGAAACAGATGTTTACACCTTGGGTTTGAGTTATTCATATATTGAAGGTTGAAGAGGTTGGGAAACACTTGGGTAGAAAATAGGGTAATTCTTGGGAGCCTTTCGGGTTTCTCTTGGGAACCTGAAGTAAAAGACTATTTTCTTGTACCTCATCTATAATCTCTTGTTAAACAACCGGCCGAACCGTCATTCGATAATTTAAAATATCAATGAAGTCGCCACCGAATGTCTTTTATCCCGCCGAAAGGGAAAGGTAAACATCAAGAAAACCTGAGAAGGGTGAAATCACGGTCTTGTAACCGAGAGATGGGGTAAGGGAGTATGTTATGCGAGGGAAAGGTATTAGCACCACACACGTCCGTAGTACTCTACGGTATCCACTCTTGTTGTTCTAATCTAATGGGTGCAAAAATATATATCTAAGTTGTACAAGGAAAAAGGAAGATGCAAGGAGGGAATGCATGCAAAAAGAGAAGAGAAAATAATGTAGGGAAAATAAAAGTTGTGCTTACTTGGGCCCTACTCCAGTGCCTACATATCCCTTTTAAGGAATCAAAGCAGCTGTAGTTCAGCTTATATATTTTGGTTGGTTTGTGTTTTTTAGTTAAGAAGACAAAAGCAACAATCAAGATGGAAAAAGCATCAGATAAAACGACAAAACATCAACAACAATGATAAAGCAACAAAAAGGATGGCAAGACATCACATGGCGACACAAACTCAAATGATAAAATGTCAACATGATAGGAAAATATCAGACAAGACGATAAAACATTGCACCTAGCAATGATATCAAAAATAAAAGAAGGATAACAAACATAAGAGATGGTGAAACATTGGCAACAAACATATGTGATGGCGAAACATCGGTAAAAAGATAGCAAGATAACATGGAAAAGATGGTGAAACATCAATAAACCAGATAATAAAACATCACACCTAACAATGATATGGAGAATCAAATTAGGATAACAAACATGTGCACGATGAAGAAACATCGGCAACAAACATATGCGATGGTGAAACATCGGCAAAAAGATAACAAAAATAGGGAAAAGATGGAGAAACATCAATAAACCAGATGATAAAACAAATCAGAAAGGCGCACAAGCAATTAAGATTGGTTTGTATTTTTCACCTTGAAGAAGGATTTAAGTTTATTAGAGATTTTTTATGATTTGCCAAGAAGAGGTTTTAGTTTTAAGATGCAAGAATGCAAAGAAAGGGAAAATAACTAAGGGAGACTAGCCTAGAACTATCCCTAATATTATCATACAATGATTGATCCTAAGGTTGAGGATGAAAAGGGGAATTCCTACCCTATGTTAGCATGCATGGATACCTATCCTAGTGTCTAGCTCGAGGACTAACCCTACACGAGTAATCCTAAGAGAGCATGGTAAATACCAAACAAGTAAACAAACAAGTGCTTTGGAAAAAGCATGCAATCGGGGTATACTGACTCAGGGGATGTGGGATATAAAGAGAAATAATTTAGGTAAGGGGAGAGGATCACCCTAAGCAAACAAGTGGGAGACAAATGAAATAAGATAAATGTGACGTTCAAAGCGACTGCACACCTAACCAAGATATAGGAGATCGAGGTAGATGACATAAGACAATATGAACGATCACGGAGTGTCAGCATCGGCCAATACGAACTCCTGACAAAGCATGGGGGTTTGATCGCAGAACCCTTACCCACTTGACAGACTCGATACATATGACCTGCACGACTCTGAAGCATTGACGTACCACGTGAGCTAAGGATGACACAGAATAGAATATGCGGGGGTCGATTACGGACCCTTCCCAACTCTCCTCCTTTTGAGGACTTATTATCTGTAATATAATTCGAGCACAAATATAAACACACATGCCTAATACCTACTCCGAAGGTAGGGTTTTAAACAATCACAATTAGCACACCAACAAAATTGCCTTAAACAAGTCTTTAAATAAATCTGAGGGATTCCTGACATGATCAGCAACAGAAGTCCCCGTCATACATCTCTATTCCTACTTGACATGGCAAGGAAAGCGATAAGAACCCTACTTCTCAGGATCTCTAAAAAGCAGTAAATGGCAGAGATAAAAGGGTAGTAGTGTAATACCAAACTGATAACTGTCTGTAGTAACTAAATGAGAGAAAGAAACCCAGAGAACTTCAAGCAAGCTAGCATCAATAAACAAATCAAGTCAGAAATCACTCCATTGAATATGAACATTTAGGCTTCAAATATGAACATGTCCCACAAGTTTTGCATAGCAGTCACAATCACATATATACCCTGCAAAGACTATCAAATATTCAAGTCAAAATGGATAACTTTCTCAGAATACCTCGCACATTCAACAGACAAATTAATGATCTCAAGAAGAAATGGTGAATTAGATGAGGGATGGATGATGACATAAAAAGGCAATGGAAAGAACATGGTAGTAAATTTCAAAGCATTAGATATTGGAAACACCAAGTAGGCATATGCAACAAATATGTCAAAGCTAAAGAACTATTTCTCCTTTTTATCACCATGTTGAATTGACAAGTAAATATCAATCAAGGATCATAGGAGCTTGAAAAGAATACATTCAAAGACCTTGGAAGTTAGTAGCAACCACTACTCAATCATACTAATTTATTTCATTAGGATTCATAAGCATAATAGAAGGGGGATTCCACAAAATGCATCATAAAGCTTAGATTTGAAGTTAACAATAAAAGGGATTCAAACAAAGGAAAAGTTAGAAGGCTTTAAACAATTCAAAGACTTAAAATCAAGCTTCTAACATGCTATGAGGATATAATCAAAATGTTATAATGTTGACCCTAATACATGTTGCACAAGTGCATTCAATATACCTAAAAGATTCAAGATGAGAAAAGATAAGAACATCAAATTCATACATGAATGAATTGGTTCTAGCACTAAATATCAATCATTCTCAAGTCCTTATGAAACTATCATTGAATTATCATTTCTCCATATATTATCATTGGCCACTTGATGACTTCAAACTCAAGTAAAAAGCTCAAGTTCCAAAGTGAAAATCAATAAGAAAACATCAATTACAAAGCATGCATCAAAAGGCTCAACATTCAATTATGAGGAAATTAAGTTAATTGACTTGAGTTTATGTGAGGAAACAGAAGCAACATGATCATTAGGTGTCCAAATTACAGGCCTCACATAAGTTCATTGGCCACTAAACAAGTTGCAACAAAGAATGCAAACTCAATTGATCACCTTCACTTCAAAAATACATCAAAAGTAGAAAAAAGGATCAATAATTCACAACAAAAATTTCGTATCATCTTTGAAGTGTGTAGAAGTTAGAAAGCAAGTCTTAAGTTCATGAATAGTTGAGGAGGGGATCAAATGAGGCCCAAAGTTCGAAACTAGTTGGCCAAACTACTAAACTAGACAAGTTTTCAAAATAATTTGTGGAAAAATATCAAATAAATTCAAATAATCCAAGAAAAATCATATTTAAATCCTCAACCCATCTATGAACCATAAAGAAGATCCAAATTCCATTGGAAATTCATGGCATAATGATTTTTGAATTGAAACTTACACAATAAGCAACAAAATCCTAATTGTTTGACTTTTAATCTTAAATATTAATTAGATAAGATCAAAATTAAAAAAAATCAAAACAAATATACATAAATCATGAGTAAACTCAAGAGATCAGAATACCTATTTTTCGATATTTTTAGAATTAAAGAAAAGTCAAAAATAAAATCAAATTCAAACAATTAATCAATTAACTAATCAATTACATCCCAAAATAAAATTCTAATCAAAAGTCATAAGAAAATCATCCCAAAATTAATATTCAAATATTAGAATTAAAAACAAACTTCTATAATTTTTTGTGGATTTTTTGGGATTAAGAAAAATATTGAAATAAAATTATATACAAACAATTAAACCATTAAACCATTATTTAATTCACAAAATGAAAACCCTAACCAAAAATAAGAAAAGGACCAAAAAAAGTTATATTCAAATACTAAGATAAAAAAAAAGCTGCTATAATTTTTTGTGGATTTTTCTATTAAGAAAAATATTAAAATAAAATTGTGAAACAAAAAAAAATCAAATAAAACTTTCAAATTAATCTTCTAATCAAAAATAGGAAAAATACCAAACAAATTTCAGAATAAAGTTCTAAATATCTTTAAGAGTTCAAAAAAAATTTTGTGGAATTTTTAGATCAAAGAAAATATTAAAACAAAAATAAACATTAAACAAACAATTAATTAAACTTACAAATTTTTAAACCAATTTAAACATTTTTAAAAATTCCAATAAAATTACACAAAATAGTAAGAATTTTTTTGGACTTGTGATAATTTTTCCAAAATTTTTTAAATTGCTTTGATCAAGAAATAAAAATCAGGAAATCAATTGAAATCAAAATATAAACTATATTCAAATATTCAAATTGGACCGTTCAGATGATGACACATCATCATCCCTAACCTCCAGCCAGATCAAAAACGCGCGTGCCCTCAGTGTTATGCCTCAACTTCAAATCCACCAAACAAACTCGTTTCTCAACCACTTTGCATCAAATCAAGTGCAACTTAAAGCCAACATGACAAGGAATTCAGTGCAATTCGAATCACATCAAGTAGTCAAAGGTGGATTTAGAAATCTATGCATGAAAACAACAAAAACTCACTGAAACCTAGAGTTGAAGAGATCTCAAACAAACATTGTATACCAAATCAAACCTCAAATTGCTTCAGAAACAATCATATAACATCCACAAACAGATATTCATGCTTAAATTCAACAATAAATAACTACATCTCAAGAATTAAAGTTGGATGAACCTACCTCAAATGAAAATCTGAATGATTGATTCCCTCACTCCAGAAGAAAATCAACAGATCAAACTTGATCCTCTTGCTCCACTGAATATGTCTCCACAAAAAAATGAAGAAATCACCAAGGAATTAGAGGATTCGAAGAAAAATGTAAAAGAAGGAAGTTTGAACTCAGATTTGGGTTTCATGCAATCGAGGCGCGTGTGTGATCAAATGAGCCTTACTACTCATTATATAGAGTGAGTAGAGGAGGATAGGAGTGGAAATGCAAGCTTAATACCGTTAGAGGGCAAGTTTAGAAATTTTGGCCAAAAATGAGGATGCACATGGAGCCTGCATTTCATTCGTACATTTGCTTGCCTTTTGTGTGTTTTGTGATCCAAATGAGGTCAAAAATACATGCTTAAAATGCCAGCTCATGATTGTTTGAAATTAAAGAGTGTCGGTGAATTTGCAAAATCTGGAAAGTTTTGTATTCTTTCATTCAAGCAAGTACAACAAGCACATGGGCACGAAATGGTGAGTGTGATGGGCCTCAGCATGTCACAAATTGGTCATGGTCTTGATTAGAAACAAAAAGAATGGCTGAAACTCGAGTTCTCAAGAATTGGCCATCTTGGTGTTTGGTCAAAATTCACAAAAATGCCTTGAAATCCAAATTGTCATAACTTGATCATTCCTTTGAATTTTGGGGAAAGTGAATACTTGTTGGAAAGGTCTTGGAAAGCCCTTTAATTTTGTGGCAAAAGGCCTCACATTTGATTCACTTAGGTCCCTTAAAAATTGCAATGAACATCACAAATTTTGGAAAATGACCTATAATTTCACCTTGAGACATGAACTTCCCAAGACCATAACTCTTGATTCCTTGACAATTTGGACATGAGACTAAAAGGATATGAAATATCGCACTCTTAGCTTTCCAAGCGTACCTCATTTACATTTTTTTGGATCATGGATGAATAAATGGTAAATTTTTGAAGTTAAGTCCTCATTTCCAAATTTAGAAACTTTTTAGGGTTTCTTCATGAACAAGTTACAGACCAAACTTTAATCTTCTTGATCCAATGGTTAAAATGGACTTGAAATATGAAAATTACACTTGGTCAATCTTGACTTTGACAGATTTTGGTCAAAATGACCATTTTGCCCCTTTTAATCAATTGATCCACTCCTCTTCAAAATTGGTGATCAAAACTTCAAACATATGATCTTCCAAACATATAGAGGCCATGTATAAAGTTTCATCTCTAAATTCTCAAGAAAACCTGATGAAATCCCAAACCCTAGTTTTGGTCAACACCTTAGGAGAAAGATGAATCATCTTCAAAACTCCAAATCCTCTGGATATCTTGGCCAATTTCTTGCACAAAGATATTTCCAATGTCAAAGAGGTGTTGTAGCTTCAAAATCAAGACTTGCACATCCATCAATAGACTTATTTAACCAAAACCCTAATTTTGACTGATGAATCAAAAGAAAGTGATTCTCCTTATAATCAACACAATCTTTGATCTTCTGATGATCCAATAAGGTGGACAAGATATCTTGAGATATGTGAAACCTTTGGGCTTTAATGATCCAGAGGATTTGATGATAAGGCTCTTCTTGAGCAACTTGTCAGCACAATCAATTCCCACAACTTGAGGAAGATTTGATAACCCAAACTACCATGATCCCATCATAATGTATGAATGCAATGCAATATGATGTTTATGGTGAAACGTAAGCCTAAATCAAGAGGGTAAATTTTGGGGTGCAATAGCTTCCCCTAATCAATTATCTTTAACTGGATAAGCGAGAAAAGCGATAACGTTCGAGTGTTAAGAGTTGAAGATGATTGAATACGAAAGAACCCAAAATTTTACACTCTTGAAGAAAAACAGAAAAATCCCCAAGACAAGTGTCATAAGCAAGCAGTAACGCAGGTTTTTATAACAAAATAGAAACAAAAATATTAGAAGAGTAGACGACACCAAACTTCAAAATAAATGAGCCAGGATAAAACTGGATCACAAAAAGGGGTGAGATAAGACTCAAACTACAGAGAATAGGAGAAACTAAACTGCGGAAAAGTACACGGTGCAAAGTGGCTAGAGTGCGTGATTCTATGAGCACTTGCTAATCTCAACCTAAGATAGACATTATGAACGAACTGAAAGAATCCAAGGAGTGAGGAACAAAAGGAGACGAAACTCGACCCAATAACTAGTTAGGCGACACTAAAGAAGATGAGTACCAGGACAAAACTGGATTTCACGCACGGGTAACAAGGCAAAACTCGATCCATAGAAAAAGTTATAAGATTGCATGTTTCTCAGAGCACCTGCTAGTCTTAGATCAATGGATAAACAGTAATGAAAACTGATAGAAGAATCCAAGGAGCAAAGGAGACTGAATTCAACCAGGGACGCAGTACAAACACCGCAAAGAGACTCAGTAAACGAAAATAGATAAAAGGTTCACTAAACAAACACTCATAAATGTCCAAGGTATGAAAACAAAAACGAGGCGAAACTCGACTCATTATAACTAGCTAGGAGAAACTAAACTAGATGAGTACTAGGATGAAACTGGATTTCATGCATAGGCGACGAGATCGAAACTCGACCCAAACAAAATGATGAGAGCACATGTTTCTCAGAGCACCTACTGGTCTCAGATCAATGGATAAACAATAACAAAAACTGATAGAGTAATCCAAGAAACAAAAGAGATTGAATTCAACCAGGGACGCAGTACAAATACTGCAAAGAGACTCGGTAAATGAAAACCGATAAAGGGTTCAGTAAACAAACACTGATAAATGTCCAAGGTATGAAAACAAAAACGAGGTGAAACTTGACTCACTATAACTAGCTAGGAAAAACTGAACTAGATGAGTACCAGGATGAAAATGGATTTCATGCACAAGCGACGAGATCAAAACTCGACCCAAAGAAAAGTAATGAGAGCGCATGTTTCTCAGAGCACTTGTTGGTCTTAGATCAATGGATAAACAGTAACGAAAACTGATAGAAGAATCCAAGGAACAAAAGAGACTGAATTCAACTAGGGACGCAGTACAAACACTACAAAGAGACTCGGTAAACGAAAACCGATAAAGGGTTCTGTAAACAAACACTGATAAATGCCCAAGGTATGAAAACAAAAACGAGGCGAAACTCGACTTATTATAACTAGCTTGGTGAAGCTGAACTAGATGAGTACCAGGATGAAACTGGATTTCATGCGCGGGTGAGGATACAAAACTCTGAGCTCGACCAAAAGCAAAGTGATTAGGGCGTACAACTAAAAACCTGCTGAAAGCGAATATCAGGACAAATTTGGTATTCAAAAGGTAGATCAATAAACATCAGAATGAACCGGTGAGGGTAGTGAAGACTAAACCCGAGAAGACTGTGCCAGGGAAAAACTGAACTACGATCAAGAGTAGACACTAAAATAATCAAATGATTAACATCACTGGGAATAAAATTTCAGAATTAGCAAATCACTGGGGATAAATAGGAACAATAATGGCTTATGTTCCGAAGCATGTTTGAAAAAAATTTATAGCATAATGCTCAATATAATGGAAATGCTACGCGTTTTGGCAGATGTAATGTAATGATGCATATTTAAATGTTTCACTGGGGAATGGACAATCGAGAAGCCAGTGACCAAGAAGTCAGGATTTGGCAAGACTTTGCAAAAATAAATTGCAAAATCTGCCAGAGAAGAGAAGATACAAGGAAATGTTGGAGAGAAACCCTTTAGGAGATGAGACTCTGCGGGGAGTAACAAATGAGTAACCGGTAGAAACGGGCTATAAACACAGAGAGGAGTTGCAAAAATAAATTGCAAACTCCTAGAGAAGATCAGATCAACATTGTAGCTTCTGGAGAGGGATGTCAAATGAATATTCGACATTGTGGGAGAAGATCAAGGCAAGACTGTAATCTCTGGAAAAGACAGCGCACAACCGTGTTGAGGATGAAACTAAGATAACAAACCTGATGTGAGGGGTAAAAACCTTTGCAGGGGGAACAAAGATCTGTTGAGGAAACGGGACTTCACCGGGGAAACAAAACTCTGTTGAAGAGCGTTTTGTTGGAGATTTTTGAACTTTTGGAATGCAACCATTGGATGGATCATGAAGATAGTCACACAGTATCGACTTTACTGAGGATAAGGAAAGATCCTAACATAAGGATGCCCCAAGTAATAGATTAGCTGAGAAATGAGAGATTAGGACGATAAATCTCTAATTGGCAACCCCGCTAGAGAATTGAAACTTTTCAGAATGTGAGTTCCCATTTAAACAACTCCACTGGGGATATGCGACATCTTCAAACTTGGAGTCTCAGAAGGAAGCCTTTCTCTTGAAAAATATTTTTGGGGCAACAAAACTCTACTGAGGAAATGAAACTTCACTAGAGATAGGGAAAGATCCTTTTCATGACACCAATGGCCTCTGTCCAACAGAAAATCCAAATCTTCCCCTCTCGACAACATTAAGCTCTTTACTGATGTTCATTGTGTAAGCTCTTTTTGATGTCAAACAATTGTTTTGTATGCAGAAGGATGTTTATTATGGGAATGAAAACCCTGATGTGACAATTACGTAAACCTTGAAATTGAAAACCTTGAATGAAAAATATGTTACATCCCTGTCGTGAGTGAATCACTAGTTAGAGTACACAATTTCAAAAACTTTTCTTCTTTAAAAAAAACATGATGCAGGCGATAAGATACCAACATATATATGTAACAAATGTTTAGGAAGCGCTATCCTGTTGTAGTATGCTTTCGAGTTAAACCCATGTTTCAGTTAGGACTTTTGAGGGTTGTAACGTGGCCTGGTTCTCAGGTTTTTGAAAAAAAAATATTTTTAAGGCTCAAAATTATTTGGTGCCCACCCATTCTCCATGATGTTATCCAGTCCTACATTCAGTTAACTTGATGTGAGTACTCATCTCTCAAAAGAGGCTATAATGATTGAGGATTCTCAACAGTTACTTTGACACGACAGTCACTTTAACTTTTGGTTTTTTGGGTGTTCGATCACACGACTTTTCTTTTAATGAGGATTTTTATTGGATAATACTTTTTTGCCTTTCAGGATTTTCAAGTTCCTCTTCTTTTTTTCCCTAGCTTTTTCCTGGACCAATTCATTTGAATTTCAATTTGGAAGTCCAGCAGGATGTCCTAACTTTTTCCTAAGCGACTTATTTTCAAGTTCCGACTTAGCGGGGGTTTTTTTTTTGTTTCTTTCTTATTCATAATTTTCCTTTCGAACAAGTTGTGTGACCCTAAGTCTTATAATTTTTTTGGAGGAAAGTGACTGCCTCATTCCTTGGTCGGCGAGGGATAACCATTATTGTATCGATTCGATCTCGACCTCAGGATTTTTGTGAGGAGATAACCATTGTGGTTTTGATCTTTTCCTGACCTCGTAATGTGAGGAATAAGGTGTGGTGATCCTCAAATGGGACACTCCTTCTGAAATTTGAATGCTTGATCAAATTAACTCAACATCTACCCTGCCCCGGGTTAAAATAAGGGTTTTTTTTCAGACAGAAAAGAAACTCCTACTTCGAAGGCTCAGAGGGGTTAACGAGGGCCTATATCCCTTATATCTCTGGTGTTTGGGGATTGAAATAAGGCTTGTACATCGTCAACAAATTTCTACTCAAAAGTATACAATCAGAGATATTTCCCTTCCTCCAGTCTTTTGAATAGGAAAAAGAGTTGGCATAGTTTGGTATCAAAATGCCAGAAAATCATTTAAAGAGTGATAATGAATGGTTTAAGTAAAAAACAAAAGAAACACTTCAAGGCAAACATATTCAGCACATCAGGGTTGACATTCAAAAACAAACAAGTTCCTGCATGCAGACAATGTTAAATCAGTCAATCAAAATACACATGAAAGTGCAGAAGAAAAAAAATGCCACCCTGGAAGAGGATCGTCTCTATCCGGACTTGTCAATGTACCGAAAACTTGCCACTATCCTGACACATGATCTCTTTATTATGAAGGGAAGTTGTGAATGATTTTTCTTGTGTCTTTCCGAAGAAATGAGCATTCAAAAGGGGAGAGATAAACCTTTTCCCCAAGTACAAAGTCATGAAACGGCTTAGTAAAACATCCACCAGTAATCGAATGAGCATTTCCATTAAGAAGAAAAATAAGTGTGCCCTTTGCATAGCATGACAACTGTACTTATTATCCATATTTCAAGCAACGATAACTTAAATTATAATGTTCATGTAGGGCCAAGAAAGTTTATTTGCACATGTTTATCAGACTATTGGACATTTTTCGCAAATAAAACAGTAAAAAAAAAAGGAAAAGGAAGTTATGTGAACATATAAAAGAGGATCTTTTATTGATTTGAAAAATCAGCTCGTGAAAAAGGCGTTTACATTTGGAATGAGCTAATTACAAAATCAAAACAAATAATTGTTTACAAATGGCAATGTGAATACAAATATCCATTAAGTTCCGACTCTGCTAATACTCTTATGACTTTTAACGCTTCCGATTTCCTACTTTTTGAAAAAACATTCTTGGACTATCTTCGCATTTGCTACCAAGCGACTGGAAAACAACGGAACTCGTGCTGAACGTAGTCATTTTATTTAAGTCCCTAACTTTTGCCTGAATCGCCCTTTCGGGTTTTTGATTCAACGGGACACCCTCTTTTTGCCTAAGCGGCCCTTTCGGGTTTTCAACTTAGCGGGTTCTTTTTTTTTATGCAAAGTATTTTTTAACTACGCCAACATTTACAGGAAGAGGGAAGTATTCTCCATCCATGGTTGTGAGCATCATTGCTCCACCAGAGAAAACCTTTATGACCACGAATGGTCCTTCATAAGTCGGGGCCCACTTGCCTCTGGGATCCCCCTGGGGAAGAATTATCTCCTTGAGCACAACGTCACCTGGCTTGTAACACCGGGGCCGTACATTCTTGTCAAAGGATTTCCTTATCCTTTGCTGATATACTTGACCTGACATACAACTGTCAACCTCTTCTCATCGATAAGTTCTAACTGATCCAGCCAATTATGCATCCATTCACCTTCATCAAGCTCAACATCCCTCATGATACTAAGAGAAGGAATTTCGACTTCTATAGGTAACACTGCTTCCATGCTGTAGACCAAGGAAAATGGGGTTTCCCCAGTTGAAGTACGCATAGTGGTACGATAACCATGTAGAGCAAAGGGAAGCATCTCGTGCCAATCTTTATAGGTTACTACCATCTTCTGTACAATTTTCTTCATATTCTTATTGGTTGCTTAGACAGCGCCGTTCATCTTCATTCGATACGGGGAAGAGTTATGATGCTTGATTTTGAATGATTCGCAAAGTTCCTTAATCATTTTGTTGTTTAAATTAGACCCACTGTCTGTAATGATCTTTTCAGGCACTCTGTAACGACATATAATATTATGTTTGATGAACCGGGTTACCACTTGTCTGGTGATATTGGCATAAGACGCAACTTCGACCCATTTAGTGAAATAATCGATGGTAACCAGAATGAAACGATGTCTGTTGCATGTTGTTGGTTCAATCTTGCCAATTATATCAATTCCCCACATCGCGAATGGCCAAGGGGAAGTCAAGACATTCAGTGGTACGGGCGACACATGTACCTTATCAGCATAGACTTGACATTTGTGGCAAATCCGTGCATGATTATAATAGTCAGTCTCCATGGTGGACCAATAATAACCAGATTGAAATATCCTTTTGGCCATGGTATGCCCACTGGAGTGAGTCTCGAAGTCACCCTCATGTATCTCTTTAATGATTCTAGCTGCTACTCTTTTGTCAACGCATCTGAGCAGTAAACCATCATGATACCTCTTATACAACACACCACCACTGAGAAAGAACTTTGCCGAAAATCTTCTCAAGAACTTCTTATCTGTGACAGATGCCTCTTCAGTGTATTCTTGCGTTTCAAGATATCTTTTTATATCATAAAACCAAGGTTTATCGTCTGATTCCAAATTGGCTTCAAAGCAAAAAGTTGGCTCATCCAACCTTCTGATTGTAATGGAAGGTGCTTCGTTAGCCCACTTAACTTTGAACATGGAAGACAAAGTTTCCAGTGCATCATCTAAATCGTTCTCTTCTTTGGAAATGTGTTCGAACGTGATCTTTTCGAAGTACGGAATTAACCTCATAACATGCTCGTGATAGTGAATCAGGTTCTGATGACGAGTCTCCCAATATCCATTAATCTGGCTGATAACAAGATTGGAATCCCCGTAAACTTTCAAATATTTGATCCACAAGTCGATTGTTGCTTCAATGCCATAAATTCAAGCTTCATATTCGGCCATATTGTTAGTACAATTGAAGCAAATACGAGTTGTGAAAGGAATGTGGAATCCTTCAGGGGAAGTAATAACAGCTCTGGCGCCATTGCCCATGGCATTAGAGGCACCGTCAAACACAAGCGTCCAACGTGATCCTGGCTCGGGTCCTTCATTTGGGCTTGATATATTACAATCTTGAATGTACACTATTTCCTCATCTGGAAAGTCAAACTTCATCGACTCATAATCTTCCGTGGGCTGATGAGCAAGATTATCAGCTAATATACTACCTTTGATTGCCTTTTGCATAGTGTACTGGATATCATATTCAGTGAGTATCATCTTCCAACGGGCTGCCCTGCCTGTAAGTGTCGGCTTCTCAAAAATGTACTTAATTGGATCCATTTTGGATATCAAGTAGGTGGTGTGAGTTAACATGTATTGTCTTAAGCATTTGGCATCCCAAGCAAGTGCATAATAAGTCTTTTCCAGCAATGAGTACCTTGACTTGCACTCCATAAACTTCTTACTCAAGTAATTAATGGCTTGTTCTTTCTTCCCTGTCTCGTCATGATGACCGAGAACACAACCCATAGAGTTTTCCAACATAGTTAAATACATGATTAACGACTTTCCTTCCACCAGTGGCATAAGTATCGAGGGTTCCTGCAAATACTCCTTATTTTGTCAAATGCCTTCTGACATTCTTCATTCCACCTTATCGTCTGATTTTTCTTTAACAATCTGAATAAAGGTTCACGTGTAGCCATGAGATGATAAATAAACCGGGAAATGTAGTTTAGCCTCCCCAAGAAACCACAAACTTCCTTTTCTGTTTTTGGTTCGGGCATTTCTTGTATCGCATTCACTTTAGCGGGGTCAACCTCGATGCCTTTTTCACTTATAATAAATCCCAACAACTTATCGGACCTCACCTCGAAGGTGCATTTATTTGGATTCAGCCTCAACAAGCATTGCCTCAGTCTCTCAAACAACTTCTCCAAATGAACCAGATGCTCATCTTTTGTGTCATACCTAGCAATCATATCGTCCACACATACCTCAATCTCCTTGTGAATCATATCATGAAAGAGAGTAACCATGGCACGCTGATACGTTACCCAAGAATTTTTCAAACCAAACGACATCACCTTATAGCAAAAGGTTCCTCAAGGCGTGATAAATGTTGTCTTATTCATATCCTCCGGAGCCATTTTAATTTGATTGTAAACCGAAAAGCCGTCCATGAAGGAAAACACTTTAGAGTGAGAAGTATTATCGACCAACACATCAATATGAGGAAGGGGAAAATAATCCCTAGGGCTAGATTTGTTTAAATCCCTATAATCCACGCACATCCTGACCTTACCGTCTTTCTTGGGCACAGGCACAATATTTGCAATCCATGGCGGATAAATGATGACTTTTAAGAAATTCGCATCCAATTGTTTCTGAACTTCTTCTTTAATCTTCTTGGACATCTCAGGATGAGTTCTTCGGAGCTTTTGCTTGACAGGGGAGAAAACTTCTTTGAGCGGTAGTCGATGCACCACAATATCTGTATCCAAACCTGGCATGTCTTCAAAAGATCAAGTGGAGATATCAGAATATTCTCGGAGTAGCTCAATTAATCTGACTTGCATACTTTCCTCGAGATCTACCCCTATATTGACCTCTCTTCTTACCTCTTCTGTGCCAATATTCACCACCTCAATTGAATCTTGATTCGGCTGAATACCTTTCTCTTCTTGTTTTATCAATCTTGCTAATTCTTCGGGAGGATCACAATCCTCATATGCCTCTTCTTCAGCTCGATATATCAGATTGTCAAAGTCATAATGCACGATAGCAAAGTCGTTATCAATATAATCTGTGGTGGCAGTGCATCTGCATAAACGGTATTTTGGTGCTTTAGTGACGATGTGTGAAAAGGGAAACATTGTCATTTAAAAGGAAATAATAAAATTAAAAAGAAAATAATGGAACAAGATTTTTGAATGCAAAGATGTCCTTTATTCATGACAAACTTTTGAAAATAAAAATGGTGGCCCTACACAAATGATCCACTACGCCTTGGGCATAGCGTAGGAATTATGATATGATAATAAAAGCAAACAAGAAAATTACTCCTCAGCGCTTTAAACTTGGATAACATCCACAGAAGTCCAATTGTTGAGCGCTTGGCCTGGAGTTCTTGGACGGATCCAATCTTCAATATTGTATCCATCAGCCATATCGTTACCAATTGCATTGGTGCATCCTTCTTGAGTAGCATTAGGACGGGAGAATCTCACAGGGGTAGATAAACCAGAAGCTCTGGAAGTTGCATTTTTCTGACCCGGGATGTAACCAAGACGGGATTTGTTGAATTTTGGGGTAACATCCAGCACTCGACCCCAACCTTAAAGGTTGCCATTCTCTACCATCACTCTAGCATCCCTGAGAGAAGACATAACAGTTTCGAACTTTCTTTTATGTTTTGCAGGAGGAAAATTGACTGCATGAACTGTCTCAAATGCCTGAAACGGAGTCTCCTGTATTTCACCTTGAATTTAAACATAGCGGAATGATGTCAAATGACTCACAATATACTCTTCCTCGCCGCATACAATTATCAATTTTCCCTCTGTAGGATATTTTAGATTCTGGTGAAGAGTAGAGGTGACTTCCCATGCCTTGTGAATCCACGGCCTCCCCAACAAACAACAATACGCTGGCTGTATGTCCATCACAATGAAAATAGCATTGAAAGTGCGAGGACCCACCTTGATAGGTAATTCCACCTCCCCAAATACTGCTCTTCGAGACTTATCAAAGGCTTTTACCATCAAATCGCTAGGACGTAACTCCAGGCCGGAATAATCAATTTTCATTAATGCTCACTTGGGTAGTACATTCAAAGACGACCCTGTATCCACCAAAACTCGAGATAGAGTAGTGCCCCTGCACTCCATAGAAATATGTAACACTTTGTTATGATATCTCCCTTCTGGAGGAAGATCAAAATCCGTGAAGCCCAAACCGTCCCCAGAAGATATGTTAGCACAAACATTCTCGAACTAATTGACTGTTATCTCGTGCGACACGAATGCATTCTTCAACAACTTCATCAAAGCATTTATGTGAGGTTATGAATAAATCAACAAAGTCAAGATAGACATCTTATAAGGGGTGTGACTTAACTGGTCAATTATGCTATAATCACTCTTCCTGATAATTCACATCAACTCCTCAACTTAATTGGGAACTGAAGAAGCTTTTGGTACTGGAATTGGTTGAGTCATATTGGCTGGTGTAACCCTCGGATTTCCAATCATCACGTGCTATTTTCCTTTTTCTCTTGCAGAAGGATCTACCATACCTTGTACATTGGAAGGACCAAACACTCTCCCGCTTCTAGTCATTTGACCCACACTAGAGAAATTATGAACATCCCCTTCATGGCCTTCGATACATTCTTCCTCAGAAGAACGAGGGTTTATCTCTTGCTTCACCCCATGGTAATAAGAATCAGCACCATAATGCCATGGGATGGCCTTCTCACTAGTATATAGCATGGGGCCAGGTACCGTAATCATCAAAGGAGGCGCCCTAGATGGGGTAGGAATGCACACATGGGTGTAAGGAATAGATACCACAACAATATCTTCTCCGGTAACCTTTCAGTATCTTGGTCTTCTATCAAACTGTAGGGAACCCTCATCCATCATCAATAGGATGCCAGCTTTCAAATCATCACAACCCTTCAGTTGCTCTCTACACTTGGCACAGTCTGAAGCACAACCCGGTAAAATAGAGTTGTCAAGCAAATACCTCTTAACGTACCACAACGGAGTAGTTACTTGTTCCACATTCATGACTAAATTCATCATTTCTCCACTATCATCAGTCATATTAACAACACCCCCTCCCTGCCTAGGCATTGAGTTCTGGACTACATTCGGACCAGTCGCTAGAGTAAACTCAATTGCCTCGACATCTAATAAGTCTTGTACTTTACACTTTAACACGAAACAATTATCAGTAGAATGACTGTTGTACCCCAAAATTTTCCCTCTCATATTTCTCAAAACCTTGCAAGAAAAATCTCCAAGTTGCTCAAGTTTGCTCAAGAGTGGGTCAGACAAATCATCTCCTAAGGAAGTCAATCCCAAATTAGAGTTTTGTGTTGCATCAAGATCTTTGAGTCCAAATGACCTCAAATTCTCCTTAATGTCCTAATATGTTATCAAGGTCATCCATGTCAAGTTTCAATCCTTGCAGAGGAAGTTTGCTCAGTCAATTGCTCAAAGGGTCCAAAAATCGACTGTGCTAGGGCAAAAGTCAACTGTGACCTACAAATAGTCAAACTTCAAGATTTTTTGTCAACATTCTCATTTTGAAGTATATCTCATCATTTTATCAAGGGTTGATTATGATTCATCAAGGATTGCTCAAAATTCATCAAGACTCAAAAGTTGCTAAATTAGGGTTTTGCAGGAAAAGTCAACTCAACTTTGACCAAGCATAACATTCTCATACTTTATGAGAAATGACCCATCCAAATCTCATTTTGAAGAGGATGCAATTTCCTACAATCCATCTTCATACCCCAAGATCAGAAAATGCACTCACAAGAAGTTATATATTTGGACATTATAGGTCATTTTTGAAAGTCAACAAAAACACCTTTTTTCCAAAGCTTATAACTTAATCATGGAATATCAAAATGATATGAGACCAAAAGGGTTGGTTAAAGGACATCTAAAGCTTTATAAAAAGTCAAAGAACACCTCCAAAAGTTCAAAATTGAAGAAGTTATGTATTATTGAAGTTGAGCATTTTTGCAAAATTGCCAAAAGTCAACTATCCCCAAAACTTAAAATTTTGTCAAATGGGCCCATTCTTTTCCACTTGATTTGAGCTTGCATCATTGTCCATGTGTACTAGCTTCATCCATGAGCCCATATCTTATTTTTATTATTTGATTTTTTTATTGAATTACTTCATTTTTAATCAAATTAAATCATAAAAAATCCAAAGCTTTGATTACATGATATCTTTTGATTGTTTCAGGTTTTAATTGTCATCATAATAATCATCAAAATTCGTATCAAGAATATCATGTACAAAAAGATGTAGATTTGATAAATTTGGCAAGCTTTAAAGGATGAATCAAATCAAATCATAAGGCATTGATTTAAAGAGATTTGATTCATGATTATTGACCTAATACATTCCATGATACATATAGAAGGCAAAGGCACGAAATTGAGGACTAGAGGCTGAAGAAAGAAGCAAAGCAAAACTTGCAAAACTCACAAAAAGTGTGAAACCAAAATCATACTTAGAGGCAAATTCAGAAGCCAAGAACGATCTCAATCGTTTCCTTGACAATCACTGAAGCAGAACCAACCCAAAGCCAGTCTCCATACACGCTCAAAAGCTCTTGGTGAACTCGTGCATCCAAACTCCTTCAGGACTTGGGTTCGAATCCCAGGTCCTCCAAATTGCATTTGTTATTTTTCTACAGGTTATCCAGTGCAAATCCAAGCGCATGGCCTATCATACATCCTCAAATATCAAAGCGCCAGATGGCCCAAGGCCAAATCTGGTGATCCAAGATGATGGTCTACCATGGGACCAAGTCAAAAGGTGCACATAGAATTCACAAAGTCAACCAGGCCTGCGCCAATTGGGCCATGGAATTACTATGCTGAACCTCCCATTCAGGCCCAAACCCTCCTATCTCTCTTTATTTTATATATTTTTTATTTTATTGTTTTGTTATTATTTTAATTATTAACTAACCAATCAAATCTTGTTCTTCATAAAAATAAAACCAAAAAATATTTTTCTTCATTAAAACCAAATTTTAATTTTTATTAATAAATACTAATTATATTAATTTAGTTTTAATTAGGATAACTTTAATATATTTTTGTAAATAATAAAATTAATTTAGACATAATTAGGTTTTATTAACATCGATCAATTTTATTTTCTTTCTTTGAATATCAAAAAAACCAAAAATATTTATTTTTATTAATTAGTTTAATTAATTTAATTTAATAATTAATTTAGGATAGTTTATTTCTTAATTCAAAAATAACCAAAAAAATCTTTTCTTTAACAATTAAAGGGTCAAAACCATAGAACTTGCATCCGATTTAATTTTTCGCATGCGATCTATTTATCCAATATTGTACTTGTTCCCAGAATGTAATAGCTTAATAGGACTTTAAATATTTTTATCGCTTTATTTATTTTCCGCATTTTAATTTCAAAGGGTTGCTTTTGGCGATGTAAATACCCGACGCCTTGTAATTTAATTTCCACAATTTAATTTTCGCAACTTATAAACTGTTAGATGTTTGATAATAGGGATGCATGACGAGAATGAATGTTTAACCTAAAATCAACATAGATAACCATTGACACGTACAAAGACAAAATAACTGAAAACAGCACACTCGCACATGCGTACTCTTAGGGTACACCCCACTTGGTTGCCTTCATACACAGTCATTGAGTATAGGTCACTTTAGAGGTCGCCCTCTTGTCCAAAGATCATAGTCGCCTCGAAATGGTTGCCACGGATATTGTTGCCTCAAAACAAATGATCTAAGACATTAGGGTTACCGCTAAGGCATCCTAACATTGCTTTGGTGACCGCACGTCCCTCATTCGAATTGACCCCCAAACTCCAACGACGGTGCTACCTACTCATCAATAGTGGGATAGCATTGTCTAAAGGAAGATAGCATAGAACGATTCCCTTTTCGAGTAGGTAGATGGTTCTTAAGTACTTGCTCTTTCAAAAAACAAAATCTTTTTCACACTTACACCTTTCAAACAAAAACTTCTTCAAACCCACAAGCACAAAGAAAAGCAATTTTGAAAACAATATGAGCAAGTACCTAAGAGCCCGTGGATAACCACGGATAGAAAGGGTGCTAACACCTTCCCTTTCTATAATCTACCCCCTGAACCCGAGAAATATCTCAAAAAAGGAATTTTTTTGTGCTTTTTTCCTTTCTTTGTTGGATAAAATAAAAGTCGGTGGCGACTCTTGCTTACCGCGACATTTTGCAAAAACAAGCGCAAAACGCAAACCAGCATTCCAAAAACAGTCAATTCTTTCCCACTGTATCACCGAACTGGCGACTCTGCTGGGGAACTTTAATAAGTGGGGTGTACCTTAGGATTAGATCATTGTGTTTTCAATTGTTTACTTTGTATGCTTTATATTTGTGGGCTTGAATCGGAGTTACTATAGATCCTAACCCGGATCTGGGAGATACCCTTTAGGTAAGTAGCAATAAACTGTGAGGGAACTGTACGGCATAGACCGATACGGTTGAAGCAGTAGCTACGTTGGTGTGACACTTTAGTTTGTACGGATATACCTTGTGTTGGAACGAGGAGAATATGGGTCTTCTAAGGGGTCATTAAGCACCAACTGAACTTAGAACCTTTAAATTCACTAACTTGGCCATAGAACAGTAGCAGTATGCTACACTCATTGAGACTAAACTATCGCGATGATTTCGGCCGCAATAAAAGGTTGCTAAACTGGAATTATGACCGATTGAGGGTAGTCAGTGATATTGAGATCCTCTAGAACCCGATTACTATTTTTAGGACAGGTTTAAACCAAATGAACTGAAAGAGGGTAGTACCTAGACTCCTTGCTAGCCTGAAATGTAAGGGCTTTCTGTGTGACTTGTGTGCCTTTACCATGTTTGCTATTTGTGGATACTTGTGGTGTGCTTTCTATCATGACATCATGACATCATAACATTGCATACATCTTGCATTGGACTAACCTATTTCAAAGACAGGAGGGATTCATCTTTGTTCTGTTTTGTAGGTCATGGTACCTATGCGTAAGAACACCATCCGGATCAACTTTGTCCAGGTTCCCACTATGCTCAAAGAGTTGGTTGCAAAGATGTCAGATACTACCTCCTTCATCAGAAGACATGGGCATCTTCTTAGTCTGGTCACCTCCAAATTGGACGAGCAGATGATGAGTGTCCTAGTCCAGTTTTATGATCCACTGTACCATTGCTTTACTTTTCAGGACTACCAGTTGGTCCCTACCTTGGAAGAGTTCTCTGATCTGCTCGGTATCTCTATCCTGGAGCAGACCCCGTTCACAGGTTGGGAGAAGATCCTTAGGCCAGAAGAGATTGCTTCAGCCCTTCATATGACAAAGGATGAGGTAATGGCTAATTGGGAAACTCGTAGTGGAGCAAAGGGCTTTCTGACTAAGTTTTTGGTTGGTAAGGCTAATCATTTCTGGGATAGTTTAGACTTCCAGGCATTCGAAGACATTCTGGCTCTTTTGATATATGGCTTGGTATTGTTTCCTAACTCTGACTCCTTTGTTGATGTGAATGCGGTAAAAATCTTCATCTCTGGTAATCCTGTACCCACTCTCTTGGGTGACATTCTTCATCAGCTTTATGCCCGTACTGCCCGGAAGCGGGGAACCTTGATGTGCTGTGCTCCGTTATTGGCGAGGTGGTTTATTTCGCACCTCCCCAAATCAGTGCTGAAGAACAAAGAAGACATGGGCTAGGCTTATAGGGTTATGTCTCTCTCTCACAATGACATCATCTGGACTATTAAGGGTATGGACGAGGTGGCTATTATTGATCGCTGTGGGGAATACCCCAATGTTCCACTGATAGGAACCCATGGAGGAATTACTTACAATCCAGGCTTAGCCTTACGTCAGTTTGGGCGAGCCAGAAGGGAAGGACCTCGTGAGCTGCTAATGCCTAGTATCATCTTTGATTTTCAAGGGGATAGCGACGAGCAACGCCGCAGATTCATCAGGGCTTGGGATAGAGTTCACAAATCTGATCCACACGAGCTGGGTCCAAAGACTTCTCTTCCGATGGAGCCATATCTCAGATGGGTTCGCATCCGTGCCCAAAAGCTGGGAATGCTGTATGAAGTTGTCTTGCCTATTATTGTTGAAGTTGCTGATGAAGAGGGGGTTCCTCCTACTATCTTACACCCTTACATGCCTACTGACATTGGGGCATTGAAGAGGTCCTAGATGCAACTGAGAGAAGAACGAGATACTTACCGAGAAAAGTATCACGAGTAAGAGCAGAATATTCAAAAGTTGACAAGGCAGCTGGAGAGGGAGCAGATCATCAATGACTATGTCAGCACTAAAGGCAAACGACCATGGGAGCGTTGATGTCCTTTGATTACTTCCAATTTTTATTTAGTTTTCAGTATTTCCTTTCTTGTAATGCCTTAAGGGCATTTATGAACAATTTAAATTTCAAGTTTATCTAATAAAAGTGTGTTTCATTTCTTGTTTACGAATTTGAATCTCTCGATGTCTTTGAAATCATATCATACGCATTTCATTCCATGCACCTCATAACAGGTACCCTTACAAGTTTTCTTATCTTCTTCGCTGTTTATTTCAGCATCATGTCTTCTGAACCATCGACTGAACAAGCAATCAAGGCTCTGCAGGCTCAAAATGCCCAATTCCAAGAGCTGTTCATGAATCTAGCTAAGGGTCAGAAAGATCTGAAGACCCTTATTCTGAAAGAGAAGAAGAAGAAGAAGAGGACAGTCCTGTTTAACACGGGTCACAGGTTCGGAAACAGGCTACGAGATGAAGTTGATTTGACCACCTCATCTGGAGGGAAAGATAGTCAGGAAGAAAGGAGGGCTCCTAGCCATGTGGTTTCAGACAACGAGACAGACTTCGAAGAAGACCAGTATCCTCCGGCTGAGGATAGATACAAGCAACTGGAAGACTGGTTGAGTGCGATGGAAGTTCAGAAGGTGCCTGGTCTGGACTTTGGAGATCTGGGTCTGTCATATGGGGTGGTGATTCCCCACAAATTCAAAGCACCAGCCTTTGCTAAATACGACAGAATTTCTTGCCCGAAACTGCACCTCCGGTCGTATGTAAGGAAAATTCAGCCGTACACCACTGATAAGAACCTATGGATCCAGTTCTTTCAAGACAGTCTCTCAGGGACTCAACTTGAATGGTTTTACCAGTTAGAAGGAGCCAGTATCCGCGGTTGGGAAGATTTGGCTGCTGCTTTCTACAGGAAGTACCAATACAATGCCGACCTCGCTCCTACGCGTACCCAACTCCAAGGTATCTCTATGGGAATGGGCGAAGGTTTCAAAGATTATGCTCAGAAGTGGAGGGATCTCGCTGGAAGAGTGCAACTACCCTTGGCTGATAGGGAGCTAGTGGATATGTTTCTGGGGAACTTGTCTGGTCCGTTTTTCAACCATCTGATCGGAAGTTCTTCATCTGGGTTTACAGAGCTAATTATGACCGGTGAAAGGATTGAGGCTGGTATTAAGTCTGGTAAGATACAAAAGGGTGCTTCATCGAGCACCAAGAAAAAGCCTTTTAAGAAGGAGTCCAGTGTTGTTTACAGTTCGAAAATCCAGAATAGACCTGAACACCGCCAAGCTGTTAATGCGGTGGTCATTTCAAGACCTGTTGGTGCTCCTCAGCACAACAATCAGTAAAGGGTCGAGAGGCATCAAAGGCAATTCACCCATCTCAACATGGCTTTGTCTCAGATTCTGCCGCAGTTATTGAAAACCAATCTAGTAACTCCAAGGGAGGCTCCGAAGAATCCCAACACTACATCGCCTAAGTACAACCCTAATGCCTGCTGTGCTTTTCACTCAAATAGCCCGGGACATGATACAAATGATTGTTGGGCTTTGAAGAACAAGGTACAAGACTTGATTGATGCCAAGGAGATCGAATTCAGAGCACCAGAAAAGCCTAAACAAGACGTGAGGGTGAATGCTATCAGGGATGACGATGATGAAGAGTTTGATATCGACAACTGGATATACCCAACTGCCGATGGTGGATTAAGAAACTGGACAACGAAGGGTTCTATGCATGTTTCTGTTATCACCCAGTAATGAGACTTTTGTTTTGTATTTGTAACAGACAATGTTTTAAACTTTACGGCCCGGTGTCTTACCCGGGGCACTGTGGCTTCATTTGTGAGGGCTTTATGTGTGTCATTTTCATATATCATTAATAAAAGCATTGGACGTTTCTTGCATTTCAAATTTTGCGCTCCTTGTTTTTCTTTTATTACATATTGCAAAATAGCTATTTTACACACATTCACATATACATGTCTACATCCATTCTGGATCTCACTGGTAACGACTCTGCTACTGCCAGTTATGACTTTGAAAGTCTGATCAACTTAGCCGAAGACGAGGGTGAAGATGATTGCGAAGTGTCGGGTGAACTTGCAAGACTGCTACTCCAGGAAGAGAGAGCTATACAGCCGCATGAAGAGTCAGTAGAAACGGTAAATCTGGGTACAAAAGAGGACAAGAAAGAGGTCAAGGTCGGTGCAAATTTGGAACCTAGTGTCAAGCAACGGTTGATTTAGATGTTGTGTGACTATGTTGAGATCTTTTCCTGGTCTTATGAAGATATTCCTGGGTTGGATACTGATATTGTGGTTCACTGATTGCCTACCAAGGAAGACTGTCTTCCAATGAAACAGAAGGTCCGCCGAATGCGCCCAGAGATGTCTGAGAAAATCAAGGCTGAAGTTATGAAACAGTTTTACGCCGGTTTTCTAGCAGTTACTTCTTATCCACAGTGGGTGGCCAATGTGGTTCCTGTGCCGAAGAAGGATGGTAAGGTTCGGATGTGTGTTGACTATAGGGATCTGAACAGGGCGAGTCCCAAGGATGATTTTCCTCTACCTCATATCGACATTCTGGTTGACAACACCGCTCAACACAATGTATTCTCCTTTATGGATGGTTTCTCTGGTTATAATCAGATTAAAATGGCTCCCGAAGACATGGAGAAGACAACCTTTGTTACTCAATGGGGTACCTTTTGCTACAAGGTCATTCCTTTCGGATTGAAAAATGTTGGGGCAACGTATCAGCGTGCCATGGTTGCTTTGTTTCATGACATGATCCATCATGAGATTGAGGTATACGTCAACGACATGATTGCAAGATCCCAGACGGGGGAAGAACATCTTGACCACCTTCAGAAGCTGTTTGACAGGTTAAAGTTGTACAAGCTGATGTTAAACCTAAACAAGTGCACCTTCGGGGTGAGGTCCGGTAAGCTGCTGGGTTTCGTCGTAAGCGATAAAGGTATTCAAGTGGATCCTGCAAAGATGAAGGCTATACAGGAAATGCCAGCTCCCAGAACAGAAAAAGAAGTCAGAGGCTTTCTGGGACGTTTGAACTATATTGCCCGATTCATCTCGCACCTGACTGCTACTTGTGAGCCAATCTTCAAGCTACTGAAGAAAGATCAAGTGGTACGTTGGAACGATGAATGTCAGGCCGCTTTCGAAAGGATCAAAGAGTATCTCCAAGAGCCACCCATTCTAATGCCTCTAGTTGAAGGGAGACCTTTGATCTTATACTTGACAATACTCGACAACTCAATGGGGTGTGTTCTGGGGCAGCATGACGAGTCTATCCGAAAAGAGCATGCTATTTATTACCTTAGCAAAAAGTTTACCGACTGTGAGACCCGATACTCACTTCTTGAGAAAACTTGTTGCGCTTTGGCATGGGCTGCTCGCCGGCTGAGACAGTATATGCTGACTCACACTACTCTATTGATATCAAAGATGGATCCAATCAAGTATATCTTCGAAAAGCCTGCTTTGTCCGGAAGAATTGCAAGGTGGCAGATGATATTGACTGAGTATGACATCTAATACACGAATCAAAAGGCAATCAAGGGAAGTGTGTTGGCAGACCATTTGGCACATCAAGAAGTGGATGATTACCAGTCTATGAACTTTGAATTTCCAGACGAGAATATCATGATGGTAACTGATTGTGAGACACCTAGACCGGATGAAGGACCTGAGGAAGGATCCCGATGGTCTATGTACTTTGATGGAGCTTCAAACGCATTGGGTAATGGAATTGGCGCCGTGATCATATCTCCTAAAGGCTCTCATACTCCGTTCACCGCCCGACTATGTTTCAACTGCACCAACAATATGGCGGAGTATGAGGCATGCATTATGGGTCTTCGAGCAGAAATTGACCTAAGGATTAAGTTCTTAAGTGTTTTCGGAGATTCCGCTCTCGTGATCAGTCAGATCAAAGGCGAGTGGGATACGAAACACCCAAACCTTATTCCTTACAAGGAATATGTATTGACGTTGCTTCCAAATTTCGAAGAGATAACCTTTGAACATCTCCCTAGAGAGAAGAATCAGTTGGCGGACGCGCTGACTACGATGTCTTCTATGTTCAAAGTCAATTGGGACAACGAGGCTCCCTGGATTATCATTGAAAGATTGGACGAACCTGCACATTGCTGTGACATTGAGACTGAAGAGGTAGCAGATAAACCCTGGTTTCATGAAGTAAAGAGATACCTTGAGGCCTAGGAATACACTGAGGGTGCATCTGTTAATGACAAGAAGTTTCTGAGGAGGTTCGCAGCAAAGTTCTTCATCAGCAATGGTATTCTTTACAAGCGTAACCATGATTCAACCTTACTGCGATGTGTGGATAAGAACGAGGCAGAAAGGATCATGGCAGATTTACATGAAGGTACTTTCTGAACTCATTCCAGTGGACATACCATGGCAAAGAAAATCCTACGGGCAGGATATTATTGATCCACAATGGAAGCCGACTGTTATCAGCATTCTCGGACATGTCACAAGTGCCAAGTCTATGCTGATAAGGTGCACATACCTCCCGTACCTCTGAACGTCTTGACAGCTCCGTGGCCGTTTGCAATGTGGGGCATTGATATGATCGGCGAGATCAGACCTACAGCGTCCAACGGGCATCGTTTCATCCTGGTAGCAATTGATTACTTTACAAAGTGGGTTGAAGCAGCTTCCTTTGCTACCGTAACCAAGAACATTGTGGCACGGTTCATTTGGCACAATCTGATCTGTCGATACGGTGTACCAGAGAGGATCATTACGGACAATGGTACCAATCTCAACAACAAGATGATCATTGAGCTCTGCAAGTAGTTCAAGATATAGCATCACAACTCTTCTCCCTACCGGCCGAAGATGAATGGGGCTGTAGAAGCGGCTAATAAAAACATCAAGAAGATCGTACAGAAGATGACGGTGACGTTCAAAGACTGACACGAGATGTTACCATTTGCTCTTCATGGGTACCGTACCTCAGCACGGACGTCAACAGGGGAAACACCCTATTCCTTGGTTTATGGCATGGAGGCATTCTTGCCCATTGAAGTTCAGATACCCTCTCTTCGGATTATGAAGGATGCAGGTTTGAGCGAAGATGACTGGATACAGACCCAACTTGATCAACTGAACTTAATCAACGAAAAGAGACTCACTACTATTTGTCATGGTCAGACGTATCAAAAGCGGATGATCAATGCGTTTAACAAGAAAGTCAGACGACAAGAGTATCAAGTTGGGGATCTGGTGATCAAGCGCATCATTTTACCTCAAGGTGATCCCAGGGGAAAATGGACCCCTACCTACGAAGGGCCATTTGTGGTTAAGAACATTTTCTCAGGAGGAGCTATGATTCTAACCACTATGGATGGTGACGACCTTCCTCACCCCGTCAATGCAGACATAGTGAAAAGATACTACGCATAATTAATGACCCGCTAGGTCGATTGGCCTAGGCAAAAATAAGGGCTTCCCGGTGAACCAAAAGGATTCGGGCAAAAATAAGGGATGAAAATGAAAAATCTGTACACCCGACAAGTCGAAAACCTGAAAAGGAGACTTGGGAAAAAAAGGGTATCCCGGTGGACTGAAAACCTAGAAGGGCGGTCCAGGCAAAAATTAGGGATCAAAGCGTAACACTATGTCTCATTGGATCACCTTGCGATCAGACTTTGGTATCGACTATCAAGCTCGGACGACACTAATCAATCTAATCTACCTTCAACCAATAGCAAAGTGATGAGATGCTTGAGAACATAAAGGCAATAGCAGAGTTGGAACCCAGTGGGATTATTCACACAGCTGTTTTGTTTAGTTTTTCACAAATTGTGTAAATTCTATTATTCGGCGGCGTTCTCTTACTAGGACGTCAGCCTCTTGTACAAAAATGCCTATTTACAGGCCAAACTTCAAAATCAATACAATTCATTTTCAAAGAAATTTCAAACTGCTTTTTCCTTATCTGTTTTGATTTGCAAAGAACGTCCAATGTTCACTTTTGATATATGCATTTGACATTAATTGCTGCTCATGAATATTTACATGCGAAACAAAAGACGATTACGGGTAACATCAGAAACAGGGGCAATAAAAATTGTCCAAACTATACAGTTGCTCTGTCCACCAGGTACAAGGTAAATTCAGCTGAAGAATATGGTTAAGGTACCTTCACTCCCCGCAGAGTAAGACAATAATGATAGCTCTCCCCAGTTGTGACTTGCAACTGTGAATGAATCGGTAATATTCTCCCTAAGCAGAGTTTATCTACCATCAGCACTAAAAAGGCTTGATATCCCCGACAGTCTTAATATTCCCCAACGAAATATAAGAATGCTCCCCGGCAGAGTACAAGATATCCCCAGTGGAGTTCAAATTTTCCCAGCGCAGTCTGAAAAAGCTTCCCCAATGGAGTTGGGAGAATCATCCCCAGTAGACTCTGGAAGTTTATCCACAACGGAGTACAAAAATAAATCTCCCCAGGCGAGTTCAAAGGATCATTCCCAGCAGAACTCAAAGGATTATCCCCATAAGAGTCTAAAAGGTTATTCCCAGAGAAGTCGCAACCGAAGATCATCCCCAGTGGATTTCTTTCCTTTCACAAACAGGAATTCAATCCCCAATAGGATTCAATATCACTAGCAACGATAATTCATCTCGATGGAATTTATCAGTGGCATCTTCAGCAAAACATCTCTTCCCCACAGAGTAATCTCCTTAATTTATTCCCCAAACGGAGTTATCTTCTCCTGCAGGTTTATTCTCGCAATCACCTTTGTTCGCCATCCCCAGCGGAAACGAATAATCCAACTATATTCTTCAACAGTTATCTGGGAGTTATTTTCCCCAGCTAGAAACATTACATTTCCATACATCATGATACAAGCATATACGCATCATACCACACAATCTCATTTATTTTGAGAGCATCATAGCTTGATATATATCATGCATTTCATACATCATGACATTGCATATGACTAACTCTTTACCTTTTCAGGGAAAGACGAATCAATAAACACCGTTGACTACTTATATGACCTGGTAGTCCCCTCAAAAATTACATCTATTGAGGGTTGTTTTAGCGGATTCCTCAGAAGGATATTCCAAGACTTTCGCCTGGTTCAGTTAAATCGATTCTAAGATTTTTCTGATTCTTATCCAGTCAAATTTAATCCAAGACCTTCTCTGGTTCAGTCAGATCGACGCTAAGATCTCATTGATTCTTATTCCAATTGAAGATATTCCAAGACTTTCGTCTGGTTCAGTTAAATCGATTCTAAGATTTTTTTGATTCTTATCCAGTCAAAGTTAATCCAAGACCTTCTCTGGTTTAGTTAGATCGACGCTAAGATCTCCCCGATTCTTATTCCAGTTGAAGATATTCCAAGACTTTCGTCTAGTTCAGTTAAATCGATTCTAAGATTTTTCTGATTCTTATCCAGCCAAAGTCAATCTAAGACCTTCTCTGGTTCAGTCAGATCGATGCTAAGATCTCCCTGATTCTTATTCCAGTTGAATATATTCCAAGACTTTCGTCTGGTTCAGTTAAATTGATTCTAAGATTTTTCTGATTCTTATCCTGTCAAAGTTAATCCGAGACCTTCTCTGGTTCAGTTAGATCGACGCTAAGATCTCCTTGATTCTTATTCTAGTTGAAGATATTCCAAGACTTTCATCTTATTCAGTTAAATCGATTCCAAGATTTTTCTGATTCTTATCCAGTCAAAGCTAATCCAAGACCTTCTCTGGTTCAGTCAGATCGATGCTAAGATCTCCCTGATTCTTATTCCAGTTGAAGATATTCCAAGACTTTCGTCTGGTTCAGTTAAATCGATTCTAAGATTTTTCTGATTCTTATCCAGTCAAAGTTAATCCAAGACCATCTCTGGTTCAGTCAGATCGACGCTAAGATCTCCCTGATTCTCATTCCAGTTGAAGATATTCCAAGACTTTCGTCTGGTTCAATTAAATCGATTCTAAGATTTTTCTGATTCTTATCCAGTCAAAGTTAATCCAAGACCTTCTCTGGTTCAGTCAGATCGATGCTAAGATCTCCTTGATTCTTATTCCAATCGAAGACCTCCTATCAACAATCTCCAAATGGCATCTGTAAGCCCATTCCCGACATCACAATGCTGATATCACTTCACGCGAGTGCAAATTTCTGGGCACTCTAGTGTTCAATCATCTTCCACCTTCGGATCACGAAAGACACGAAAGCCAATCTATATCCTCAGGTTTAAGAAGATTGAACAGGGGAAGCTGTTGTACCCCAAAATTTGCCCTCTCATATTTCTCAAAACCTTGCAAGAAAAATCTCCAAGTTGCTCAAGTTTGCTAAAGAGTGGGTCAGACAAATCATCTCCTAAGGCAGTCAACCCCAAATTAGGGTTTTGTGTTGCATCAAGATCTTTGAGTCCAAATGACCTCAAATGCTCCTTAATGTCCTAATATGTTCTCAAGGTCATCCATGTAAAGTTTCAAGCCTTGCAGAGGAAGTATGCTCAGTCAATTGCTCAAAGGGTCCAAAAATCGATTGTGCTAGGGCAAAAGTCAATTGTGACCTACAAATAGTCAAACTTCAAAAAAATTTGTGAAAATTCTCATTTTGAAGTATATCTCATCATTTGATCAAGGTTTGATCATGATTCATCAAGGATTGCTCAAAATTCATCAAGACTCAAAAGTTGCTAAATTAGGGTTTTGTAGGAAAAGTCAACTCAACTTTGACCAAGCATAACTTTCTCATACTTTATGATAAATGACCCATCCAAAGCTCATTTTTAAGAGGATTCAATTTACTACAATCCATATTCATACCCCAAGATCATAAAATGTACTCACAAGAAGTTATAAATTTGGACATTATAGGTCATTTTTGAAAGTCAACAATAACACCTTTTTTGCCAAAGCTTATAACTTGAGAATGGAATATCAAAATGCGATGAGACCAAAAGGGTTGGTTAGAGGACATCTCAGGCTTTATAAAAAGTCAAATAACACCTCCAAAAGTTCAAAATTGAAGAAGTTATGCATTATTGAAGTTGGGCATTTTTGTAAAATTGCCAAAAGTCAACTATCCCCAAAACATCAAATTTTGTCAAATGGGCCCATTCTTTTCCACTTGATTTGAGCTTGCATCATTGTCCACGTGTCCTAGATTCAGCCATGAGCCCATATCTTATTTTTATTATTTTATTTTATTTTTATTGAATTATTTCATTTTTAATCAAATTAAATCATAAAAAATCCAAAGCTTTGATTACATGATATCTTTTGATTGTTTCAGGTTTTAATTGTCATCATAATCATCATCAAAATTCGTATCAAGCATATCATGTACAAAAAGATGGAGATTTGATAAATTTGGCAAGCTTTAAAGGATGAATAAAATCAAATCATAAGGCATTGATTTAGAGAGATTTGATTCATGATTCTTGACCTAATACATTCCATGATACATATAGAAGGCAAAGGCACAAAATTGAGGACTAGAGGCTGCAGAAAGAAGCAAAGCAAAACATGCAAAACTCAGAAAAAGTGTGAAACCAAAATCACACTTAGAGGTAAATTCAGAAGCCAAGAACGATCTCAATCGTTTCCTTGACAATCACTGAAGCAGAACCAACCCAAAGCCAGTCTCCATACACGCTCAAAAGCTCTTGGTGAACGCGTGCATCCAAACTCCTTCAGGACCTGGGTTCGAATCCCAGGTCCTCCAAATTGCATTTGTTATTTTTCTACAGGTTATCCAGTGCAAATCCAAGCGCATGGCCTATCATACATTCTCAAATATCAAAGCGCCAGATGGCCCAAGGCCAAATCTGGTGATCCAAGATGATGGTCTACCATGGGACCAAGTCAAAAGGTGCACATGGAATTCACAAAGTCAACCAGGCCTGCGCCAATTGGACCATGGAATTGCTATGTTGAACCTCCCATTCAGGCCCAAACCCTCATATCTCTCTTTATTTTATATTTTTTTATTTTATTGTTTTGTTATTATTTTTATTATTAACTAACCAATCAAATCTTGTTCTTCATAAAAATAAAACCAAAAAATATTTTTCTTCATTAAAACCAAATTTTAATTTTTATTAATAAATACTAATTATATTAATTACGTTTTAATTAGGATAACTTTAATATATTTTTGTAAATAATAAAATTAATTTAGACATAATTAGGTTTTATTAACATTGATCAATTTTATTTTCTTTCTTTAAATATCAAAAAAACCAAAAATATTTATTTTTATTAATTAGTTTAATTAATTTAATTTAATAATTAATTTAGGATAGTTTATTTCTTAATTCAAAAATAACCAAAAAAATCTTTTCTTTAACAATTAAAGGGTCAAAACCCTAGAACTTGCGCCCAATTTAATTTTTCGCATGCGATCTATTTATCCAATATTGTACTTGTTCCCAGAATGTAATAGCTTAATAGGAGTTTAAATATTTTTATCGCTTTATTTATTTTCCGCATTTTAATTTTAAAAGGTTGCTTTTGGCGATGTAAATACCCGACGCCTTGTAATTTAATTTCCGCAATTTAATTTCCGCAACTTATAAACTGTTTGATATTTGATAATAGGGATGCATGACAAGAATGAATGTTTAACCTAAAATCAACATAGATAACCATTGACATGTACAAAGACAAAATAACTGAAAACAACACACTCGCACATGCGCACTCTTAGGGTACACCTCACTTGGTTGCCTTCGTACGCGGTCATTGAGTATAGGTCACTTTAGAGGTCGCCCTCTTGTCCAAAGATCATAGTCGACTCGAAACGGTTGCCTCGGATATTGTTGCCTCAAAACAAATGATCTAAGATATTAGGGTTACCGCTAAGGCATCCTAACATTGCTTTGGTGACCGCACGTCCCTCATTCGAATTGACCCTCAAACTCCAACGACGGTGCTACCTACTCATCAATAGTGGGATATCATTGTCTAAAGGAAGATAGCATAGAACGATTCCCTTTTCGAGTAGGTAGATGGTTCTTAAGTACTTGCTCTTTCAAAAAACAAAATCTTTTTCACACTTACACCTTTCAAACAAAAACTTCTTCAAACCCATAAGCACAAAGAAAATCAATTTTGAAAACAATATGAGCAAGTACCTAAGAGCCCGTGGATAACCATGGATAGAAAGGGTGATAACACCTTCCCTTTCTATAATCTACCCCCCGAACCCGAGAAATATCTCGAAAAAGGAATTTTTCTGTGCTTTTTTCCTTTCCTTGTTGGATAAAATAAAAGCCGGTGGCGACTCTTGCTTACCGCGACATTTTGCAAAAACAAACGCAAAACGCAAACCAACATTCCAAAAACAGTCAGTTCTTTCCCATCGTATCACAATGACCAACTCCTCCAGAATGGAATTCACATCTTGCTTAGCATCATAGTTATGAGGAAGTCTTCCGATGGATTGTGGCATATTTCTCAAACTGATCAATTTCAAATCGAGCAAATGGTGGAGTGCTTTGGTGAGAGATATTGGCAAGGGATCAAATTTTCTCGGCTGCCTCTGTTGTTTATTATTGTACTGACGGGGAGCATCTTGTTGTCTTTGTTATTGAGGTGTCAGATTTTGTCTCTACTATGGAGGAGCATTAACAGGAATAAAAGCAACATTGATTTATTGGTGTTGATGATTCTCTCTTCTTCATCCAGGAGAGTAAACCTCACTTGTGTCGCCTTCCCTTTTCTTAGGGCAAGTATTGAATGGTTTCTTACCACCCCCTGATGAGCCGCTAGAACCTCCAATCTAAATTTTCCCTATTTTCAAACCCACCTCAATTCTTTCACCATCCATAACCAAATCCGCAAATCCTGTTGAAGCACTTACTATTATGTGCTCATAAAACAGAACTTGCAAGGTACTCATGAACATATCAATGAGTTCTCTCTCCATGAGTGGAGGTTGAACCCTCGCAGCCAGCTCACACCACTTCTGAGCGTAATCCTTGAAAGATTCTTTTGGTCCTTGCGACAAATTCTGTAACTGAGTGCGATTAAGCACCATATTCATATTATTCTGATAATGTTTGACAAAAGCCTGAGCAAGATCATTCCAACAACGAATATTGGTTTTCTACAACTTCATGTACCACTCTAGGGATGCCCCAGACAAGATATCCTGGAAGAAATTAATCAAGAGCCCCTGATCCTCGGTATGCACCGACATCTTTCAGAAATAAGCAGTTGCATGAGTAACGGAACATGACGAACCGTTGTACTTTTCAAACACTGGTGGTTTGAACTTTGGAGGAACTTTCACCCCAGATACTAACCCAAGATCATTAGCATCCATACCAAGGACTCCTTGCCCTTCCACAACTTTCAACCGTTCTTCCAACAGCCGGTACCTTCTATCCTCAACCTGAACCTCTGGCTCAGAACGCGGCATAGAAAGTTGATCTTCATCCTGATCATAGTCATAATCCTACTCTTGGTAGTTCCTTACACTGCCCTGATTATCTCTTCTATTCCCCACAATACGAGGTCCTGGAGACGGGGGAAATTACCCCATGTTGCGCAGAAAAGGATTGCCAGGTGACCCGTGAAAATTCCTGATGGGCTGATCTTGTACATCCCCTAGTCCTACAGAAATGTCTTGGTAGAGCCCTTGATTCCCACCATCGACTGGATAGCAGCATTGATTGTTGACAATGGCTGCCAATTCCTCCTGTCGGCGATTCACATTGGTGATGACCTCCATGAACTAGGTCATTTGAGTAGCCATCTGGGCTCTCATTTCAGCGAGTTCAGCTTGGACTCGTTCCATCTGTCTTGGCAAATTGTTTATGGTAAAATACTGATGAGTAGTCGTCTTGAATTCTGAATAAGAAAAGCAGAATAATAAGAATACCATCCTGAGATAACCTGTCATGTTATGAGATGCATGATATGCATGATATGTTTTATTATTTCCAGGTTTTTTACAAGTTTGTCAATCATCAAGAATAACAACCAAGCACAAATAAAAGACAAATAACGAAATAAAGATTATAGTGCAATCACAAACTTCTTTATTTACAAAAACATAAAAAATACCAATTCTCAAAATCCACAGAATTTGTATAAGATAAAAAGATCCCATCCAACAAGACTGGTGGTGATCGCTTAACAAAAACAAAAAACAATAAATAAAATCAAAGGGGTGAGTCTCCCATCCCAACATGAAATAAAGGTCCCTTCTCCTGGAAATGCTCCTCACTCCACTCCTTGGTCTCCTGGAATAGTTGTCTTGTCCTTGGGCAATCACGTTCTTTAACAAGGCTTTTAATCACCACATCCTTTTGAAATAGCTGTTCTTCTAAGTACTGACATTGATCCAAAAAGTGATCACATTTTTTTCATTCTGACGGAGAAATAGGTATAGGTGCATTCTCAAGCTCTTCTATATGACTTCGGAGCTTAGCGTTTTCTTCCCTTACACGAGTCATCTGCTCTTCGCGCTTCTGATCTCTCAATCTGACTTCATTGAGTTGCCTTTCCAATTCTTTAACCCTCTTGCTATGACATGATTTTAACTTCGCTTCTGCTACTTGAAGACTCTTAACCTTTTGTTGACTTTTTAAAAGTGCCATATCCTGAATATTAGTTAAGCTGGACTTCTCAATCCTCGGCCTCTTTGATTGTTCACCTGATCCACGACCCTCCAGTATATGATATTTCTCCCGATTATCCCTCCAAAGTATTTTCTTTTCTTGTAGAGCAAAGGAAAGTTCAATATTCTTATCTTCCAGATCAGCTTGTAGCTTAATATTCTTAGCTTTGGCATTTTTGAGGCATGCTATTAGTACAACTTCGAACTCTCCTGGAGCGGATTTCTTAGAAGATGTCTTGCCATGAGAAAGGTGATCAACCTCCTTTCCATAAGATGGGAAATTATCTATCAGCGGATCATACACGGGCTGCAGGTACAATGGTTCTTCCCTCTTATAAGGCAACAACAATACATTCACTCGACCCTGAATCCATCTTGAATAGGCGTCAAGAGCCGTACCTCCGCTTCTATCAAAAGACTGCTTTCCCTTTCGATGAATGTGTTTCCAGGCGACTTTTACTCTTTCAAACATAGCATCATCTCCTCCTTTTCCGAAATAAACGGTTTCCCTCACCTCTCGCTCAGTAGGTCCATTTGTCATTGCGAATCCAAATTGGCGTCGTGCCAAAGTGGGATTATAATTGATGCAACCTTTGGTTCCCATGAGTGGAACGTTAGGAAACTCACCACAATTCATAATGAACTCCTTCATAATTCCCATGTTGTGCCAAACAATGTCGTAAGAAGTGAGTCCCATGATTCGTGGGGCCGAAAGAGACGTCTCAGCAGTGTCGACAAAAGGTCCCCTGGTGGGCATGTGCATCATGAACCATTTGTAAAGTAAAGCTGTACCGCATACCACACCCCCCTATTACCATGTCGAGAATGAATAGTAAAGTAAGTATCAGCCAATAATGTCGGTACCGAATTGTCATTCATAAAGACACAAGTTGCTGCCAAATCCACCACCCTTTCTGCCACAGGTAAGAGGACCAAACCATAAATTAGCACGGCTAATAACGCATTGAAAGTTGTCCACTTTCCTTCTTCTACAAATCCCTTGGCTTTGTTTATTAGATAATCCCGAGAAATACCCTATACGTCACATTTCTTGATCCAATTTCCTTCCACTTTGCTAACGGTCAAATAAAGAGCTTTAGAGATAGCCATGTAGTTGTGAATTTCAGGCACTTGAGCAAAAGGAATATTGTATGTGATCTTTATATCAAGAATATATGCGTATTCTTCAAGAGTTGGTGCTAGCTGGTAATCTTGAAAAGTAAAGCAACGTAGTTGTGGATCATAGAACTGAAGAAGCACTCTTAACGTCCATTCTTCATAAAAATCGTTCACTAGTGGCAACAAGTTCCCATACCGCTTCCTGAAGATGTTTTCATTCGGACCATTCACAAGGGCTCCCAACTCTCACAATCGACCCCCATAAAACACAAACTGGTAGCAGCCTTCTTCCTAAGAGTTTCTGCACTCGTGCTCATGTTGTTATTCGTTCGGATGCCAATGACAACTTCTAAATACCCTGGAAATAACATGCGTATGTGAATTAGATATACATACATTTTTTCTTGCATTTTTTTATAGAAAATAAATATGCCATGAAGTGATGCAAACACATAGGAATCAAGGTATCTGCTGTGCTGTTCTGAATATGCTGGGAAACCAAGATCTAGAACTTTGTAAAATAACCAGTCATTCCCTTTTAGAAATCCAGTCACCAACGGTACTTGTAAGGATCAAAATTCCCTCCCCGCTCGCAGGTGCAAACTAGTTCAGGGTAAGGAAAGGGTAACTCAGAATCATGAGTACGCCTGAAGCCATTATCGTTGAAATAGCAACGTGAAATGATAGCACCCCATTTGTAATCTCATCTGACCATGGACGACATGACCGCACTAGCAAACCAGAGTCGACTAGCCGTTCATGTTCCACTCTATTCCTAAGGTTCATATGGTTGTCACTTGGCCTGGGTATTGGCCTTTTACCTCTTGGAACACCCACCCAACATGACAGCAGAGCCAGCACAACAAATAACCAAATAAATGGAAAGCCATAAAATGCATGCATAAACATATGCAAGCAGTGTATATAAAGCTGTAAATAACAGGAAATAAATAAACGCCCAAAGTAATAAAAAAACAAGAGCTAGGATTGACTTTGGGATGGACCAACAATAGGTCAATCATATCCCCAGGGAAGTCACCAGCTGAAACAACCGGCCGAACCGTCATCCGATAATATGAAATATCAATTAAGTCGCCACCGAATGTATTTTATCCCGCCGAAAGGGAAAGGTAAACATCGAGAAAACCTGAGAAGGGTGAAATCACAGTCTTGCAACCGAGAGATCGGGTAAGGGAGTCTGTTACGTGAGGGGAAGGTATTAGCACCCCACACGCCCGTAGTACTCTACGGTATCCACTCTTTTTGCTCTAATCTAATGGGTGCGAAAATCTATATCTAAGATGTACAAGGAAAAAGGAAGATGCAAGGAGGGAATGCATCCAAAAAGAGAAGAGAAAATAATGTAGGGAAAATAAAATTTGTTCTCGCTTGGACCCTACCCCAGTGCCAATGTATCCCTTTTAAGGAATCAGAGCAGCCGTAGTTCGGCTCATATATTTTGATTGGTTTGTGTTTTTTAGTTAAGAAGACAAAAGCAACAATCAAGATGGCAAAATATCAGATAAAACGAAAAAACATCAACAACAATGATAAAGCAACAAAAAGGATGGCAAGACATCACATGGAGACACAAACTCAAATGATAAAATGTCAACATGATAGCGAGATATCAGATAAGACGATAAAACATTATACCTAACAATGATATCGAAAATCAAAGAAGGATGACAAACATACGTGATGGCGAAACATCGGCAACAAACATATGTAATGGCGAAACATCGGAAAAAAGATAGAAAGATAACATGGAAAAGATGGAGAAACATTAATAAACCAGATAATAAAACATCACACCTAACAATGATATGGAGAATCAAAGTAGGATAACAAACATGTGCAAGATGACGAAACATCAGCAACAAACATATGCAATGGCGAAACATCGTCAAAAAGATAACAAAAACATGGCAAAGATGGCGAAACATCAACAAACTAGATGATAAAACAAAGAAGGAAGGCGCACAAGCAATTAAGATTGGTTTGTATTTTTTACCTTGAAGAAGGATTTAAGTTTATTAGATATGTTTTATGATTTTCCAAGAAAAGGTTTTAGTTTTAAGATGCAAGAATGCAAAGAAAGGAAAATAACTAAGGGAGACTAGCCTAGCACTATCCCTAATATTATCATACAATGATTGATCCTGAGGTTGAGGATGAAAAGGTGAATTCCTACCCTATGTTAGCATGCATGGATACCTATCCTAGTGTCTAGCTCGAGGACTAAACCTACACGAGAAATCCTAAGTGAGCATGGTAAATACCAAACAAGTAAACAAACAAGTTCTTTGGCAAAAGCACACAATCAGGGTATACTGACTCAGGGGATGGGGGATATGAAGAGAAATGCTTTAGCTAAGGGGAGCAGATCACCCGAAGAAAACAAGAAGTAGACAAATGAAATAAGATAAGTGTGACGTTCAAAGCAACTGCACACCTAACCAAGATATAGGAGATCAAGGTAGATGACAAAAGACAATATGAACGATCACAGAGTGTCAGCATTGGCCAATGCAAACTCCTGACAAAGCATGGGGGTTTGATTGCAGAACCCTTACCCACTTGATGGACTCAATACATATGATCTACACAACTCCGAAGCATCAACGTACCACGTGATCTACGGACCCTTCCCTTCTCGCCTCATTTTGAGGACTTATTATCTGTAATATAATGTGGGCACAAATATAAATACACATGCCTAATACCTACTCCAAAGGTAGGGTTTTAAACAATCACAATTAGCACACCGATAGAATTTCCTTAAACAGATCTTTAAATAAACCAGAGGGATTCCTGACATGATCAGCAACGGAAGTCCCAGTCATACATCTCTATTCCTACTTGACATGGCAAGGAAAGCGATAAGAACCCTACTTCTCAGGATCTCTAGAAAGTAGTAAATAGCAGAGATAAAAGGGTAATAGTGCAATACCAAAGGGATAATTGTCCGTAGTAACTAAATGAGAGAAAGAAACCCAGAGAACTTCAAGCAAGCTAGCATCCATAAACAAATCAAGTCAGAAATCACTCCATTGAATATGAGCATTTAGGCTTCAAATATGAACATGTCCCGCAATTGGTGCATAGCAGTCACAATCACACACACACACACACACACACACACACACACACACACACACACACACACACATATATATATATATATATATATATATATATATATATATATATATATATATATATATATATATATATATATATATATATATATATATATATATCCTATAAAGACTATCAAATATTCAAAGCACAAGAATTATGCAAGCATAGCCAATTGTGTTCCACAAATAAAGTGGAACACTACCGCATCAAGTCAAAATGGACAACTTTCTCAGAGTACCTCGCACACTCAACAAACAAATTAGTGATCTTAAGAAGAAATGGTGAATAAGATGAGGGATGGATGATGACATAACAAGGAAATGGAAAGAACATGTTACTAAATATCAAAGCATTAGATATGGGAAACACCAAGTAGGCATAGGCAACAAATATGTCAAAGCTAAAGAATTATTGCTCCTTTTTATCACTGTGTTGTATTGACAAGTAAATATCAATAAAGGATCATAGGAGCTTGAGAAGAATACATTCAAAGATCTTGGAAGTAAGTAGCAACCACTACTTAATCATATTCATTTATTTCATCATGATTCATAAGCATAATAGAAGGGGGATTCCATAAAATGCATCATAAAGCTTAGATCTCAAGTTAACAATGAAAGGGATTCAAACAAAGGGAAAGTTAGAAGGCTTTAAACCATTCAAAGACTTGAAATAAAGCTTATAACATGATATGAGGATTTAATCAAAAGGTTAGAATTTTGATCCTAATACATGTTGCACAAGTGCATTCAATATACCTCAAAGATTCAGGATGAGAAAAGATAAGAACATCAAATTCATACATGAATGAAATCGGTTCTAGAACTAGAGATCAATTATTCTAAAGTCCTTATGAAAATATCATTGAAGTATAACTTCTCTACATATTATCATTGGCCACTTGATGACCTCAAACTCAAGTTAAAAGATCAAGTTCCAAATTGAAAATCAATAAGAAAACATCAATTACAAAGCATGCATCAAAAGGCTCAACATTAAATTTTGAGGAAATTAAGTGAATTGACTTGAGTTTATGTGAGGAAACAGAAGCAACATGATAATTAGGTGCCCAAATTACAGGCCTCACATAAGTTCATTGGCCACTAAACAATTTGCAACAAAGAATGCAAACTCAATTCATCACCTCCACTTCAAAAATACATCAAAAGTAGAAACAAGGATCAATAATTCACACAAAAAATTTCTTAGCATCTTTGAAGTGTGTAGAAGTCAGAAAGCAAGTCTTAAGTTCATGAATAGTTGAGGAGGGGATCAAATGAGGCCCAAAGTTCAAAACTAGTTGGCCAAACTATCAAACTAGACAAGTTTTTAAAATAATTTGTGGAAAAATATCAAACCAATTCAAATAATCCAAGAAAAATCAGATTTAAATCCTCAACCCATCTATGAACCATAAACAAGATTCAAATTCCATTGGAAATCCAGGGCATAATGATTTTTGAATTGAAACTTACACAATAAGCAACCAAACCCTAGTTGTTTGACTTTTAATCTTAAATATTAATTAGATAAGATCAAAATTCAAAAAATTCAAAACAAATATACATCAATCATGAGAAAAATTAAGATATCAAAATACCTATTTTTACATATTTTTAGAATTAAACAAAAGTTAAAAATAAAATCAAATTCAAACAATCCATTACATTCCAAAATAAAATTCTAATCAAAAGTAAGAAGAAAATCATCCCAAAATTAATAATAAAATATTAGAATTAAAAACAAACTTCTATAATTTTTTGTGGATTTTTTGGATTAAGAAAAATATTGAAATAAAATTAAATACAAACAATTCAACCATTAAACCATTATTTAATTCCCAAAATGCAAACCCTAACCAAAAATCAGAAAATGACCAAATCAAAATTATATTCAAATACTAAGATAAAAATCAAGCTTCTATAATTTTTTGTGGATTTTTGGATTAATAAAAATATTAAAATAAAATTGTGAAACAAAAAAAAAAAACTTCCAAATTAATCTTCTAATAAAAAATAGGAAAAATACCAAAAAAATTTCTGAATCAAATTCTAAATAATTTTAAGAGTTCAAAACATTTTTTGTAGAATTTTTAGATCAAAGAAAATATTAAAACAAAAATAAACATTAAACAAACAATTAATTAAACTTACGAATTATTGATCCAATCAAAACATTTTTAAAAATTCGAATAAAATTACACAAAATAGTAGGATTTGTTTTGGACTTGTGATAATTTTTCCAGAATTTTTTAAGTTGTTTTGATCAAGAAATAAAAATAAGAAAATCAATTGAAATCAAAATATAAACTATATTCAAATATTCAAATTGGACCGTTCAGATGATGCCACCTCATCATCCCTAACCTCCAGCCAGATCAAAAAGCGCGCACCCTTAGTGTTATGCCTTAACTTCAGACCCACCAAACAAACTCATTTCTCAACCACTTTGCATCAAATCAAGTGCAACTTAAAGCCAACATGACAAGGAATTCAGTGCAATTTTTTGAATCACATAAGTAGTCAAACGTGGATCTAGAAATCTATGCATGAAAACAAAAAAAAACCTCACTGAAATCTAGAGTTGCAGAGATCTCAAACAAGCGTTGTATACCAAATCAAACCTCAAATTGCTTCAGAAACAATCATATAACATCCACAAACAGATATTCATGCTTAATTTCAACAATAAACAACTACATCTTAAGAATCAAAGTTGGATGAACCTACCTCAAATGAAAATCCGAATGCTTGATTACCTCACTTCAGAAGCAAATCAACGGTTCCAACTTGATCCTCTTGCTCCACTGAATATGTCTCCACAAAAAAATGAAGAAATCACCAAGGAATTAGAGGATTCGATGAAAAATGTCGAGGAAGGAAGTTTGAACTCAGATTTTGGTTTCTTGCAATGGAGGCGTGTGCGTGATCAAATGAGCCTTGATACTCATTATATAGAGTGAGTAGAGGAGGGTAGGAGTGGAAATGCAAGCTTAATATTGTTGAAGGGTATGTTTGGAAATTTTGGCCAAAAATGAGGATGCACATGGAGCCTGCATTTCATTCATGCATTTTCTTGCCTTTTGTGCGTTTTGTGAGCCAAATAAGGCCAGAAATACATGCTTAAAATTCTAGCTCATGATTGTTTGAAATGAAAGAGTGTTGGTGAATTTGCAAAATCAGAAAAGTTTTGTATTTTTTTTCATTCAAGCAAGTACAACAAGCACATGGACACGAAATGGTGAGTGTGATGGGCCTCAGCATGTCACAAATTGGTCATGGGCTTGATTAGAAATAGAAATATTGGCTGAAACTCGAGTTCTCAAGAATTGGCCATATTGGTGTTTGGTCAAAATTCACAAAAATGCCTTGAAATCCAAATTGTCATAACTTGATCATTCCTTTGAATTTTGGGGCAAATGAATACTTGTTGGAAAGGTCTTGGAAAGCCCTTTAATTTTGCGGCATAAGGCCTCACATTTGAATCACTTAGGTCCCTTAAAAATTTCAATAAAAATCACAAACTTTGGAAAATGATCTATAATTTCACCTTGAGACATGAACTTCCCAAGACCATAACTCTTGATTCCTTGAAAATTTGGACATGAGACTAAAAGGAGATGAAAGATAATCCTCTTAGATTTCCAAGAAAACCTCATTTGCATTTTTTTGGATCAAGGATGAATAAATGGTGAATTTTTGAAGTTAAGTCCTCATTTCCAAATTTAGAAACTTTTTAGGGTTTCTTCATGAACAAGTTTCAGACCTAACTTCAATCTTCTTGATACAATGGTCAAAATGGACTTGAAATATTAAAAGTACACATTTTACTTGATGTTTGACCAAAAATTTACTTGGTTAATCTTAACTTTGACTAATTTTTGTCAAAATGTCCATTTTGCCCCTTTTAATCAGTTGATCCATGCCTCTTAAAAATTGGTGATCAAAACTTCAAACATATGATATTCCAAACATATAGAGGCCATGTATAAAGTTTCATCTCTAAATTCTCAAGAAAACCTGATGAAATCCCAAACCCTAGTTTTGGTCAACACCTTAGGAGAAAGATGAATCATCTTCAAAACTCCAAATCCTCTGGATATCTTGGCCAATTTATTGCATAAAGATATTTCCAATGTCAAAGAGGTGTTGTAGCTTCAAAATCAAGACTTGCACCCATCAATATCCTTAATCGACCAAAACCCTAATTTTGACTGAAGAATCAAAAGAAAGTGATTCTCCTTATAATCAACACAATCTTTGATCTTCTGATGATCCAATGAGGTGGACAAGATATCCTGAGATATGTGGAACCTTTGGGCTTGAATGATCCAGAGGTTTAGATGATAAGGCTCTTCTTGAGCAACTTGTCAGCATAATTAATCCCCACAAGTTGAGGAAGACTTGATAACCCAAAATACCCTGATCCCATCACAATGTATGAAGGCAATGCAATGTGATGTTTATGGTGAAACATAAGACTAAATCAAGTGGATAAATTTTGGGGTGCAACATCTTGTAACAACTTTCTGAGTATAGTGAATTGGAGAGCTTCTCTCTCCCTCAAAGAAGATCGTTTGGTCGAAATGGGTAAACAAACCTTCGTCTTTTTCTCACCTTATTCAGTTATATTATTTGTGTACGAATTATTATTGTGGTAGACCAATTATTTTGGTTGCTACTATTCTTTGCTGAAAAAATTGATATTGAATTTTTTCATAAACAACAACAAGATTCACAACAAGTGGTGCAGTGAGCATGGAGCAAAGAGGTATTAAGCCCCTTGGGAAAATGGGAGTTCGAGAAGTTTTCTGGTAACAACGACTTTGGGTTGTGGAAAATTAATATGCAAGCAATTTTAATTCATGAGAAGTGTGTTGATGCTTTGAAGAGTGAAGTATTGATTCCTGCAGGTCTTACACAGATACAGAAGACTGAGATGGTGGATAAAGCCAAAAGTGCCATTATCTTGTGCATCAGGGATAAAGTTCTAAGAGATGTCTCCAGAGAGAAAATTGCGGTTGCTATGTGGGTAAAACTTAAATCATTATATATGAACTAATTCTTTGGCTCACAGGTTGTATCTAAAACAACAGCTGTATTTATTGTGAATGGTGGAGGATAAATCCATAGTTGAGTAACTTACGGAAATTCACATGATTATTGATGATCTTTAGAATATTGAAGTGAATATTGATGATGAGGACAAGGCTTTCCTCATATTAAGTTCATTACCCAGATCCTTTGAGCACCTTAAGGATGCTCTTCTTTATGGTAAGGAAGGTACTATTACTTTGGATGAAGTCCAGACGACAGTAAAATCTAAAGAATTTTCAAATTCGAAAGATTTGAAGATTAAAGATAGTGGTGAAGGCTTAAATGTGTCAATAGGAGGCGGTAAGAATAAAGGGATATCAAAATCAAAGAGGTCTGACAAGTCAAAGGTAAAATGTTTTAATTGTCAGAAAATCGATCACTTAAAAAGGGATTGTCCTAAGAGAAAGGTCAATAAAGATTTTGTTCAAGCTATAGTTGCCTTGGGTGAGGAAAGTTATGAGGATGCCGATGTACTAGTAGTATCGAGTTTGGAAACTAAAAATAGTTGGGTCATTGACTCAGGTTGCTCTTACCACATATGTCCAAGAATAGAATACTTTGAAACTTTGAAGATGATGCAAGGGTGAGTAGTTCGCCTTGGTGAAAATAAGGCTTGCAAGGTTCATGGTATTGGTATGGACAAACTTAAAATTTTTGATGATCGTAAACTTCTTATTCACAATGTGAGGTATGTTCCAGAACTCAAGTGAAATTTGTTATCTATAAGTATGTTTGATGATCTAGGATATTGTACTAGAGTTGAACATGGAGTGTTGAAGATTTCGTGTGATGAATTTATTATTGTTAAAGGGTCTAAAATATGTAGTCTATATATTTTAGAAGGTTAAAATGTTGTACATTCATCATTAACTAGTGGAGGCTTTCATGACAAGGAAGAACCATGTGATTTAAGTTTAAGGCATTATGAATGCCTTAAGAAAGTTTCAGTGGAGTATAATGAATTTTGAAGGAATCAAGGGATAAAAATGCATGTTACTGCTGAGTTATTTTTGAATTTTTGGGGAAGAGATGAAGATAAAGTAGCTTACTTGGTTGGTAGAGAATTTCTTTAGGGGAAGAATAGTGAAAACCAAGGGAGAAACCTGGTAAAAACTATAACAAAGAAAACCCAGTTTGAGGTGGAGTTTCCTACTATGGATAATAGAGTAGTGAGGGAATGTTTATAGAGATACCTGATTATCATTTGAATCATGATAAAGTAAGAAAGGTTATTGTAGCATCTCAAAGGAACGTTATGCTAGCCTTGGATATTATTTTTTTAATGTGGTTGGAGGACTACAAAATAAAAGAAGAAAAACCTTCAGGGAGGCATTTGAAAACAGGTGGAGAAAAATGTGGTTAAAAAATCATACTTGTAGGCTTGTTAAATTACCTAGGCAGAAAAATGTAACACAAGTGGATGCACGTGGCGATTTCAATATTCAAGGATTGTTTGAATTTGATCAAGGTTATTGATTAGAGTTTCGACGTGGTAGAGAACAACAATTTTGTTGATGGTTAAATTCGTATCAACATGGTTTAAAGTCAATGGTGGAAATTGTTTTAATTTTCCTTATAAACCTTTGTTGATGAAGAGAAAGTAAATATATTTCGAGATTTCCAAAAATCAAAAAATAGAAAAGTAATCGGATACAAGCGATTTACGAGTATCGAGTTCGGTCGGTTCAGTTTACTGATCCATCCATTAATGTTAGAATATTTTTTATTAACTTGGATATCATATAAATTAATATAAAAATATATTATAAGATATTTATAATATTTTAAAAGATATTATATGATATATATTTATAATATTCTAAAAGATATTATAAGATATATATTTGTAATAGTCTAAGATATATTATAAGATTATAATAATATCTTTTATTCTAAGAATTAAGGAGATACGTTTTTGGATTTGTTATGGATTTGTTGGATTTTATCTATTACAAATATGTATCTCTTATGTTATTATAGTGTGATAATCTTAGAGCTTACAACAACAGGAGAGAGAAAGGGTTTAAAGACATAACGTAGGGTTTTAACTATTCTCAAGGGAAATCTTAGAAAGACAAGGATTTTAGAAACCTTTAGAGTTATCTAAGGTTATTGGGAATTGAGAAACACTTGTTTACACCTTGTGTTTGAGTTATTCATATATTTAAGGTTGAAGAGGTTGGGAAGCACTTGGGTAGAAAATAGGGTAATTCTTGGGAGTCTTCAGGGTTGTTCTCGGGAGCATGAAGACAAAGACTATTTTCTTGTAACTCATATGTAATCTCTTGTAACAACTTTTCTGAGTATAGTAAATTGGAGAGTTGCTCTTTGCCTCATAGTAGATTGTTTGATTGAACTGGGTAAACAAACCTTCCTTTTTCTCCCTCCTTATTTTGTTATATTATTTGTATACGTATTATTATTATTATTATTGTAAATCATTTATTTTGATTTCTACTATTATTTTCCTCACAAATTGATATTGAATTTTGTCTTAATTATTAACAAGATTCACAACAACCTTTCAAACATAACCTCTGACAGAAAAAACTTTGGACTTAACCTTCTTGTTGTAGGCATCAGCCACTTTCTTCATTTGTCTCATTAGGACAGCTAAGGAGCGCGACCCTTTTTCATCCAAGTTGACTAACTCATCCATCATCATGCTCCATAAATGGCTAGACATAATTTCATTTTACCTTTGGGTGAACTGCATCGTGGCCAAACGTAAGACGAAAGAGTGTGACATTAGTTGCTTCCTTGGGTGATGTCATATAAGCCCATAGTGCCTGGTCCAAGGTCTTATGCTAGTTTTTTTAGTTTTTGGCCTATGTGTTTCTTGATTAGACTTATGATGACCTTATTTGCATCTTCTACCTCGCCATTTGCTTGCGCGTATTAAGAAGTCGAAGTCAATAGTTTTATTCCTGACTCTGAGGAAAATTCTACTACATTTCTACCCACGAACACTGAACCTTGGTCCGTTGTTATGGTTTCATGGTTTCCATATTGACACATGATGTGACTTTGGATAAAGTTGATCATGATGTCTTGGTCGAAATTAGACAAAGACACTTCCTCTACCCACTTTATGAAATAATAAATACCTACTAGGATATATCAGTGGCCTTTGGAAGATGTAGGTTTGATCTCACCTATTAGGTCTAAAGTCCATCCCCTGAATGGCCATGATTTAATGATCAAATGTAATTTGCTAGCAGGTACATGCTATATTCTTCCATGTTTCTGACATTCTTGGCATCTCCGAGCGAACTCAATGCAGTCTTTCAACATGGTAGGCCAGTAAACCCCCTGTCGACACAACAATCATTTCATTTTGTGGCATGTTTGATGGGTGCTACAAGATCCGCTATGGACATTAGATATTACCAAGTAAGCTTCATTTTCACTAAGGCATTTAAGCAACACCTCTTGTGGAGTCTTTTTGAAAAACCTGTTACCAATAAAGACGCAACTTAGTGCCTTATATTTGATCTTTTGATATGTGGTTCCTATTGGGTTTTTTAAGAACTCAACAATTTCCTTTCACCAATCATCATTTACCAAGTTATAAATTGTAAAAGTTTCAATAATTTATGGTAGCAACTTTGTCCCCGTCAGTTTTGGCGTTGACAACTCTGACTGGATATCACTAGTCGATGCCAGTTTATTTTTAACTTTAGCTAAGCTTTTTAATTTCCTTTTTGATACTTTGATTCCCGAAGCTATTTGGGCCAGATCATTGGCCTCTTAGTTTCTTATCCATGGTATATGTTCAATGTCCACGTTGTCGAATAGTTTTAGCAGTGAATTTGCTTTAACGAAATAGATTAACAAATTATCTTTGATGCATTTTTATTCTTTTGTTAATTGTTTGATTACCAATTAAGAATCACCTTTGATTTCAACCGTAATTGCCCCCAAGTCTAACAAAATTGTAAGAACCTATATTAAGGTTTCGTACTCAGCCTCGTTGTTAGAACAACAACCATTGATTTTGAACTTATATTTGGTTGTAATTTCTTCTGGGGAGATGATGAAAATCCCCACGTCTGTTCCCTTAGAATAGATGGAATCATCAAAATATAATTTCCATGTCGGGAATTCAACATAGTTCTGCGCTATTTCAGTTAGTGCATGATCCACTACAAAATCCACAACAATTTGGCCTTCACGGCCTTTAAGGGTGCATAAGTTAGGGAATATTCAGTCAGGGCTAAGGTCCATTTTCTAACTCTGCTATGTAAAATTGGTTCCGACAGCATGCGTTTAATAATTTCGAAATGTGAATAAACAAATATATCGAAAGATTTTATATAATGCTTGAGTTTGGTGAAAAATACAGTGATAAACATAATTTTTCCACCATAGTGTATCTAGTCTCAACATCATTTATAATTCGACTTGTACACCCCATAATTCTCTAAGTCGAGTATTAAAGCAAGATGCACCGAACAATGCTAAAAAAGTAGTAGCATCCGAGTTACTGCTAAGGCAGTTAAAGAACTAGATCGAAAGCTGGGATGATAGCTCAGAGTAATAGTTACAAAAGATCAAGGGTCACGAATCAGTTACAAGTCATTGATATCACCATGTGTGTATTGGTCAATGTCTAGATATTTATGGATGTAGTGTGAGAGAATTAAGAAGTTGATATTGACCATTCAAATTTACATACCATTAAATCAACTTTTGATGTTGTGTTATGCTTCTTTTTGCAAGAGGAAATGATGTTGTTGTTGATGAAGATGGATTGTTTTGGAATGGGTACTTTGATATGTAAAATGAATTAAAATTTAAAACAATATATTACCTCATTCAAACAGACAACTATGGACAATATATTGATGATGACTATATTGTTGAACCATCATATTATACATATTATACAGTAGCAGACTATATTGTTGTTCCATGCAAAAAAGTGAAATAAAACCAATAGATATTTTTCGTTTGTTTCTGTATAAAAACAATGATGACTCTTGTTTGTTTCGTTTCAGGAAGTGCAGTTAGTGCTTCATTGGCAGTCTTGCGTGAATTTTTTTGTTTTGGAGAGCATAATTTTTGTCGTGATAGAACCATCAATTTCTTCATAATAAAAATGTCATTTAAGGATGATTTTTTATATAAAGGATAAGTGGCTAATAATTTGTACCAATAACATGCGTACAACCAGTTTATTATTACAACAACCAGTTTATTCCCCAACAACAACTGAAATTTTGATCCTTAATGTCAACGGTTGTATCTTACTAAACAAAAACTATTTTAGCTAATAATGCAGATTGAGTTAACTAACAATATCCTAGAAGTTAGGGGGAAAATAGTATAAGTTACTGTTGAAAGCAGTTATGAGAAATAGAGAGAGGAAGAAAATGATCTTGGTGGATTTAACAATACGTGAGAACCACACAGGTTAGATAATGTTTAAATAGAAGGAATTTAGGGAGGTTAATAACCTCTGTTCTCTAACTCTAATGTATTTTTTGTGATGTTGACTTTTAATGATGTGGCGTGCAATGTGGCAATCTACGTCAACTTCTATTAGAGGAAGTAAATGGTAGGGATCAAACGTGAAGTCAGAAAAAATTAGGAGGATCATTATTCTTTAGGAGTTATTTATAAGGACGAAAAACATACTTAATCCTACATTTTATTATAGGGGCACACTCGGTCTACCAGTCACGATTGTTTTGTTATCTCTGAGATAACGAGGAAAGTGAAGATGCGAAAGTAACCAATCTATTGGTGATTCGAGCATATCAAGGTGTCAAAATGATGTTTTTATCAACATGAGAGATTGATACAAAAAGATAGATATCAAATGCACCACTTACATGGAAGCGGGTCTAGAGGATCACATCGTTCACACCAACTTTGAAAGATAAATTGTTTTTCAGAGCAATTCGCGACATAGGGCGTCATTTCATAATTGTGAGAGTCTTGTTATGTGTCATACCTCTGAGATGAGAAGTCGGTCGCCTTCGAGGGTTAAGCCGAAGGGATTGTAACTCGTCGACATTTTCTCCACAGCGGTTATGATCCCGGGAGCCAAAACTCGGGTTTATACTAGGGCAAAATGAGGTTTACTTGATGATCATAAATGTGGCAATAAGAAACGGAGACATGTGTGAATGTGTGAATGTGCGAAGCACTTTTAGTGAAGAGAGAAAGAGAGAAAATAAAGGAAATAAGGATTATATTATTAACTTGAATTGTATTGTACAAATAAGGATACAAACTATGACTATTTATATACAATCCTAATTGGGTTTGAGCTTACTCAACTAGGATTATATTTAAATCTTAAATCTAATATTTCAACATATCTAACTTGTATTATATTTGATATTATATCTAATATCTCAACATATCTAACTTGGATTATATTTGATATTATATCTAATATCTCAACATACCCTCCTATAATCCAAGTCGTCGAACTTATGCTAATCATAGTCAATCTGAACTATTCCTAATTTCTTTCTCAAATTCAGGAATCTGTCGATCTTCAATCCTTTGGTGAAAATATCAGTCAATTGTGCTTCACTTGAGCAATCACTAAGCCATAGAAGGGAATATACATCATTTTTTTTTGCCATAGACAACGCTTTAAAGTGCTGCCTATTCTCACGTTGATGTAAGTAAAGGTAACACTTTTTGTCAATGTAAAAGTGCTACTTATGACGCCTTTAGGTAGCACTTTTTATTTCAGAAGCGCTTTCTAATGCACCCCTTTAGACAATACTTTCACTTTAGATAACGCTTTTAAAAGCGTTGTGTAATGTATATTTTAGTTCACTTTTTTTTTTCTGTTTTAGGCAGCGCTTTCTTTAAAAGCGCTCCTCGATATATATATATATATATATATATATATATATATATATATATATATATATATATATATATATATATATATATATATATATATATATATATATATATATATATATATATATATATATATATATATATATTTTGTTTTTTTTTGTTTCAGGTAGGTGCATATGTAGAAGATATAGACATAACAAGTTCATTTAGGATTCTTCATTGTTGTTGTTTGTAGAGAAGATAACAGTTCTAGAAGATAGTAATATGCATATTTGCATATATATACCAAAAACTAACAGATTTAACTTTATATATATATATATATATATATATATATATATATATATATATATATATATATATATATATATATATATATATATATATATATATATATATATATATATAAAGTTAAATCTGTTAGTTTTTGGTATATATATATGCAAATATGCATATTGCTATCTTCTAGAGCTGTTATCTTCTCTACAAACAACAACAATGAAGAATCCTAAATGAACTTGTTATGTCTATATCTTCTACATATGCACCTACCTGAAACAAAACCAACAAAGAAATATCATAACCAAGCTATATAACACTTAAATCTTATAACTATTATAATTTAACACAAACCAATGTAACAAAAACAAATCAAGAATCCGTTATAATCCACCATTAAAAATTTCCAAATTCATACCATGACACAAACAAAACTTTATTTGAATTTAACTCTAATACCATCATAACTAACCTTCCACGTAACAACAACAACATTGCAACACAATTTATCACACTAATGACAACATAGTATCTCATCAAAACTCAAACTTATATATACTCAAAATTCTCATCAATGAAAGTGTCACAATACCTTATAAAATTCTGATCTCAATAATTTATTGACATCAATCCTCCTTAATTTCGTGCAATTGATCTCTCGAGTAAGTAGAAGACTTGAATTCATCAAAGTACTATATAATTTAACATAATATGATTTAGTTAAAATTAATTAATTAGATGAGATGTGTTAAATATAAAAATAAATCATAAGTTAGCAACCCATGTCATGATTGAAATCTCTATTTGATTCAAAAGAATAATTTCTTTCATAAACCTCAACATGAAATAACCACAATCTATACCATTACGCTGACGAGGACACTACACATGAAAAAAAAAACGAATATATATATCAGGATATATAGTTTAACTTGTTTTATCAAGTAGTATCACTAATATAATTAAAATTGTGAAAATATACCTGCACTCTGATCCATGTAATTTTGTTTGCTTTACTCTTTGGTACTTGAGTATCTCTTTGTGATAAAATTTTTTGTATAACTCTAACAAAATATAAACGAATATTTAGAATAATTTCACATAAATAAATAAATATACAAACGAATATTTAGAACAATCTAACTTTCGTATCAACCATCTTCTTCGTATCTGGGTATTTTATCCAATCACCTTCTAACGAATCCATATAATATACAATTTCTCTTATAGGATTAATTGCAACCAACAACCAGTATCAACTGTAAGATTAACAAATGTTAGATGAAAACTTTCTACACAACGTCAAAACACGAAAAAAAATATAATAGATGAAGTTAGAATGAAAATCTAATCCATTGCCAGTATTAAATGGTAAAAACAACTTTTCTGTATCTTTGTTCGCTATAAATGCACAAACAAAGTACTCTTTAACTTCATCTTGTCTTTGATCGATTAATCGTGAGTTGATATTATTGGGAGATAAGAAACAAAATCTTTATTCCAATTGATGTGGGAACATCAAGTTGTCATACATGAACCTTAAATAAAAACATCATTAACATTAATACTATTCATTGAAATGAGTAAATAAATTGTTCAATTAATTAAATAAAGTTGGTCGAAGTATACCTGATGTATGTATTGATAACACCGAGGCCTAATTCTGAATGTTCAAAAAATTGATCCATATCCTCTTTACTAATTTATTCGTAATAGGAAAAACCAAAAATACTTTCCTCCATAGGTATATTATGAGTACCTCCATCAGCCAAATCTGATATTCCTATTAATGACTGAAGGCACGACCTATAACGAGAAATAGGCTTTTTTTAGTCGCGGTCTTTGCAACATCTTTTTTTTTGTGTGGACATGTTGCTAATTTCAGGCTTCTTACTCCTACTGACTTGTTGTATCTCTTTAGCATGAATCTAAAGATCAGATGCATATAAGTTAGGTGAAGTATAAGATCATGAATTATATTTTCTATGTATATATATATATATATATATATATATATATATATATATATATATATATATATATATATATATATATATATATATATATATATATATATATATATATATATATATATATATATATATATATATATATATATATATATATATATATATATATATATCAATGTATCTCTTTTTTTGATGCAACTGACTTGGTTTGCCGCATAATCCCCTTATCTTTTGATTTGGATTTTGTAGGAGTCTAAATTACTATGAAAAAATGTACGTTAAATGGTCGTAAAAAATTTGAATACTCAAAGGTTCATAATGGTTTTCAACATACCTAATCATCTATGAAAATTAGGTTTGACGGTGTGATATGGTGGCAGAACCGACTGTTTAATACTGGTTTGCATTTGTGTTTGCAAATGTTATGGTAAGCAAGAGTCGCCATCGATTTTTCTTTTATCCAACAAAGGAAAGGGTGAAAAGAACATAAAAATACCTATTTTCGATATTTTCTGAGTAAGGGGGGTAGATTATGGAAAGGGAAGGTGTTAGCACCCTTTCCATCCGTAATTATCTACAGTCTCTTAGGTACTTGCTCATTTTCTAAAATTTCTTGTGTTTGTGAGTTTTGAAAAGCTTTGAAAATACCTTAGTGCAACAATTCACTTTATGGTAACCCTTGTATCAGTCCTCAAGAGTGTGATAAAACGTTTTGAAAACTTTTGTTTGAAAAGTATGTTTGAAAGTGTGGTGTGAAAATTTATTTGAACAAGTACCTAACAGTTATCTACCTACTCAAAAAAAGACTGTTCTTTTCTTCCTACCCTTTAGACCGTGTTATCCTACTATTAGTGAGTAGGTAACCCTAGTCGTTGGATATTGACGGACTATCGAAAGGGACGTTTATGGTCATTGAAGGCAATATGTAAGGATACCTTAGCATTTCAAAGGGACTATCATCATAAGATCATTTCTCGCAGGCAACTGGAGGGACATTTTATGGACTATGATCTTTATGATGACTTTAAATTGAGGGTCTTTTCTAAGAGTATCCCTATGTTCGAGGGACACGACCATTTTTTCCGAAGGCAACCAAGTGAGGTAATACCCTAGGGGTGCAAGTGTGCAAAAGTGTGCTTTTTCAGATATATTTATCTTTGACTTTAGTGATTTATTGATTAATTGAACATACACGCCTAGGTTGCTAACAATTATATACAGAATATAAAACATAAAAGCAAGAAACAGAGGCCCTACGCTATTACAAGGCTTTGGTGTAGATACATAAGAAATTTGACTGAAAAAATAAAGTGCAGAAATAAAACCCTAATTAAAACTATTACAAACCGGGCGCAGTTACATCAATAGTAAAAATTAATCGTACGGCAAAAAAATTACGCGTGAGAATAAAAAATTGAGAAAAGTTTGAAACCCTAAAAAACCTAATTTGATCATTGAAAATATTTTTAGGATTTCTCCAAAAAAATATTTTAAGTTTGACCTAACTTTTCTAATTAATTTTAATTAATGAAACAAATTAAAATTGATGAAATTAATTGATTTACAAAAATTAATTTATTGAAAACAAAATACTAAATCCTATTTTTGTGTTGTTGATTTTTATGATATTATGGAAAAATTAATTTAAAAAAAGTAAATAAACTAATTTAAATAAAACAAAATTAAAAAAGGGAAAAGAGTAAGCCTGAGGGGTGTAAACTCAAATTGGAGGGTGCATGCTGAATTTCTGTTCAAAGCCCAATCCAATAGGCCCATAGCTACGTGTGATTCATCATGGTTTTCCCAGGAGTGTCCATCATGGGGAGCTTCGTTGGGAGCATTGGATCCATGCATTGATTGATCCAAGGATGAGGATTTGGGGCCTATGGTGCGCGCACTTGGAAAAGAGGCATTGAATTTGCATAGAACTGTTAGGAAAAATAACATGTAGGAGGCAGGGATCGAACCCCTGACCTCCTACACACGCGTGCTGAAAAGCGATCCTGTTCGCCACTGAGCCAGTTATTCAATCATTAATATAAACAAACAACATGTATTATATGTTATAATGGTTAGTGGCTATAATAAAAAACGCGCAAGAATTCAAACGGGTCATTCATGTTTTAACATGCAGTCGTCTTCTTCGTTGAGACTTTCGTTTTTGCCTAAAGGTTTTACCTACAGACAGCGCTGTAACTACAAACCTGCACATCTCAAAAATCATAATTATGCAATATAAATTCAAACCAAATATGCAGATCAATTGGATTTGGTCTCGTAAGTACAATGGTACTCATCGTTTCTCCTTATTTTTCCTGAAATAAAAAGCCCTAAAACGAAGCTTCAAACCCTAGCAATGATATTCAATTAAATATGCATCAAAACACCTAAATAATTTTGCATACATGTTCTAAACGATCATACGAACATGAATACGTATTTAAAATTCAATGATCATGCATATATTTCAAAAATCAATTTCAATAACCATGGCAAACCGTGATACCTGTATATACTGTTTCTTGATTTGTTGATGCATGGGAGTGGTCCAGAAAGCTTCCAAATATGCCTGGGAAGGGATTGCAGTCCTTGAAACGCCTTGAATCTCCCTATAGTGCAAAACTTGTTCCACACTTTTTGTCAAAAATTCTGAGCAGTCTTGGTGTTCTACATGGCCAAAATCATCATTTTTTAATCAGGGTTCATTATGTATATATAGTGGGAGGAATTAGGTTAACAAAATTGAACTGAATCTTGAAGATTGAGTGAAAAAAGATTTGATTTATCTTGCATCTTTTGTTTCTAAAATGTCCAAATCTCTGTGTTCTTTCCCACGTGTTTTCCTTGATTTGCCAGCCTGCTTCAATCTTCTTTCGATTATGGTATTTCTGGCTTGTTTTGGACCAAGTCCCAGCTTCATTCCTTTGAATGCCTTCCTTGCCAGTTTTACTTGTCCTCATTAGAACCTTGCTCTCTTTGGTGACTCTAAGTAGAACTGTGCCAACTTCAGTACTAAGACTTCTTCGATTGGACCCCCCCTTTGCTTCGATTTCCTGTCCATTTGAAGAGAAGTCTCTGATAGAAACAGCTTTTGTGACATTGTGACCCAACAAGGCAAGACTTTGGCCTGGGCATGTCTTCAGAGTGCCCTCTTGATGGCCTCTTTCAAATGGCCTGGAGGGAGTTCTTCGAAGGGCCCTTGTCCAAGTACCAATCGAAGGGTATTTGTTGGGATATCAAACGAAGAGTCCTTTTCTACGCTAAATGAAAAGCCTTGACACAATGCCCATTGAAAGGCTGTCATAAGGCCAATCAAAAGGCCTTTTGCAGCTTTCAGTCGAACGACACTATGTAGATGGTAATCGAGGAGTTCTATATAGATGGCAATCAAAGGACGCCATATAGATGGTAATCTAAGAGCATTTTTGAGATGCTAATCGAACAACACTTAGTAGGTGCCAATCTAAAGGAACTTTGTAGTTGCCAATCAAAGAGCCTCATTAACATGCCAATCAAAGGGAACTTAGAAACAGGCCAATCGAAGGAAACTTAGAAACATCATTTGAAAAAATTTCCTTGCCTTCGGGCCAGGGTTTGTGACCACCTATGCAAGAGTAAATTCTTGGAAAAATTTGAGAGGGAAAATAGATCGTCGGAGATGGGCTTAAAGATGCCATCCAGAATGTGATGATTTCATGAGATATCCCTTTGTGGGAGTTCCTGATCTTGCTGTTTGAGAGGACTCCGCTGAGGAATGTTGGTCTCTGTCTTGGAACATAGAGTTTTAGGAGCTTCAGTTGTCCGTTACTCTATTGGGGAGTCATCACTTGATTGAAGAGATGGAAGTGAACCTCTATCTGGTCGGGATCTAGGCTTTACAACGACTTGCTGAAGATAATAAGGCTGATTGTTATTTGGTCGCGCTCCAGGCTTCACAGCGACTTACTGGGGGATGAGATTAAACTGCTATCTGGTCAGGATCCAGGCTTCACAGTGTCTTGAATTGTTGATTGACTAGTATCCGGTCAGTTTCCAGGCTTCATCGCTTCTTTAACTGTAGCACAAATCATAGTATTGATTTGACTGGACCAGAGAAAGGTCTCAAGTTGTCTTCAACTGGGATAGAAATCTTAGTATTGATTTGATTAAATCAGAGTAAGGCCTTGAATTAACTTTGAATGGCATAGTAACCAGGAGAATCTTAGTATCAATTCACCTGACCCAGACGAAAGTTTTGGAGTATCTTCAACTGGAATGGTAATCAGAGAGATCTTAGTGTCGACCTGTCTGACCCAGGGAAAATCTTGGGTTAACTTAGACTGGCATAGTAATCAAGAGAATCTTAGTAGCGATTCAACTGACCCAGACAAAAGTCTTGGAATCTCTTCCACCGGAATGGTAATTAGAGAGATCTTAGTGTCGACCTGTCTGACCCGAGGAAAATCTTGGGTTAACTTTGACTGGCATAGTAATCCAAAGAATCTTAGTATCGATTCAACTGACCCAGACGAAACTCTTGGAATATCTTCCACTGGAATGGTAATTAGAGAGACCTTAGTGTCGACCTGTCTGACCCAGGGAAAATCTTGTAAGGACACCCTTCTGAGGAAAATCCTGGAATAGCCCTTTGTTAAACATAGCTTGTTGATTTGATCTTTTCCCTGAAAGGTAAAGAGTTAGTCGTATGCAATGTCATGATGTATGAAATGCATTGTGATGATGTTCTCAAAATAAATGAGATTGTGAGGTAGGCAATATGTATGCGCATGCCATGATGTATGAATATGGGATGCTATTGCGATACTTCTTAGTTGGGGAAAATAAATCCGGGACTGCTGTTGAAGAGTATTGGGAAGCTGAATTCTTCATTTCCTTTGGGAATGGTGAATGAATATGATGGGGATTTACTCCTTTCTGTTTGCGAATATTCTTCCGGGGAGAGATTCTGCTTGAGAATGACTCTGCAGGGGAATAACTCTGTTTGAGAGAGGATGTGCTTTGCTGGAAGATTTTGCCGATTCAGAGAAATAAACTCCACTGGGGGATGAACTTCCGCAGCTGGAGAAATAAACTTTGTTGGGGATTGAGCTTCCGCATTTAGAGAAATAAACTCTGCTTGAGAAGAGGTTCCGCAGTCAGAGAAATAAACTATGCTCGGGAGAAAGCTTTATAAACCGTTTGCGATTATAAAACACGGTTGGAGAATATGGATATCGGCTCTCTGAAGGAACTTTGCTTGAGAAAGTAATTCCTTTTTGGGGAAGCAGAGATCAAAACTTTTGGTTTCCTATACTCTGTGGGGAGTGTAGATGTCACGGGGTCGTATGCTGAGGATACGAGGATGACTTCATATCAAGACATTTCTGCCCCTGTACCTGTTGGAGAAAGTACCCGCAGAGGCTTTGTGGATGGATAAGTTTCAGAATGACATCTGTCTCTAGATCATATCTAAACTATTTCTAGAAGATGATATGAATAAGTATCAAGATGATATCCGTCTCTGGATCGTACCTGAACCGTTGTTAGATGAGAATCTGGAGTAAGTGTCAGGATGAATTTGTCCTTGGGTCGTACCTGAACCATTTTTAGAAGATAGTCTAAAATAAGTACCAGGATGACATCCGTATTTGGATCGTACCTGAACCGTTTCTAGATGAGAATCTGGAGTAAGTATCAGGATGAAATCCGTCTCTGGATCATACCTGAACCATTTCTAGATGAGAATCTGGAGTAAGTGTCAGGATGACATCTGTCCTTGGATCGTACCTGAACCATTTCTAGATGAGAATCTAGAGTAAGTGTCAGGATGACATCCGTTCTTGGATCGTACCTGAACCATTTCTAGATGAGAATCTACTTTATTAAGAATGTTTCTGTTGGGGAAGGGAAACTCTATAATCCGCTTGGGGAATAACTCTGTTTGAGAGAGGAGATGCTTTGCTCTGCCGAGGGTATGAGAACACTTGACATCAATAGGTTGTAAGCTGAGAATGTGGAGGTGACCTTGTAGTAGAATTCCCCTATCTCGATACCTGCTGGAGAAGGTATTTGCTAGAATTTTGTAGATGGTTTGAATGTTATCCCAACTCTTGGAGTCCTTGGTGAATGCAGATCAGGGTAATAAACCTTCTACTGATTAGACAAGTGACGAGATGATGGGACGTAGTCGTACGCTTTAATCCCTAACTTTTCTCTGGACTGTCTTTTTAGATTTTCAATCCACCAGGATACCCTTTTTTGCCCAAGTCGCCTTTTCAGGTTTTCGACTTGCCGGGTGTACAAATTTTTTTGTTTTTATCCCTAATTTTTTCCAGAACCCTTTTGGTTCGCCGGGATGACCTTATTTTTTCCTAGGCTAGTCAACCTAGCGGGTCTTTTTTCATGCGTAGTATTTTCCGACTATGTCCACGTTCATCGGGTGCAGATAATTTTTCACTGTCCATAGTAGTAAGTGTTGCCACACTTCCAGAAGATGTTTGTTTGATCGTACATGATTTGTTGCTGAAATTCATGTCCAATGCCCCAAGTGATTCATATGGAGATCTGTCCCTGGCTATTTGGAATTTTTGAGAGATTCCTTGAATCTTGACTTGACTGCCCCAGATGATGGACAATGATCATGCCGCGCCCCTTGGTTGAAAGTGTTTTTCCACTTGAGGTGATCCTTTTCGTTTGAGAAGGTTTTTGTTCACTATATATTCGTCATGCGAATTTATCTGATGTTGAAAAAATGGTCATATGCAAACAATGGTATTTAAGAATGCAAAGCTTATGTCTGCCTTGAAGTTTAAAAATTCATTTTTTAGTAACAAACAAATTTTGTAAAAGTGTGATATCAACTCGGGATTTATAGCGAACTCTACAGGAGTCAGGATACCTTTTGTAACAATATGCTTACGAACTAACCCATGCTTCAACTAGGACTTTTAAGGGATATAACGTGGTATGGTTCACGGTTTAAGAAACAAAGTATAAAGGCTCAAAATTTCTTTGTACCCACCCGTTATTCATGATGTTCTTCAGTCCTATACTCAGTTAATTGTGCGTTTAGATCCCGATTGAGTCTGGAATCTTTGCTCTGATACTTGGTGATGGATCAGAAATTGAACGTTTGTTTTGTAGGAAGTCATTTTTGTAATCTTCTTTTTGTCGAGGATTTGTAGGACCTCTTTTTTTTTTATTTTGTTATCTCTACTTTTGCATGAACTATTTCTTTTGTGTTTACAGTCAGCGGGACGCCCCAGTTGTTTTGATTAAGTCTCCTTCATAGGTTTTAACTTAGAGGGATTTTATTTTGAAAAATAATGATTGTCTGCTTTGATGATTATGCGGAACCATCACCATCTTTTGGAAGATATCTTTTACACTATTTATCATGTATGAAGGAGGAGCTTGCGACTGAACGCAGCTCTGAATTAACTGAGAAAGCTACCCTGCCCCAGGTTATGATTAAGAGTTTTAATTTGTGTGAAAATAAAAACTGCTACTTCTTTGGCTTAAAGGGGTTGACTTGGGATTATCTTCCTTATAACTCCACTGTTTGGGAATTGAAACAACACATGTACATCGTCAGCAAGGTCTGTTCAAAAGCATATTGTAAAGATTGTGGTATCGCTTTCGTCATCCTCCCTCTAAAGGCTTAGATTTGTTAATCAAGAGATGAATATCACAAAAGGGAAGTAAGAAAGCAGTTCAAGCATAGTGCAAACAAATTAATTCAAGACAAACATGTGCAATGCATTGATGAAATAACAAGGTTTGTTATGAATAAATGTTTGAACAATCAAAAGAAAATTACAAATTGAAAATTCTAATGAACAAAAGCCTCTTTGTCTGATCTTGTCACTTCAGATGGTGTGCCTTGGAGGGATAACAGAAGAATTCCAGTTAACCATCTTGTGCGAATTCCAATTCTCCCTCATCGACCAGGTCTTAAATTTTGTATTTTAATGTTCGACAGCTATCAGTATCATGTCCTGGACTTTTGGAGTGATATGCAAACCTTGCATTTAGATTGTACATTGGAGAGGCAATATTAGGATTTTTAGGAGGATCCCTCAACATGACCAAATTCAATTTCAATATGTGTTGCAAGACTTAGACATTGGTATGCTTAGTTTGGTATATTTCCTAGCGAATGAATCCCGCTTACGCCGATTACCCTGTGGTTGTTGGCGAGGTTGTGGTTGGGCTCGTGATGTAGCAACAAATTGGAAAGGTCCACTCTCCACCAAGCCAACTCCTTGTCTCATCAGGGGCTGATTAACCACTTGATCCTCATCCTAGACCGTTTGTTTCATACGGTTACTACCGTCTTGATGAAATTTGTGACGAGGATTCTTAGCTCCTCTTGTCTCCGGGCTAGGCTTTGGATAAGATCCATTTGACTGATCATATGGGTCCTCATCCTTTCCATCTCAACTTGCAGTTATTTAACCTGGTCATCCTTGTTGTTGTCATGACGTTTCTTGGTCAGATTCCCAGCGAGGAGTGCTTTCAATTCTTCCTGCCCCTTGTATAGGTTTAGGAACATTTCCATGAACTGGGCCTCTTGAGTTTGGAGTTCTTTGTTGTCTTGTTTGAGAGCCATTGCTAAAATAAACAGTGAGAACATGAGAGACCTGTACTGGAGACTACCTATTATGCAATGACATGTATGATATGCAAATGTTTTCAAGGATCTCGCGGGGTAAACAAGAAAAATGTTAGGCGTTGAACTTTACAGCTTTGATTGAAGCACTTTGTATCTTTGAAGGTCCTTCTACAAGAGTCAAGCTCACCACATCAAGTGGGCCATAGTCCCTGACTCAAGTTGTCACTTTTGTCTTTTGACATCGTTGGCTAGAGGAAAATGAATCCCCTTGCCCCTTGCTAGACGTCTGCTTTATCATAACCTGCATCGCAGGCCCTTGAGATCCTTTAAATGGTTAAGGAAATTCTATGGTATGATGCTATAATGTGTATGATATGCATCAAGAAAAAATGTAGGGTAAGAAACCAATTTATTGGATTTATACAAACATGGTCCTGCAAGGAATACAAATAAAGCCCTGCAATGAGTTCAAATTGTTAGGCAAAGAAAGAAAATAAGTCACACAAGTAGACTTAGGTTTAGGCTTGCATGGATTCCATAGGTAAGTACCCTCTTGAAGTTTAGTTGGCTCAACCTGTCTTAGAAATAGTAACTGGGTTCTAAGGAGTCTCAATATCACTGATCTTTCTTTATCGAGCATTATTTCAGCTTAGCAATCTTTTCTCGCGGCCGAAACATCCCAAAAGTCCAATCTCAATGAGTGTAGTATCAAGTATCAATTGATTCCCAAATTTACACCGAGGCTGGCTATCTCACTACTTTCTAATGGCCAAGTTTGTTCAACTAAGGTTCTAAGGTTCGTTAGTGCTTCAGGAAACCACGCGGCGGCCCCGTATTCTACTTGATTCAACACAAGGGATACCGGTACCAACCAAAGTGTCACACCAACACAACTATCGCTTCAACCATATAGGTCTACACCGTACAGTCTCCATGATCTATTGTTGTTTACCTAAAAAGATTCCCCATATCCGAGTATAGGATCTTTACAAGAATACCCCAATAAACCCTCAAAGATAAAGCAGTCAAAGCAAACAAAGAAAGAAATTTTAAAATGATCTAGACCCTAAGGTAAACCCCACTTTATAATTATCCCCAGCAGAGTCTCCAATTATGTCATACGGTGGCATAACTGACTGTTTAATACTGGTTTGTATTTGTGTTCTCAAATGTTGCGGTAAGCAAGAGTCACCACCGACTTTTCTTTTATCCAACAAAGGAAATGGTGAAAAGAACATAAAAAGACATTTTTTTGAGATTTTCTGAGTAAGGGGGGTAGATTATGGAAAGGGAAGGTGTTAGCACCCTTTCCATCCGTAGTTATCTACGGGCTCTTAGGTACTTGCTCATTTTCTAAAATTGCTTGTGTTTGTGTGTTTTGAAAAGCTTTGAAAATGCCTTAGTGTGGTGATTCACTTTATGGTAACCCTTGTATCAGTCCCGAAGAGTGTGATAAAGCGTTTTGAAAACTTTTGTTTGAAAAGTATGTTTGAAAGTGTGGTGTGAAAATTTATTTGAGCAAGTACATAACAGTTATCTACCTACTCAAAAAAAGACTGTTCTTTTCCTCATACCCTTTAGACCGTGTTATCCTACTATTAGTGAGTAGGTAACCCTAGTCGTTGGATATTGAGGGACTATCAAAAGGGACGTTTATGGTCATTGAAGGCAACATGTAAGGATACCTTAGTGTAATACGGTAGAAGAACTGACTTGGGTGTTTTGCGTTTTATCGCAAATGTTGCGGTTAGCAAGAGTTGCCACTGACATTTTTTTTATCCAAAAGGAAAGGTGAAAAAGCACAGGAAAGACCTTTGAGATTGTTTGTTGTGTTCGGGTGGGTAGATTATGAAAAGGGAAGGTATTAGCACCATTTTCATCCATGGTTTTCCATGGGCTCTTAGTTACTTGCTAGATCACTTGCTTTTGTTTAAAATTATGTATACAAAGGTGTTTGAACTTTTGTTTTTCAAAATGCTTTCAAGTTTTGAAAGATGTTTTGAAAGTGTTGGTGTTTGTTTTAAAAATAGCAAGGATGTTCTTGTTTTGAAATGGAGCAAGTAACTAGGAAAATTCTACCTACTCTAAAGTCTTTCATATTTATTTCATTTTTCCTTTGACATTGTTATCTTACTATTGATTTGGTGAGTAACCCTATCTTTGAATGTAAAAGGGACGGGCGTGGGTCATCGTATAACCTTGATTAGCAATGTTGCAAGGTATCTTAGCACTTTTCTTTAGGGACTAAGATCATTTTGAAAGGCAACTTTTGATAGCGTCATCAAGGGACTATGATCTTGTATTTTGCTTGTCTTTTCTAAGATACCTCACATGCGTAATATGGCAATTTTTGTAAGGCAACCAAGTGGATTTTCCCTAGGGGTGCTTGTGTGCAAGTGTGTTGATTTCATGCTTTGTTTTTGTCTTGATTAGGGTTTTAGTCTTTCCATACAAAATCCTAATTACTAGCATTTGTATATAAAGCGATAAATTACGGAATTTAAAATTTATACGCTATTAAATCATTAGGGTAGGGGGTGTATAAATTTACAAATGGGGAATATTGCAAGAAAATTAAGCCTAATTATCTATTACAACTATATTGAATATTGTATGAAATTGAAAATAAAATGCAAGAATATAAATGGAAAAAGAAATGATTTTTGTTGTTTTTATGAAAGGGGTTTTAACCTAATTAAGAGAGATGATTAATGAAAAATAAACAAAATTTAAACCTAAATTAATTAAGAAGGAAATTAAATTAAAAATGTGTTTTTAGGGTTTTTTGTGAAAATGTTTTAACTTAGTAATAATAATTTGAAAATTAATTAATTAAAATAAACATAAGTTCTAAATTAATTTTGATTAAGAAAATAAATAATTAAACCTATGTGAAGATATTAATTATTAAAAAGAAAGTAATTATTAAGAGAAATGTTTTTTAGTGTTTTTGTTTTATAGAAAATAAAAATAAAATATATAAGTGTAAATAATAAATAAAAATATTTTTTGGATTTTTTCATTAATAATAATAATAATAATAATAATAATAATAATAATAAAAATATTAAAGAAGAAAAAAGAAATAAAAAAAACACAAATAAGAAAAAGAAAATAGTAAAAGAAAATTGGGCCAGGGGTGTATGAAAATGAAAAAGGGAGTATGAAACAAGCAAAGTGCCAGGCCTAACAACAGGGAGCCCAACACTTGTAATAAGATCCAGTGGGGGAGGTTGGTGAGGGAGCATCATGGTCATGGCTTGTGGTGCATTGGATTTGTCCTGATGATGATCAAATGGTTGAGAAATGAGGCACACCACGCGCGCTAGGGGGCTGCTTGCACTGAATCTGTGAAAATGAAATAAGCAAAAATAAAAGGGTACCACTGGGGCTCGAACCCAGGTCCCTATAGTCACATGTGCGCACTTCTACCACTGGGGTGGCTATACATCCGTTTATTAATGCAAAACCATAAATATATATTTGAAACACATTCCTAGGCCTGTATCTTCTTCAACCTCGCGCCAGACCATTCAACATAATTTTTGAAATTGCTATCTCTCTCATTTCTCAACCATTTTCAAAAGTACAAACATGAAAGTTGCTGGAAATTTCATCATGAATCCAACCATGTAAATAACTTAAGCTAACAGTCAAAGATGAGTGAGAATTTTTCTGGCCCTAATTTAAAACCTAAAAATTTTAGAAACTTCAACTCTAAAATTCTCTAAGCTCGGGCCATATAAATGCAAACTATGGATATGTACAGCTTTGTGGAAATGGTATCTACATTTTATGTTTACAAATCAGAATCAAATGATGCTTGTATGAAGAGATAGAAGTTTGAAAACTTACCTCTTGCAGCTGGAGTCGTGTATGGAGTTTGAGCAACCTTTGTGATGGCTTGATGATTTATGTAGCTTTCCCGGACCTTCTTGAGTGTGTTCTAACTCCTACTTTGCTTTGAGGATGGATGAAACTCCCAACTCAAGTCAAGTTGCAAGCTTCAGTTTTGGAAATGGTGGATAGCAATGGAGGAGTTACAGTCAGGAAACAGGGGCCTGGATCACTTTGATATGATGTATACTAAGTGTTTGGATGGTTAAAACTCAATACGCACGAGTGGATTTGGAGATGGCTATGTGAGGTTCAAAATTGTCAAGTTATGGAAGATTCTGAGTTGTAGAGTGTTTGGGAGTGTTTTGGGGTCTTTGAACTCGTGTGTTATGTTGCAATAGACTTGTGTATATGTATGGAAAAGGTTAGAGATCAAATGCACTCAAGGTTTCTGAGTTCTTGCCTTTTGGCTATATAACTTGCTTTTGAAGAAAAGTGAGAAGACAAATCTCAAAGTGTTGTACAACCATGTTCTGAGCTCAAAGAGGCTTTAGACACATTGATTTTGGTTTATAGGGGTTGTGTGTGCAGAAAGAACAAGTGCAAAGCTCAAGAAGTTGACAATTGCAAAAGTAATGCTTTATCAAAATGGAAATGGCAACTTTGTGCCATAAATGGAAATGTAACTTGGATAAAGGCTCAAGTGCTTGGATTAAAGCTCTAACAACTGTGTAAACATTTAATTATGGAGTGACAAACAAGTTTTAGTTCTACAAAGTGAAGATTATGCAGCCTAGGCATGGATTTGAATTTTTGTTCATCATGAAATGGCTTGTAATTTAAGTTTGAAAACTGTAACTTCATCTCTTCGATTCTCCTTGATCACAAATGATCTCAAAGAGTTATTTCACATTTTGGAAATCTTGTAATGTTCTCTACAACCCCTCTTTGAATCACTTTTGAAAATTCCCCTTGGAACTACATGAAAAAGTGTCATGAAGTTAGGTCAAAATCCTAACCAAAACTAGGGCAAAATTTCACTAAGTGTTCAATTTCAAGACCATGACTTTATGAATTAATAACTTGAGATACAAGAATTTTTAGAATAAGTTTTGTAAAGAAATTTTGTAGATATCATGAAAATATACAACTTTCATGTTGAAAGTTTCTTCTGAATCATCTTGCATCATGGTGAAAAATTTGCTCAAAGTTGTGAAAAAAGATGAAGTTTTAAACACTTAGAAAAATTTCTAAGTTAGAAAACTTTGACTTTTCAAAATGAAATCTTGGCTTTTTGATTTCTTGATGAATAATTTTCATATTTTTACATGTTTTGATGAATTTTGATCTTTGACATTGGATTTTGACCAAAAAGTCAAAGTTTGACTTTTCAGTAAACAGTTGACTTTTGATCAGTTGACTAAAAATTCACTATCAATCCAATTGATCTTGAGCAATGTTTTGGGTCATTCCATTAGGTTAAAATGATGAAATTGAACTCTTTAGATCATGCTTCAAACCAATTGACCATTTGCTAGGTCAAAAATTAGAAATTGCCCCTTCTCAATCAAAACCCTAATTTTGACCATTTTGCTCCTTTGATGATTTGATCAAATTTCTTGAGGAATTATGGTCCAAACTTGATCAAATGATACATATGAGTTTATAATGTTTATGTGGATAAAAAATTATGAAGTTTGACTAAAAAATGGCCAAAGTTGACTTTTTCCCCAATACAACTTATTTTTAGGTCAACTGCTCAATTGACTGAGCAAAAGTGTGATCCAAGGCTTAAAACTTGACATGAGTAATATTGGGGGTCCATAATGATCCATGAGAGCCATATGAGGAATTTAAATTTCAATTATCTTTGTGCAATCTCAAACCCTAATTTTGGTCATCAGTGCTTAAGGAGGTGTCTTGAGTTGATTAACCCTAGTGTAGTCTTGAACCAAGAGAGATCTTTGTGAGAAAATAATTGATAAGTGAGAGGGTTAATTTTGGGGTACAACACTTAGTATTTCGAAGGGACTATCATCATAAGATCATTTCTCGCAGGCAACTCGAGGGACATTTTAGGGACTATGATCTTTATGATGACTTTAAATTGAGGGTCTTTGCAAAGATTATCCCTACGTTCGAGGGACACGACCATTTTTTCTGAAGGCAACCAAGTGAGGTAATACCCTACGGGTGAAAGTGTGCAAAAGTGTGCTTTTTCATATATATTTATCTTTGACTTTAGTGATCTATTGATTAATTGAGCATACACGTCTAGGTTGCTAACAATTATATACAGAATATAAAACATAAAAGCAAGAAACAGAGGCCCTAAGCTATTACAAGGCTTTGGTGTAGATACATAAGAAATTTGACTGAAAAAATAAAGTGCGGAATTGAAACCCTAATTAAAACTATTACAAACCGGGCGCAGTTACATCAATAGTAAAAATTAATCGTACGGCAAAATAATTACGCGTGAGAACAAAAAATTGAGATAAGTTTGAAACCCTAAAAAACCTAATTTGATCATTGAAAATATTTTTAGGATTTCTCTGAAAAAAAAGATTTGAAGTTTGACCTAACTTTTCTAATTAATTTTAATTAATGAAACAAATTAAAATTGATGAAATTAATTGATTTACAAAAATTAATTTATTGAAAAAAAATACTAAATCCTATATTTGTGATGTTGATTTTTATAATTTTATGGAAAAATTAATTTAAACAAATTAAATAAACTAATTTAAGTAAAACAAAATTAAAAAAGGGAAAAAAGTAAGCCTGAGGGGTGTAAACCCAAATCGGAGGGTGCATGTTGAATTTCTGTTTAAAGCCCAATCCAGAAGGCCCATAGTTACGTGTGATTCAGTGTGGTTGTCCTAGGAGTGTCCACCATGGGGAGCTTTGTTCGGAGCATTGGATCCATGCATTGATTGACCCAAGGATGAGGATCTGGGGCCTATGATGTGCGCGCTTGGAAATGAGGCATTGAATCTGCATAGAATTGTTAGGAAAAATAACATGTAGGAGGCAGGGATCGAACCCTATACCTCCTACACACGCGCGCTGAAAAGCGATCCCCTTCTCCACTGAGCCAGTTATTCAATCATTAATATAAATAAACAACATGTATTATATGTGATAATGGTTAGTGGCTATAATAAAAAACACGCAAGAATTCAAACGGGCCATTCAGGTTTTGACATGCAGTCGTCTTCTTCGTTGAGACTGTCGTTTTAGCCTAAAGGTTTTACCTACAGACAACATTGTAGCTACAAACCCGCACATCTCAAAAATCATAATTATGCAATATAAATTCAAACCAAATATGCAGATCAATTGGATTTGGTCTCGTGAGTACAATGGTACTCATCATTTGTCCTGATTTTTCCTGAAATAAAAAGCCCTAAAACGAAGCTTCAAACGCTAGCAATGGAATTCAGTCAAATATGCATCAAAACATCTAACTAATTATACAGACATGTTCTAAACGATCATACGAACATGAATACGTATTTAAAATTCATTGATCATGCATATATTTCAAAAATCAATTTTAAGAACCATGGCAAACTGTGATACCTGTATATACCATTTCTTGATGTGTTGATGCGTGAGAGTGGTCCGGAAAGCTTCCAAATATGCCTGGGAAGGGATTGCAGTCCTTGAAACACTTTGAATCTACCTCTAGAGAAAAACTCGTTCCACACTTTTTTTCAAAAATTCAGAGCAGTCTTGGTGTTCTACACGGCCAAAATTCCTCCTTTTCTGATCAGGGTTCATTATGTATATATAGTGGGATGAATTAGGTTAACAAAATTGAACTGAATCTTGAATATTGAGTGAAAAAAGATTTGATTTATCTTGCATATTTTGTTTCTAAAATGGCCAAGTCTTTATGTTCTTTCCCATGTGTTTTCCTTGATTTGCCAGCCTGCTTTAATCTTCTTTTGATTATGGGCTTTCTGGCTTGTTTTGGACCAAGTGCCAGCTTCATTCCTTCGAATGCCTTCCTTTCCAGCTTTACTTCATTCGAACTAATCATTCCTTTCCTCATTAGAAACTTTCTGTCTTTGGTGACTCTGAGTAGAACTGTGTCAGCTTCAGTACTAAGACTTCTTCGATTAGAACCCCCCATTTGCTTCGATTTCCTATCCATTTGGAGAGAAGTCTCTGGTCGATATAGATTTTGTGGCATTGTGACCCAACAAGGAAAGACTCTGGCTTGGGCATGTTTTCAGAGTTCCCTCTTGATGGCCTCTTTCGAATGGCCTGGAGGGAGTCCTTCGAAGGGCCCTTGTCCAAGTACCAATAAAAGGGTATTTGTTGGAATATCAAACGAAGAGTCCTTTGCTATGCCAAACGAAAAGCCTTTACAGATTGCTCATCGAAAGGCTTGTCATGAGGCCAATCGAAAGGCCTTTTTCAGCTGTCAGTTGAAGGACACTATGTAGACGGTAATCGAGGAGTTCTATATAGATGGCAATCAAAGGACGCCATATATATGGTAATCGAAGAGCGTTTTTGAGATGCTAATCAAACAACACTTAGTAGGTGCCAATCAAAAGGCACTTTGTAGTTTCTAATCGAAGAGCCTTATTAACATGCCAATAGAAGGGAACTTAGAAACAGGCCAATCGAAGGAAAGTTAGAAACATCATTTGAAAACATTTCCTTGTCTTTAGGCCAGGGTTTGTGACCACCTATGCAAGAGGAAAATCCTGGAAAAATATGAGAGGGAAAATTTTGGGGTTACAACAGACGACCATGTACCATACGATCCTATTGTCTCTCCCTCCAATGTTGCATCTGAAATATCGTCAGGTAAAGGTAATGGCACATCCCTCTCTAAAGCAATATCAATTGATACTTTCAAAAAATCCAGCAGGAGTGGTTTATGGTGAAGTACTTCTCCCAAAGTGTTATGCACTTTTCCCTTGCCAACCATGCGATAAGTCAGTGAAGATAAATAGAGCTAACTAGGTGAAATACCCTAAACCAATAATAAATATGAAATTCTTAATGTGTATATATGTCAATTAAAAAATTATGCTAATTCATAATAATATATATTACCTCAGGAATTTTCTGTTGGAAATCACAATTGATACTATCTTTGTCACTAGTATCCTTGTTACCCAAAGATGTTTGAGTCACCCCAAATACCTTACCCCTCAAACGACCGGTATACTCAGGAACATTTAATACTCAACTAAGTATGCTCCTGCAATCATGGTCTTTACCTTGAGTTATTGAGATAGATTCTCCTAAAATTCATATGCATATCGAAATAAATTAGTGGTGATTAAAACTCATAAATTCTTAATGTTAATAAAATTTTGATTTAATTAAAGGAATACTTATATACTTACACATTGCTCATAAATTTGTTGAATATCTTCCTTAACAACTCTATCCTTACCCACACGAGCTGCCTTCCACAAAACATGTTCTGGAAGAGATGTTTCTTGACTTTTCTCCTCTTCTAACTACACATTAAGAGAAATAATAAGAGAAATAATAAGATCAATTGTAACACATGATGAACAAGTATATCATAGCATTTATCTATACTTATCATTCTCTATTGTAAGTGTGTGTAATACGGTGGGAGAACTAACTTGGGTCTTTTGCGTTTTATCGCAATTGTTGCGGATAACAAGAGTCGCCACCAAATTTTATTTTATCCAATAAAGGAAAGGGTGAAAAGAACGGGAAAGACCTTTTGAGATATTTTTTTGAGCTCGGGGGGTAAGTTATGAAAAGGGGAGGTGTTAGCACCCTTTTCATCAGTAGCTATCTACAGGATCTTAGTTGCTTGATCACTTTGAAAATGCTTTATTTGAAATGTGTTGGTGATTGGTGTAAGTTTGAAATTTTTTTTGAAAATGCCTTTGTTTCGGAAAACTTTGTAATGATTCTCGTCTTAGTAAGAATGTATACAAAGTGTTGGTTTTGAAAATAGTTCAAAGAGATGTTTCTTTTTGAAGATGTTTTGAAAGTGTGAGTGTGGGGATGGTTTTAGTTTGTGAGCAAGAAACTACAAGCGTCCTACCTACTCAAAAGGTCTTTGTTCTTTTTCTCCTCCTTTAGATGTTTCTATCCTACCATTGTTCGATAAGAAGCCCCATTATCGGATGTGAAGGGACGGGCATGGGTCGTCGTGTAGTCATTGAAGGAAACTTATGAGATGCTTTAGAAATTTTCGTAGGGACTAAGATCGTTTTACCGAAGGCAACATTGTAGGGTCATCGAGGGACTATGATCTTTTTATATCGAGGATCTTTACTTATGCTCCCATATTTGAGGAACATGACTATTTTCCGAGGAAACAAGCGAGATTACCTTAAAGGTGCACGTGTGTGAAGTGCGTTTGATTGCATGCATTGTCTTTTAGAATAGTGCTTTCTAGGTTGATTTTATCTTGCCATACACACCCTAATTACTAACAATTGTATGAAAAATGATAAAGTTACAAAAATTAAAATCCTACACTATCACATCATTAGAGGAGTGGGGGTACAATTTACAAATAGGGATGAAGTAGATGTCTAATTATTACAACCATATCGAATAGCTGGACAGTAATGAAGAAAATCTGTGAAAACTGTAAAGACAATGTAAAAAGAAAGAAAAATTACATTTCAAACTATTATGTGTCGACACAATGATGTTATGCATCGACACATAACTCTTCTTGCTCCTGTAAAACAAATTCAACTCAGTATGAGTCGATGCATAATGGGATGTGTCAACTCATGCACCTATTTGTGTCGACACATACGTTTTTTGTGTCGACTCATGCACCTTTGATCCTATTATTTTGGGGCCTGGATAACAATATGAGTGGATGCATAAGGCCATGTGTCGACTCATACAATGTTTGGTCACTAGAATGAGTCCACCCATGTGGGTATGTATCGACTCATGCTGCAATTGTTTTGCCTCTATCATCATTCTTTTGCATGTATCATTCAATTTTCAACATATAATTGATAAAAATGAACAACAAGTAAATGGTTAAATTCAAATGGCAGTGATTACTATATTCTATATTCACAAATGAACCAAAGATGATGTATGGAAAATGCGAAGTCAAGAAGACTTACCTTGAAACTACACTATATGTTTTGAGTCTGAACACTTTTCAAGATGCTGTGTGGACTTCAATGAACCTCCAAAAAGTTTTTGGACCCCCTTCTGTATTCAAAGTTTCTGAACCAAACTCCAAACTATCAAGTTTTACAATACTGTCTTTTGTTTAGAAGGTGAAGATAAGGGCACTACAGAAATTGTTCTTGTGCTTGAACAATCTCTATGTGATATGAAATGTTTAGCTCGTTTATGGGAGTGTTTGCAAGATGGGATAATGGGTTGAGGTTCTATTTTTGTAAATAAATACAAAGATGAGTGTGAGTAAGGGTCTTTTGTGAATGAGTAGAGTTTATAAAGAATGTTGTTTTTTTCTTCTCTCTTTTCTCTCTCAAAAGCCCTCTTGTGTGTTGTGAGAACAATTTATTTTATAGATGAAGTTTGGCTGAGATTTGGGGGGAAATGGATAAGTTTTTGAACAGTTTGGGTATGTTGTCTCATTGACTTTTAGATGCAGCACTCATATGCAAAATAGGTGCAAACATGGGAATGAGATATTGCAGGCTTGGACTGGGTTGGTAGTAGCATAACATAGTTGTTTTTGCAGCAGTTTTGAGGTGTTGTGGCAGCTTGGTGCAGAGCTGTTTTATAGCAGTACAACCGACTTTTTTTACATGGTTTTGGGTTGATATATGGATAGCACAATAGGCTTGGACTTGGTAGCATATAGGGCTTTGTTCAGCAGTAGTTTGGACAACATTGTTTGAGTCAAAGGGAAAAGTTCAACCAAGACAAAACTTTAGGATTTGTAACTTAACAAATTCTAAATTAGAAAATGAAGTCTTGTAATAACTTGAATTATTTGTAACATTCTTGAATTATTTTAAGTTTTAGTGGAGAAAGATGTCACGAGGTAATTAAATTAATCAGGTATGGAAAATACTTAGAAAATTTTTCCAAGTCTTGCGAAGTTTGATTTTTGACCTTCTTGATTTTTGATGATCAAATTGCATTTTTTGAGTTCCTTGATGAAATGTGATTTTCGAAACTCAAATTTGACCTAAAAGTCAAAGTTTGACTTTCAGTGTATAATTGACTTTTTCACCAGTTGACCAAATTTCATCTATCAATCTACTGATCTCGGGAGGTGAATTAAAATATGCGACAAGGTTGAAATGATGCACTTAAATCCTTGAGATCATATTCCAAACCAATAAGTCGTGTACTAGGTAAAAAGTCAAAGATTGGTCATTCTCGGTCAAAACCCTAATTTTGACCATTTTGCCCTTTTGGTGATCTGATCAAATTTCTTGAGGAGTTGTAATCCAAAATTGACCAATTGACATCTATGAGTTCAAAATATTGATATGGATAAAAAATTATAAAGTTTTAACAGTAAATTGATCACATTTGACTTTTTGCCCAATACAATTGATTTTCCATTATTTGAACCATTGAATGAGCAAACTTGCGATGCAAAGCTTAAAAACTAACACAAACATCCTTGAGAATACATGAAGAACCATGAAGACCATTTGAAACCTTGGAAACTCAATTTTGCTTGAGAAGTACCAAACCCTATTTGTTGACTCAATGCCTAGGAAGATAATCTGTCTGATCAAACCTTAAGCCATTTTGAGTGTTTGAGAAACCCTAGGAGAACATCTTAAATGAAAAAAGGGAGGGATAATTTTAGGGTACAACAGCTGCCCCTGTTCAATCTTCTTAAACCTGAAGAGTTGGATTGGCATGTCTGCCATTCATGACTCGAAGGTAGAAGATGATTGAACACTAGAGTGCCCAGAAATTTGCACTCTCTTGTGCAAGAAGTAACGCTTTGGATTTATTGTATCGGTAATGGGCTTATAGATGCCATTTGGAGAGTGACAAAATATTGTTGGATATGGGCTTATAGATGCCATCCAGAAGTTACTGTTGATAGAGAAATGAAAGAAGTATTAGGGTAAATCTTTGGTCGATTTATGCTGAAACATCAAATGTATGTATTTGTTTTTGTCTGAATAAGAATCCGAAAAATATTAGGGTCGATTTGATTGAACCAAAGAAAATGTCTACCGGAACATAATCAGGATAAATCATCGGTTAATTTAAATTGAACCAGCAGAAGTCTTGAAGGAAGTGTTGGTTATGTAGATAGTCGCCCCGTCCTGTTTCGGGAATTGATCTACTACAGGTTAGTTGGTAAACCCGTCCTGTTTCGGGAGTTCATACCATTGGAAATAAAGATAGTTTCCCCGTCCTGTTTCGTTAATTGATCTTTATTTGACCAAATAGGAAGAAAGATAGTTTCCTCGTCTTGTTTCAGGAGTTAATCTTCAATTTGCTCATGTAGATAGTTGTCCTGTCTTGTTTTAGGTATTAATCTACAATCAGCTGTTCACTGATAGTTGTCCTGTCTTGTTTCAGGTAATAATCTAGAACACTCTTTTTGTTGGTCTTAGAGATATTTTCCCCGTCTTGTTTCGGTAATTGATCTTTATTTGACCAAAGAGGAAGAAAGATAGTTTCCTCGTCTTGTTTCAGGAGTTAATGTTCAATTTGCTCAAAAATATAGTTGTCCTGTCTTATTTCAAGTATTAATCTATAATCAGTTGTTCAGAAATAGTTGTCCTGTCTTATTTCAGGTATTAATTCGGAACCCGCTTTTTGTTGGTCGTAGAGATAGTTGACCTGGCTTGTTTCAGGAATTAATTTTTATCTGACCAAAGAGAAAGAAAGATAGTTTCCCGTCTTATTTCGGGAGTTAATCTTCAATTTTCTCATGTAGATAATTGTCGTGTCTTGTTTCAGGTATTAATCTACAATCAGTTGTTCACAGATAGTTGTCATGTGTTGTTTCAGGTATTAATCTGGAACCCGCTTTTTGTTGGTCTTAGAGATAGTTGCCCTGACTTGTTTCGGGAATTAATCTCTGACCTATTTGAGAAATGTTGGTGGTATTTGGATGTTAATAACAAAAGAGGTTTTGTGTTCGCCTGTCTTTAATTAGAAGAAGTAAATCTAACCAGAAGTGGTCTTTGATTCGCCTATCATTAATTGTAAGACGTTAATCTATCTAGAAGAGGACTGTTGATTGCATATTATTAAATAGAAGATGTGAATCTATCCAGAAGAGAAATTTTGTTTTGTTGATTGACTTTTCCTGCAAGGAAGAGGGTTAGTTGCACGCAGATGTATGCATGGCTTGATGATGTCCTCAAAATAAATGAGATCTTGCAGTATAAATTTATCATGTATGTAATATGACGTATGAATGTGAAATATTGTTGAAATGTATCTTTGTCTTGGAAAATAAATCATTGACAAATGTTAGGGAGCCTTTAAATCCCGAACTGTTGTTGGAGATAAAGAATGTGTGTTTCTTCAGACTTTGTTTAGGATGTTTCCGCTGGGGATTCCTATTTTGTTGAGGAGAACTCCGCTGGGGAATATTGGCTTTAGCTTGAGAAAACTCAGTGGAAAGTATTGATTTCTGCTTGGGAACTAGAGTTCAGAAGTTTTAGTTATCCATTACTCTACTGGGGATTTGAAAGTTAGTTGTTATTTGGTCGAAATCCAGGCATGGCAACAACTTGTTGGGGACGATAAAGCTAACTATTATTTGGTCGGAATCCAGGCTTTGTAGAAACTCACTGGGGATAGTGGCGAACTCTACTGGGGAAGAGGAGTTTTGTTAGTGATTTGAAGAAGTTAACCTATTATCTGGTCGGGTCTAGGTTTCAGCAATTCGAACTGTTATCTGGTCGGGTCCAGGTTTTAACAACTCGAACTGTTATTTGGTCAGGTCCAGGTTTCAACAATTTGATCTTGAGGTTAATTGGTATCTGGTCGAGTCTAGGTTTCAGCAACTCGAACCGTTATCCGGTCGAGTCTAGGTTTTAGCAATTTGATCTTGAGGTTAAATGGTATCTGGTCGGGTCCAGGTTTCAGTAACTCGAATTATTATCTGGTCGAGTCCAGGTTTCAGCAATTTGATCTTGAGGTTAACTGGTATATGGTTGGGTCCAGGTTTCAGAAACTCGAACTGTTATCTAGTTGGGTCCAGGTTTCAACAATTTGATCTTGAGGTTAACTAGTATCTGGTCAGGTCCAGGTTTCAGCAATTGAAGAAGTTAAATTATTATCTTGTCGAGTCCAAGCTTTAGTAACTTGCAGTGATAGTAATGACTTTGTTGAGGATTTTAATGATTTTGCCGGGGATTAGGGGTTTTCTCTATTGATTTGTAATAGTCCGAGATGAGACTCGTGATGGGGAATATTTAGTTTTTTAGGGATAATAAACCTTGTTGAGGAGAATATTTTGAAGACCTTATTGGGGAGATGAATTCTTTTGGGGAAAACCCTGCAAGGTTTCTTTTTTCAGTTCTGACCAACTCAACTGGGGAATGTCAGAATAATTCCAAGCCTTGATTGTATCTGAGCAGATATTGACCGAGTATCAGAATGACATCCATATTTGGATCGTATCTGAATTTTTTCTATAGGAGAGTCTGGAATAAATGTCAGAATAAATTTGTATTAAGATTGTATCTGCATTGTATCTAGAAGAGGCATTTGAATAAGTATCAGAATGGATATTTGTCTGGACCGTATCCATACTGTATTTGCAAGAGAATCTGGAATGAGTATCAGAATGAATCTGCATGTAGATTGTGTCTGAACTTTATCTAAGAAGATGCATTTAAATAAGTATCAGAATAGATCTTTGTCTGGATCATATCCGTATTGTATCTGCAAGAGAATATGGAATGAGTATCAGAATGAATCTGCATGTGGATTGAGTCTGAACTATATCTAAGAAGATGAATTTGAATAAGTATCAAAATGGATCTAAGTCTGGATCGTATCCGTACTGTGTCTGCAAGAGAATCTGGAATGAGTATCGGAATGAATCTTCACGTGGATTGAGTCTGAACTATATCTAAGAAGATGCATTTGAATAAGTATCAAAATGGATCTTTGTCTAGATCATATTCGTACTGTATCTGCAAGAGAATCTGGAATAATTATAAGAATGAATCTGCATGTAGATTATGTCTGAATTGTATCTAAGGAGATGGTAAAGTGTTGACAATTTCCCACTGTTTAGGAACTAGTATGATGTGTGCGTTCGTTGGGAGAAGATCAAACTCCTTATTCACAAGTGGGATTTGACTATGTCATTGGCTAGAGGATGCGTCACTTTTTTTTGAAGATGCTTTTGAACTTGTCGGGGATAGCCTTATGACTATGGCGATTTCACCAGGGATCACCTTATGAAGGGGACTTTTATGGGGATTTGTCATTATCCATAGTAGTAAGAGTTGCAATACTGCCATAAAATGTTTGCTGGGTCGTACATGACCCTTTACTAGAATTCATGTTCAATTCCCTAAGTGATTCCGATGGAGATTTGCCCTAGGTTATTCAACATTTCTTTGAGAGATTCTTTGATTCTTGACTTTACTGCCCCAAATATGTTGGACAATGGTCATGCCATGCCCCTTGGATATGAGAGATTTGTCATTGGTAGCGTCTTTCCATTTGAAGTGACTCTGTTTATGTAGAGAGTTTTTGTTCACTAGATATCCATCGTGCAAATTTCTATGTTGTCAAACAATTATCCATATGCAAACAATGGTATTCAAATAATGCAAAGTTTATGTCTGTCCTGAGAAAAAAATTGAAAAATGCACTTTTAAAGAACAACAAAATTTTGTAAGAATATGAATTCAACTCGGGATCTATAGTAAACCTTACAGGAGTCAGGATACCTTTTGTAACAGTATGCTTTCCAACTAACCCATGCTTCAATTAGGACTTTTAAGGGGTTGTAACATGGTCTGGTTCACGGTTTAAGAAACAAAGGATGAGGCTCAAAGTTTATTTATACCCACCAGTTTTTCATGATGTTCTACAGTCCTAAACTCAGTTAACTTTGCATTTGAACTCCTATTGAATCTGGAATGATATTTTGGTGATGGTTCGGATAAGTTAAGTTGATTGGAGAAGGCAAACATTTTTGCCACATTTTTCCATTGTCGAGGATTTGTAGTGACCTTTTTTTTATTATCCCTAATTTTTGCCTGACTGTTTTTTGTTTTGTTTTGAGACTACCGTCAGCAGGATGGCCTAGTTTTTTTTAAGTCACTTTCATAGGTTTTGACTCAGTGGGCTTTTCTTTTGAGAGATAAGGACTGCCTATTTCATGGGGAACCATCACCGTCTTTTGATTCAGAAGGATGTTTTTGATGTCATTCGTTGTGTACGAAGTGAAAGCTTGCAACTGAACGCGTATTTGAATTAACTGAGAAACTAGCCTTCCCCAGGTTATGATTGAAGGTTTCAATTTGTGTGAAAAAGAAAACTCCTACTTCTTTGGCTTAAAGGGATTGACTAGGGATTATTTTCCTTATAAATCCACTGTTTAGGAATTGAAAGAAAGCATGTACATCGTCAGTAAGGTCTGTCCAAAAGCATACTGTATGAGATTATGGTAATGTTTTCATCATCCTCCCTCTAAAGGCTTACGGTTTGTAACCGAGAGTTGAATATCATGCAAAACGAGGTAAAAGCATAATTTTAGTATAGTGAAAACGAATGGATTAACTCAGGATAAACATATGCAATGTATTAATGAGAGCAAACAAAGTCTGACATAAAGATAAGTGTTTAAGAAAACAAAGAAATTACAACTGAAAATTCGATTGAACAAAAATTTCTCCGCCTAAACTGGTCACTTCAGATGGTATGCCTTTGAGAGATGACAGAAAAACTCAAGTTGACCATCTTGTGTGAATTCCAACAACCATTCGTCGATCAGGTCTTGAATCTTGTTTTTCAATGCCCAACAGTGGTTGGTGTCGTGTCCAGGATTTTTGGAGTGGTATGCACACCTTTCTTCATGATTGTAACGGGGAAAAGCAGTAATGGGTTTTTAAGGAGGCTGCCTCAATGTAACCAGCTTGGCCTTCAACATATGATGTAACGCTTGAGCCAAAGGCATGTTGATCTCGGCAAATTGTCTTACTTGCTTACACTGACCACCTTGTCATGGTTGGTGAGGTTATTGTTATATCTTGGTATAGTAGCCATTTTGAAGGGTGTTCTCTCGACCAAACCAACTTCTTATCTCATCGAAGGCTGATAAAGACTCGATTCCCAATTCTAGTTGTTTGTTCCATATGGATGCATCCGTCTTGATGAAGCTTGTTGATGGGGATTCTTAACTCTTCTTGTCCCCAAGCTAAGTTTTGGATAAAATCCATCTGACCCACCATCTGACCCATCATCTTGATTTTCATTATTGCCATCTCGGTTTGTAATTGTTCCAACTGGTCGTCCCTATTGTCTTCATGATTCCTCTTGGTCATTCTCTCAATGAGGAGTGCTTTCACTTCTCCTTGCCTCTTGGATAGGTTCAGGAACAATTCTTGAAGTTGATCATTTTGGGTCTGAAGATCTATGATAGTATCTTCTAGAGGCTTCTCTACTGAAATAAATAATAAGCAGACGAGAAACCTGTATGGGGAAAACCTGTTATGATGACATGCATGATATGTGGATGTGATGTTTTCAAGGATCTCGTGGGGTATACACAAGAAAATATCAGAAGTTGAACTTTGATTAAAGATTTGATTGAAGAACTTCGTATCGTTGAAATATCCTTCTACGAGAATCAAGCTCATCATGTCAATTGGATCATATCCCTTGACTCAAGTTATCGTGCTTTGATCTTTGACAACATTCGGCTAAAGGAAAATAAATCCTCTTTCCCCTTAATGGACGTCTGGTTCAATATAACCATGCATCACAAACCCTTGAGATCCTTAAAATGGTTATTGAAAATGCTATGGTATGATGTCATGATGTTATGTACAAATAAACATATACAAACAAAGAAAACAAGTCCATAGGTTTAGGCTTGCATGGAGTTTTATAGGTAAGTACCCTCTTGAAGTTTAGTTGGTTCAACCTGTCCTAGAAAGTAACCGGGTTCTAGGGGATCTCAATATTACTAATCTTTAATCATCGGACATTGTTTCAGCGCAAACCTCTTTATTGACGACCGAAATATCCCAAAAGTCCGATCTCAATGAGCATAGCATCGAGTATCAACCAACTTTGGACTGCACCAAAGCCGACTATCTCACTACTTCCTAATGGCCAAGTTGTTTAATTAAAGGTTCTAAGGTCAGTTAGTTCTTTATGACACCACACAACGGCCCCATATTCTCCTTGACTGGACTCAAGGGCTACCGGTACCAACAAATGTGTCACACTAACGTAGCCATCACTTCAACCATGTTGGTATACCCTACACCATTTCCATAATCTATTGCTACTTACCTAATGGTGTTCCCCGATCCGGGTAGAGGATCAAAATAATCCCAAACAAAGACCCAAAATGTAACGCAAGCAAGTCAAATGAAGAAATCATTTTAAAGGTGATCTAGCTATAAGGTAACCCCACTTTTAAGCCAATATTCCCCAACAGAGTCGCCAGTTCTATAATACGGTGGGAGAACTGACTTGGGTGTTTTATGTTTTATCGCAATTGTTGCGGATAGCAAGAGTCTCCACTGACTTTTCTTTTATCCAATAAAGAAATGGGTGAAAAGAACATGAAAGAACTTTTGAGATATTTTCTTGAGTTCGGGGTGTAAGTTATGAAAAGGGAAGGTGTTAGCACCCTTTTCATCCGTAGTTATCTATGGGCTCTTAGTTGCTTGGTCACTTTGAAAATGCTTTGTTTGAAATGTGTTGGTGATTGGTGTAAGTTTGAAAATATTTGGAAAACGCCTTTGTTTCGGAAAACTTTGTAATGATTCTCGTCTCCATAAGAATGTATACAAAGTGTTAGTTTTAAAAATAGTTCAAAGAGATGTTTGTTTTTGAATATGTTTTGAAAGTGTGAGTGTGGAGATTATTTTAGTTTGTGAGTAAGCAACTACGATCATCCTACCTACTCAAAAGGTCATTGTTCTTTTCCTCCTCCTTTAGATGTTGCTATCCTACCATTGTTTGATAATAAGCCCTATTATCGGATGTGAAGGGACAGGCCTGGGTCGTCGTGTAGTCATAGAAGGCAACTTATGAGACGCTTTAGCAATTTTTATAGGGACTAAGATCATTTTACTGAAGGCAACATCAGAGGGTCATCGAGGGACTACAATCTTTTTATATCGGGGGTCTTTTCTAAAGCGCCCATATTCGAGGGACATGACTATTTTCTGAGGCAACAAGTGAGACTACCTTAAAGGTGCGCGTGTGTGAAGTGCGTTTGATTGCATGCATTGTTTTTGAGATTAGGGTTTTCTAACGGTTGATTTCATCTTTTCATACACAACCTAATTACTAACAATTATATGAAAAGTGATAAACTTGCGGAATTTAAAATCCTACGCTATTATATCATTACAGGAGTGGGGGTACAATTTACAAATGGGAATGAAGTAGATGCCTAATTATTACAACCATATCGAATAGCTGGACAGTAATGAAGAAAATCTATGAAAAATGTAAAGACAGTGTAAAAAGAAAGAAAAATTGCATTTTAAACTATTATGTATCGACACAATGCTGATATGAATCGACACACAACTCTTCTTGCTCATGTAAAACAAAATCAACTCAGTATGAGTTGATGCATAATGGGATGTGTCGACTCATGCACTTGTTTGTGTCAACACATACGTGTTTTGTGTCGACTCATGAACCTTTCATACTTCTGTTTTGGGGCATGGATAACAGTATGAGTCAATGCATGATACCATGTATCGACTCATACCCTGTTTTGTCACTAGACTGAGTTGACCTATGTGGGTATGTGTCGACTCATGTTGCAGTTTTTTTACCTCTATCATTATTCTTTTGCATGTATCAGTCAATTTTTAACATATAATTGATAAAAATGAAAAACAAGTAAATGGTTAACTTCAAAGGGAAGTGATTACTACATTCTATCTTCACAAATGAACCAAAGATGATGTATGGAAAATGCGAAGTCAAGAAGACTTACCTTGAAACTGCACTTTATGTTTTGAGTCTGGACACTTTTCAAGATGCTGTGTGGACTTCAATGAACCTCCAAAAAGCTGTTGAACCTCCTTCTGTATTGAAAGTTGCTGAACCAAACTCCAAACTGTCAAGTTGTACAATACTGTCTTTTGTTTAGAAGGTGAAGATAAGGGCACTATAGAAACTATTGTTGTGCTTGAACAATCTCTATGTGATATGAAATGTTTAGCTCATTTATGGGAGTGTTTGCAAGATGGGATAATGGGCTGAGGTTCCGTTTTTGTAAATAAAAACAAAGATGAGTATGATCAAGGGTCTTTTATGAATGAGAAGAGTTTACAAAGAATGTTGTTTTTCTCTTCTCTCTCAAAAGCCCTCTTGTGTGTTGTGAGAACAATTTATTTTATAGATGAAGTTTGGCTGAGATTTAGGGGGGAAGCAGATAAGTTTTTGAACAACTTGGATATGCTATCTCATTTCCTTTTAGATGCAGCTCTCATATTCAAATTTGGTGCAAACATGGGACTGAGATAATACAGGCTTGGATTGGGTTGGTAGTAGCATAACAGGGTTGTTTTTGCAGTAGTTTTGGAGTGTTGTGGCAGCTTGGTGTAAGGCTGTTTTATAGCAGTACAACAGAGTGTTTTTTTGACATGGTTTTGGGCTGTTATATGGACAGAACAATAGGGTTGGACTTGGCCGCATATACGGCTTTGTTCAGCAGTAGTTTGGATATCATTGTTTGTAGCATGACACAATTTTGTTTTTGTGGACAACATAGTGGCAAGGTTTGAGTCAAAGGGAAAAGTTCAACCAAGACAAAGTTTAGGATTTTTAACTTAACAAATTCTAACTTAATAAATGCAGTCTTTTAATAACTTGAATTATTTGTAACATTCTTGAATTATTAAATGTAGTGAAGAAAGATGCCATGAGGTAATGAAATTAATCATGTATTGAAAATACTTAGAAATTTTTTCTAAGTCTTGCCAAGTTTGATTTTTTACCTTCTTGATTTTTGATGATCAAATTTCATATTTTGAATGCCTTGATGAAATGTGATTTTCGAAACTCAAATTTGACAAAAAAGTCAAAGTTTGACTTTCAGTGTACAATTGACTTTTTCACTAGTCGACCAAATTGCATCTATCAATATTCCGATCTCGGAAGGTGAATTGAAATATGTGACTAGGTCGAAATGGTGCACTTAAATCCTTAAGATCATATTCCAAACCAATAAGTCGTGTACTAGGTCAAAAGTCAAAGATTGGTCATTCTCGGCCAAAACCCTAATTTTCACCATTTTTCCATTTTGGTGGTTTGATCAAATTTCTTAAGGAGTTGTGATCCAAACTTGACCAATTGACATATATGAGTTAAAAATGTTGATATGGGTCAAAAATTATGAAGTTTTGACTGTAAATTAACCACAATTGACTTTTTGCCCAACACAGTTAATTTTGAGTTATCTGAACCATTGACTAAGCAAACTTGCGATGCAAAGCTTAAAAACTGACAACATCCTTGAGAATACATGAAGAACCATGAAGATCATTTTAAACCTTGGAAACTCAATTTTTCTTGAGAAGTACCAAACCCTATTTGCTGACTCAATGCCTAGGAAGAGAATATGTCTGATCAAACCTTAAGCCATTTTGAGTGCTTGAGAAACCCTAGGAGAATATATTGAATGAAAAATGGGAGGGAAAATTTTGGGGTACAACAACTTCCCATGTTCAATATTCTTAAACCTGAAGAGTTAGATTGGCATGTCTTCCATTCATGACTCAAAGGTAGAAGATGATTGAACACTAGAGTGCCCATAAATTTGCACTCTCTTGTGCAGGAAGTAACGCTTTGGATTTATTGTATCGAGAATGGGCTTATAGATTCCATTTGGAGAGTGACAGAATATTGTCCGTGATGGGCTTATAGATGTCATCCAGAAGTGACTGTTGATAGAGAAATGGAAGAAGTATCAGGGTAAATATTTGGTCTATTTATGCCGGAACAATAGATGTCTGTATTTGTTTTTGTCTGGATAAGAATCAGAAAAAATTTAGGGTCGATTTGACTGAACCATAGAAAATGTCTACCAAAACAGAATCAGGATAAATCATCGGTCGATTTAAACTGAACCAGCAGAAGTCTTTAAGGAAGTGTTGGTCATGTAGATAGTCGCCCCGTCCTGTTTCGGGAATTGATCTACGACCGGTTTATTGGTAAGCCTGTCCTGTTTCGGGAATTGATCTACAACCTGTTTGTTAGTAAACCCGTCCTGTTTCGGGAGTTCATACCATTGGTAATAAAGATAGTCTCCCCGTCCTGTTTCTCAAATTGATCTTTATTTGAGCAAAGAGGAAGAAAGATAGTTTCCATGTCTTATTTCAGGAGTTAATATTCAATTTGCTCATGTAGATAGTTGTCTTGTCTTGTTTCATGTATTAATCTATAATCAGTTGTTCACAGATAGTTATCCTGTCTTGTTTCAGGTATTAATCCGAAATTCGCTTTTTGTTAGTCGTAGAGATAATTTCCTTGACTTGTTTCAGGAATTAATCTTTATCTGACCAAAGATAAATAAAGATAGTTTCCCCGTATTGTTTCAGGAGTTAATCTTCGATTTTCTCAGGTAGATAGTTGTCCTGTCTTGTTTTAGGTATTAATATACAATTAATTGTTCACAAATAGTTGTCTTGTCTTGTTTCAAGTATTAATCTGGAACCCGCTTTTTGTTGGTCATAGAGATAGTTGCCCTGTCTTATTTCATGAATTAATCTCTGAAAATTTGAGAAATGTTGGTGGTATTTTCCTGTTGATAACAGAAGAGGTTTTTTGTTCGCCTGTCTTTAACTGGAAGAAGTAAATATAGCTAGAAGAGGTCTTTGATTTTCCTATCATTAACTGGAAGAAGTGAATCTATCCAGAAGAGGGCTGTTGATTTCATATTATTAATTGGAAGAGGTGAATCTATCCAGAAGAGTAATTTTGTTTTGTTGATTGACTTTTCCTACAAAGAAGAGGGTTAGTTGCATGCAAATGTATGCATGGCTTGATGATGTCCTCAAAATGAAGGAGATTATGATGTATACATTTATCATGTATGTAATATGACGTATGAATGTGAAATATTGTTGAAATGAATCTTTGTCTGGGAAAATAAATCCTTGACAAATGCTGGGGAGCCTTTAAATCTAGAACTGTTGTTGGGGATGAAGAATGTGTGTTTCTTCAGAATTTGTTTATGATGTTTCCGCCAAGGATTCCTCTTTTGTTGAGGAGAACTCCGCTGGGGAATATTGGCTTTAACTTGAGAAAACTCAGTGGAAAGTATTGATTTCTGCTTGGGAACTAGAGTTCATAAGTTTTAGTTGTCCATTACTCTACTAGGGATTTGAAAGTTAGCTGTTATCTGGTAGAAATCCAGGCTTGGAAGCAACTTGCTAGGGACGATAAAGCTAACTGTTATTTGGTCAGAATCCAGGATTTACAGCAACTCACTGGGGATAGTGGAGAACTCTATTGGGGAAGAGGAGTTTTATTAGTGATTTGAAGAAGTTAAACTATTATCTGGTCAAGTCAAAGTTTCATAGTAACTCAAACGGTTATCTGGCCGGGTCCATGTTTCAAAAGCTCGAACTGTTATCTGGTCGGGTCCAGGTTTCAGCAATTCGAACTGTTATCTGGTCGGATCCAGGTTTCAGCAACTCGAACTGTTAGCTAGTTGGGTCCAGGTTTCAATAATTTGATCTCGAGGTTAACTGGTATCTAGTCGGGTCCAGGTTTCAGCAACTCAAACTGTTATCTGGTTGGGTCCAGGTTTCAACAATTTGATCTTGAGTTTAACAAGTATCTGGTCAGGTCCATGTTTCACCAACTCGAACTATTATCTGGTTGGGTCCAGGTTTCAACAATTTGATCTTGAGGATAACTGGTATTTGGTCGGGTCCAGGTTTTAGCAACACGAACTGTTATCTTGTCGGGTCCCGGTTTCAGCAATTTGATCTTGAGGTTAACTAGTATCTGGTCGAGTCCAGGTTTCAGCAATTGAAGAAGTTAAACTATTATCTGGTCGGGTCCAGGCTTTAGTAACTTGCAGTGATAGTAACAAATCTGTTGAGGATTATAATGATTTTGCCGGGGATTAGGGGTTTTCTCCATTGATTTGTAATAGTCTGAGAGGAGACTTGTGATGGGGAATCTGTAGTTTGTTGGGGATAATAAACCCTGTTGAGGAGAATGTTTTGAAGACCTTATTGGGGAGATGAATTCTTTTGGGGAAAACTACGCAAGGTTTCTTTTTTCAGTTAAGACCAACTCAGCTGGGGAATGTCAGAATAATTCTAAGCCTTGATTGTATCTGAGGAGATATTGAACGAGTATCAGAATGACATATATATATGGATCATATCTGAATTGTATCTATAGGAGAATCTGGAATAAATGTCAGAATAAATCTATATTTAGATTGTATATGTATTGTATCTAGAAGAGGCATTTGAATAAGTATTAGAATGGATCTTTGTTTGGATTGTATCCATACTATATCTGCAAGAGAATATGGAATGAGTATCAGAATGAATCTGCTTGTAGATTGTGTCTGAACTTTATCTAAGAAGATGCATTTCAATAAGTATCATAATGGATCTTTGTCTGGATCGTATCCGTACTGTACCTGCAAGAGAATCTGGAATGAGTATCAGAATGAATCTGCATGTAGATTGTGTATGAACTGTATCTAAGAAGATGCATTTGAATAAGTATCAGAATGGATCTTTGTCTGGATCGTATCCATACTATATCTGCAAGAGAATCTGGAATAAGTATCATAATGAATCTGCATGTAGATTGTGTCTCAACCGTATCTAAGAAGATGGTAAACTGTTGACAATTTCACTCTGTTTAGGAACTAGTGCGATGTGTGCGTTCATTGGGAGAAGATCAAACTCCTCAATTCACTGGTGGGATTTGACACAGTCATCGGCTGGAGGATGCCCCACTTTTGTTTGAAGATGCTTTTGCACTTTTCAGGGATAACCTTGTGACTATGGTGATTTCACCGGGGAACACCTTATGAAGGGGACTTTTGTGGGGATTTAACATTGTCCATAGTAGTAAGTGATGTAGTAATGCCAGAAAATGTTTTCTTGGTCGTACATGACCCTTTACTAGAATTCATGTTCAATACCCTAAGTGATTCTGATGGAGATTTGCCCCTGGTTATTCAACATTTCTTTGAGAGATTCTTTGAATCTCGACTTGACTACCCCAAATGTGTTGGACAATGGTCATGCCGTGCCCCTTGGTTATGAGATATTTGTCATTGGAAACGTCTTTCCATTTGAAGTGACTCTGTTTATTGAGAAAGTTTTCGTTCACTGGATATCCGCCGTGCGAATTTCTATGTTGTCAAACAATTAGCCATATGCAAACAGTGGTATTCAAACAATGCAAAGTTTATGTATGTCTTGAGAATTTTATTTGAAAAATGCACTTTTAAAGAGAAACAAAAATTTGTAATAATATGAATTCAACTTGGGATCTACAGTAAACCTTACAGGAGTTAGGATACCTTTTGTAACAACATGCTTTCGAACTAACCCATGCTTCAATTAGGACTTTTAAGGGGTTGTAACATGGTCTGGTTCATGGTTTAAGAAACAAAGGATAACGCTCAAAGTTTATTTGTACCCACATGTTCTTCTTGATGTTCTATAGTCCTAAACTCAGTAACTGTGCGGTTGAACTCCTATTGAATCTGGAATGATATTTTGGTGATGGTTTGGATAAGTTAAGTTGATTGGAGAAGGCAGTCATTTTTGCAACATTTTTCCATTGACGAGAATTTGTAGCGGCCTTTTTTTTTATTATCCCTAATTTTGCCTGACTGTTTTTGTTTTGTTTTGAGACTACCGTCAGCGGGATGCCCCAGTTTTTTTTAAGTCTCTTTCATAGGTTTTGACTCTGTTGGCTTTTCTTTTGAGAGATAATGACTGCCTATTTCACGGGGAACCATCATCGTCTTTTGATTCAGAAGGGTGTTTTTCAAGTCATTCATTGGTTACAAAGTGAAAGCTTGCGACTGAACACGCATTTGAATTAACTGAGAAACTACCATGCCCCAGGTTATGATTGAAGGTTTCAATTTGTGGGAAAAATAAAACTCCTACTTCTTTGGCTCAAAGGGATTGACTATGGATTATCTTGATTATAACTCCATTGTTTAGTAATTGAAAGAACACATGTACATCGTTAGCAAGGTCTGTCCAAAAGCATATTATATGAGATTATGGTATTGTTTTCGTCATCCTCCCTCTAAAGGCTTACGAGTTGTAACCGAGAGTTGAATATCATACAAAACGAGGTAAAAGCATAATTTTAGTATAGTGAAAATGAATGGATTAACTCAGGACAAACATATGCAATGCATTAATGAGAACAAACAAAGTCTGACATAAAGATAAGTGTTTAAGCAAACAAAGAAATTACAACTGAAAATTCGAATGAACAAAAATTTCTCCGCCTAAACTGGTCACTTCAGATGGTGTGCCTTTGAGGTATGATATAAAAACTCAAGTTGACCATCTTGTGTGAATTCCAATGCCCCTTCATCAATCAGGTCTTGAATCTTGTTTTTCAACGCCCAACAGTGGTTGGTGTCGTATTCAGGACTGTTGGAGTGGTACACACACATTTCTTCATGATTATAACAGGGAGAAGCAGTAATGGGTTTTTGAGGAGGCTCCCTTAACGTAACCAGCTTGGCCTCCAACATATGATGAAATGCTTGAGCCAAAGGAATGTTGGTCTCGACAAATTGTCTTCCTTGTTTACGCCGACCACCTTGTCGTGGTTGGTGAGGTTGTTATTGGACTCTTGGTATAGTAGCCATTTTGAAGGGTGTTCTCTCGACCAAACTAACCTCTTATCTTATCAGAGGATGATTAATGACTCGATCCCCAATTCTAGCTGTTTGTTCCATATGGTTGCATCTGTCTTGATGAAACTTATTGATGGGGATTCTTAACTCTTCTTATCCTTGAGCTAAGTTTTGGATAAAAGCCATCTGACCCACCATCTGACCAATCATCTGGATTTTCATTGTTGCCATCTCGGTTTGTAATTATTCCAACTGGTCATCCCTATTGTCTTCAGGATTCCTCTTGGTCATTCTCTCAATGTGGAGTGCTTTCACATCTTGTTGGCCCTTAGATATGATCAGGAACAATTCTTGAAGTTTAGCATTTTGGGTCTGAAGATTTATGACAGTGTGTATTAGAGCCATCTCTACTGAAATAAATAGTAAGCAGATAAGAAACCTGTATGGGGAAAACCTGTTATGATGACATGCATGATATGTGGATGCAATATTTTCAAGGATCTCGCGGGGTATACACAAGAAAATGTCAGAAGTTAAACTTTGATTACAACTTTGATTGGAGAACTTCATATCGTTGAAATGCCCTTCTACGAGAATCAAGCTCATCGTGTCAAGTGGGTCATATCCCTTGACTTAAGTAAGCGTGCTTTGATCTTTGACAACCTTTGGCTAAAGGAAAACAAATCCTCTTGCCCCTTGATGGACGTCTAGATCAATATAACCCTGCATCACAAACCCTTGAGATCCTTAAAATGGTTATTGAAAATGCTATGGTATGATGTCATGATGTTATATACAAATAAACATATACAAACAAAGCAAACAAGTCCTTAGGTTTAGGCTTCATGGAGTTTTATAGGTAAGTACCCTATTGAAGTTTAGTTGGTTCAACTTGTCCTAGAAAAATATTGGGTTCTAGGGGATCTCAATATCACTGATCTTTCTTCATCGGGCATTGTTTCAGCGTAAGCCTCTTTATTGGCGACCGAAATATACCTAAAGTCTGATCTCAATGAGCTTAGCATCGAGTATCAATTAACTTTGGACTACACCAAATCCGGCTATCTCACTACTTCCTAATGGAAAAGTTGTTCAATTAAAGGTTCTATGGTCAGTTAGTGCTTTATGACACCACACAGCGGCCCCGTATTCTCCTTGACTGGACTCAAGAGCTACCGATACCAACAAATTTGTCACACTAACGTAGCCATCACTTCAACCATGTCGGTATACTCCCACACAGTTTCCACAATCTATTTCTACTTAACTAATGGTGTTCCCCGATCCGGGTAGAGGATCAAAACAAGCCCAAACAAAGACCCAAAATTTAACGCAAGAAAGAATTTTAAAGGTGATCTAGCTCTAAGGTAACCCCGCTTTTAAGCCAATATTCCCTAGCAGAGTCTCCAATTCTGTAATACGTTGGGATAACTCACTTGGGTGTTTTGCGTTTTATTGAAATTTTTGCGGATAGCAAGAGTCGCCGCTGACTTTTCTTTTATTTAACAATAGAAATGGTGAAAAGAACAGGAAAGACCTATTGAGATATTTTCTTGAGTTCGGGGGATAAGTTATGAAAAGGGAGGTGTTAGAACCCTTTTCATCCATAGTTATCTACGGGCTCTTATTTGCTTGATCTCTTTGAAAATGCTTTGTTTGAAATGTGTTGGTGATTGGTGTAAGTTTGAAAATATTTTGAAAACGCCTTTGTTTCGGCCAACTTTGTAATGATTCTCGTCTCTATAAGAATGTATACAAAGTATTGGTTTTGAAAATAGTTCAAAGAGATGTTTGTTTTTGAAGATGTTTTGAAAGTGGTAGTGTGAAGATGGTTTTAGTTTGTGATCAAGCAACTACGAGCGTCCTACCTACTCAAAAGGTCTTTGTTCTTTTCCTCCTCCTTTAGATGTTGCTATCCTACCATTGTTCGGTAAGAAGCCCCATTATCGGATATGAAGGGACGGGCATGGGTCGTCGTGTAGTCATAAAAGGTAACTTATGAGACGCTTTAGAAATTTTCTTAGGGACTAAGATTATTTTACCAAAGGAAACATCGGAGGATCATCGAGGGACTACAATCTTTTTATATCGAGGGTCTTTGCTAATGCGCCTATATTCGAGGGACATGACTATTTTCTGAGGCAACAAGCGAGATTACCTTAAAGGTGCACGTGTGTGAAGTGCGTTCAATTGCATGCATTATCTTTGAGATTAGGGTTTTCTAACGGTTGATTTTATCTTTCCATACACATCCTAATTACTAACATTTATATGAAAAGCGATAAATTTTCAGAAATTAAAATCCTACGCTATTACATCATTAGAGGAGTGGGGGTACAATTTACAAATGGGGATGAAGTAGATGTTTAATTATTACAACCATATTGAATAGCTGGATAATAATGAAGAAAATATGTGAAAAATGTAATGATAGTGTAAAAAGAAAGAAAAAATGCATTTTGAACTATTATGTGTTGACACAATGCTGCTATGCATCGACACATAACTCTTCTTGCTCCTGTAAAACAAAATCAACCCAGTATGAGTAGATGCATAATGGGATGTGTCGACTCATGCCCCTATTTGTGTCGACACATATGTGTTTTATGTCGAATCATGCACCTTTCATCCTTCTATTTTGGAGCCTGGATAAGAGTATGAGTAGATGCATAAGGCCATGTGTCGACTCATACCCTGTTTTGTCACTAGAATGAGTCGACCCATGTGGGTATGTGTCGACTCATGCTGCAGTTTTTTTGCCTCTATCATCATTCTTTTGCATGTATCAGTTAGTTTTCAACATATAATTGATAAAAATGACCAACAAGTAAACGGTTAACTTCAAAGGGCAGTGATTACTACATTCTATCTTCACAAATGAATCAAAGATGATGTACGAAAAATGCGAAGTCAAGAAGACTTACCTTGAAACTGCACTTTATGTTTTGAGTCTGAACACTTTTCAAGATGTTGTTTGGACTGCAATGAACCTCAAAAAAGCCGTTGAACCTCCTTCTGTATTGAAAGTTGCTAAACCAAACTCCAAACTGTCAAGTTGTACAATATTGTATTTTGTTTAGAAGGGGAAGCTAAGGGAACTACAAAAACTGTTCTTGTGCTTTAACAATCTCTATGTGATATGAAATGTTTAACTAGTTTATGGGAGTGTTTGCAAGATGGGATAATGGGTTGAGGTTCTGTTTTTGTAAATAAAAACAGATATGAGTATGAGCATGGGTCTTTTGTGAATGAGTATAGTTTACAAAGAATGCGGTTTTTTTCTTCTCTCTTTGCTCTCTTAAAATCCCTCTTGGGTGTTGTGAGAATAATTTATTTTATAGATGAAGTTTGGCTGAGATTTTTTTTTGGGGGGGGGGGGGGGGGGGAGGGGGGAACAAATAAGTTTTTGAATAGTTTGGGTATGTTGTCTCATTGCCTTTTAGATGCAGCTCTCATATGCAAATTTGGTGCAAACATGGGACTGAGATAATGCAGGCTTGGACTGGGTTGGTAGTAGCATAACAAGGTTGTTTTTGCAGCAATTTTGGAATGTTGTGGCAGCTTGGTGCAAGGCTGTTTTATAGCAGTACAAAAAACAATATTTTTTACATGGTTTTGGGCTGTTATATAAACAACACAACATGCTTGGACTTGGCAGCATATAGGGCTTTGTTCAGCAGTAGTTTGGACATCATTGTTTGTAGCATGACACAAGTTTGGTTTTATGGACAACATAGTGGCAAGGTTTGAGTCAAAGGGAAAAGTTAAACCAAGACAAAGCTTTAGGATTTGTAACTTAACAAATTCTAACTTAAAAAATGCAGTCTTGTAATAACTTGAATTATTTGTAACATTCTTGAATTATTTTGAATTGTAGTGAAGAAAGATGTCATGAGGTAATGGAATTAATCATTTATGGAAAATACTTAGAAATTTTTTCCAAGTCTTGCCAAGTTTGATTTTTGACCTTCTTGATTTTTGATGATCAAATTTTATATTTTGAATGCCTTGATGAAATGTGATTTTCAAAATTCAAATTTGACCAAAAAGTCAAAGTTTGACTTTCAGTGTACAGTTGACTTTTTTATCGTTTACCAAATTTCATCTATCAATCTACTGATCTCGAGAGGTTAATTGAAATATGCAACTAGGTCGAAATGATTCACTTAAATCCCTGAGATCATATTCTAAACCAATAAGTCGTATACTAGGTTAAAAGGCAAAGATTGGTCATTCTCGGTCAAAACCCTAATTTTGACCATTTTGCCATTTTGGTGATCTGATCAAAATTCTTGAGGAGTTGTGATCCAAACTTGAGCAATTGACATATATGAGTTCAAAATGTTTATATGGATAAAAAAATTATGAAGTTTTGACTGTAAATTGACCACATTTGACTTTTTTTCCAATAAATTGATTTTCAGTTATCTGAACCATTGACTATGCAAACTTGCGATGCAAAGCTTGAAAACTGACATGAACATCCTCGAGAATACATGAAGAACCATGAAGATCATTTGAAACCATGGAAACTCAATTTTTCTTGAGAAGTACCAAACCCTATTTGCTTACTCAATGCTTAGGAAGAGAATCTGTCTGATCAAACCTTAAGCATTTTGAGTGTTTGAGAAACTCTAGGAGAACATCTTGAATGAAAAATGGAAGGAAAATTTTGGGGTATAATAGTGTGGATATCCCATATGCCATTTTTTGTATGGATACTGGGTACTTGATGCTTGTTGGCGATTTACGACACTCACATTATGAAAATATGAGGTTCTTCGTTTGTCCTTAAAGGTTTCCCACTCTTTAGGTGAAATCAAGCCTGCATACATCTTTGGAAGTTCTGCATAAATAAAATTGTTATCAGCATCCCTAAGAAACTTGTTTGTTAAAAATATCAAACTCTTTTGATAATCGACTGGAAGACATCCATTTTTTGTCCATGGTTTTACTACTAAGTAAGCTAAACAAAAAGAACAACTAATTGAATCAAGAAGAAACAAATTATGTTGCATTGGTCAAGAATAAGAGAGAGGGGCATGGATTTTTTTATGAGGCTATTGAATCTTATCTTAACACATTATGATTTATGAGATTATCATATACTAAGAGATGCTTTTTCTATTTCATATAATTTATGTATTAATATAAACACACTAAAACTTACATGCATAAGATAAGTACATGAAGAGGCTTCAAAATTTTTGGTCTATTTCGTATTCAATTTCTATGAGGGGAAACCTACAAGACAAACAAAACTATCACATTTAAGGTGATGAACATCAAGTACTCTTAATCAATAAACCATAAGAAATGTATATCAAACACAACAAAATTATTAGAAGTTAACATGTATTTTAATTATACAATAACTCTCATAGAGCATCAACGCAACAACAACATTACCATGAAAAATCAACAAAAACTTATCAATTATTTCCAATATTTATTTGACAAAACAATTCCACCAATTAAATTCGAGTGTGAGATGCCCAGGTTATACCAGTGTATATAAATATATGTAGATTAAATGACTAGCAACATATATTATTTTAAGCAAAAAAGTGAGTAGTAAATATTGAGAAGAGTGCAAAAATATCTCCAACTAAATTACAACATTGAGCATCATAGAAAATATCAGGATTCTGCATATCTGTGGATTCCACAACCATAATGACACTTATGTTATTAATATTATTATGTACTAAAGAATTCACGATTCATGTATTTTCATAGCTCAACAATCAACATTGAATACTGACCTTATCCTTCTTTCCAATTTTGTGATAGCTTCCTCTATGGCAGGAACACTATTTTTGAAGGTTGACCATTGATCAGAAGGTAAACTTATCCCTGATATCAGAGTTAAAGAAAAGAAACACATTTAGTTTCAAAAATTTAATCAAGTCATCAACAAACAAAGATAGAAAAATTCCATTTCAGCTTTCAGAGAGACAAACCGAACTTCAACAAAGAGCAACTAGAAAGAAACAACAGAGATTATAATGAGGCTATCTTTATATAAACTACTATCTATCATGGTTATCTAATGAATCAAATCTTATGAATCGTAAGATACAAAAAATGAAATATGGCATTTGTGTAAAAACATGGGACATAAAATCATAATAATACCCTAAGCTATAGTTCTTGTGAGAAAAATCCAGTAACAGTTACAACGCAACAAAGCATACATGGCACCAAAGCATATAATAATTCAAGCAAAAACAGATCAAAAAAGAAGAAAGTTAAGCTTATAAATTAATAACAAGCAATAACCTTTAGTAGTGGGATGATGTTTTTCATCTTTTAGATAGAACTCCCTAATTGACACCAATGCCCTCCCTTTGTAAAATCCCGTAGTCACCTTCTTCTTGTTTGATAGCTACAAATCAAGAAAACAACATTTATCAACTCAAAATCAATGAAAACCTTAAAAATTAAAGAATTAAACCCTAAACGCTGCACTCAATAACATCAAAGTTTAAGGCTTATAGATTATTCTTTACAACAATACTGATTAGGTTAATAATAACTGCATTGATTCACCTCACAAATGACGTGTTCATAGTCGTTGTTTTTGCGTTCCACTCCCACTACCTTGTTTAACTCTTGCGGTGGTTCATTGTGTATCACATTCACTAGTTCCTCTGGTACTGGTTTCTTAACAGTGGCAATGGAGATAAGGTAAGATTCGATGATGTTTATGACAAATTACCTGCAGTTTGAGAAGAAGGAGTATGGAAGGAGAATCAACGACCCTCAACAGCAGATCAACGACGTTCAACGACTTGTTTTTGAGATTTTCATGAGTAGAAGAAGAACAACGAATGTAACGAGGCAAAACCTAGACCGTAATTTTTTATTTCAATTTTAATTGACCTTAAGAAACACTTTCAGAAAGTGCTTCCTAAAGTGTGGCTTTAGAGCGCTTTGGGTCTATGGTAGCGCTTTCTACTATTGGGCCTACGACAACATTTTCTACTATTGGGCCTATGGCAGCACTTTCTACTATTGGGCCTATGACAGCGTTTTCTACTGTTGGGCCTATGACAACGCTTTTAATTTAGCAGCACTTTCTAGAATTTATTTTTTATTTCAATTTTAATTGACCTTAGGCAGCGCTTTTAGAAAGCGCGGCCTAAAGTGTGGCTTTAGCATCGCTCTGGGCCTATGGTAACACTTTCTACTGTTGGGCTTTACGCAACACTTTTTCTATAAAGCGCAGTCTAATGTATATAGTTTTAAAATTTTTAATTTTATCGGGACATATAGCAGCACTTTATTAAAGCGCTTTCATTAATGAACCTAAGGCAGCGCTTTTTCTCAACTTTACGCAGCGCTTTTCTGTAAAGCGCTGTCTAATATATATAGTTTTAAAATTTAAAATTTTATCGGGACATATAGAAGCACTTTGGTACATAAGCGCTATCTAAGGTGTGATGCCTTAAATCAGTTTTGCATAGTGAATGCGTAACTTCAAGTTCACCTCAATTTACCTTTTCTCTCAATAAGTGAAATCTAGCTTCAATATGCTTACTTCTTCCATGCAAAATTGGATTTTTCGCCAGATTTATGGCTGGCATGTTATCGATTTGCAATACAAGAGGTTTCTTCACTTCGACCTCCATTTCTTCAACTATCGATCTTATCCAAATTACTTGACATACAACATAGGATCCTGCGATATATTCAGCTTCACACGATGTTAATGCCACAAGAAGTTGCTTTTTCGAACACCATGAGATTAGGGCACCGAATACTTGAAATAAATATCCAATTGTGCTTCTTCGATCTTCCTTATCTCCATACCAATCAACATCAGGAAAAAAAATTAATTGTAGCTTCTTTTCTTTCAAAGTCTTATCGAAATAGTATTTCACAATTTATCAATCATTTTAAGTATCTCAAGATTCTTCTTGCAGCAACTACTATAAAACGTGTAAACAACAACGCCATGGTCAGCACGGCTCTTCTATACACCATGGTGATATCTCTAAACTAAGGCCCTACCATATTATATTTTTTTGATTAAAAATTATTTTCATATAAAAATGGTTGAGGAGCCAACCATTGTGATACCATCATGCTTTCATGGGTTCGAACCTCAACGCCCTCATATATATTATTCCTTTAATGTTAAGGCGCGCCTTTTATTTTTTATTTATTTTTAAATAAAAAACTTAAAGGGTTATGACTACGGTTGGTATGTTCCACCGTTGTGATATGTTTTATTTTTTTATTGAAATTTTTTAATTGTAAATTAAACTTTGGCGCTTCTTTTGTCATCATTGTTAAGGAGGTTGAAAAGACCAACACGATCGTGATGTCGAGAAGGAAGAGTACACCAACCAAGTTGACACCATTGTTGCCGTAAGGAAGGAAGACAACACCAACACCAACACTAACATCATTTACTTAATCATCGCATTTAGGGTACATAAATATTTTCCCCATGCATCTACAGTAAATTTCATTTGCCATTATTGTGGTTGTTGTTGTTTATGTTGTGGTTGTTGTTTATGTTCTTGTTGTTCATATTGTTATTGTCATTTTTGAACATAGATGTTGACCTTGTTGAGTTCTTCATTAGATACAAGCAAAGAAACTCAAACAAACGATACTCAATCGAAAAATCCCAAAGAGGTGTCACAATAATGCCCCAATTCACACCAGTACGCAACTCATCCGGTGAAACAATTCCGATCGAGTTTGATTCGATACACAGAGTAGTTGATCGTGAACAATAATCTACTTTTAAGAGTTATGTTGCATTCCTTAGACATAACAAAGTAATTATATTGATAGATGATTGGAAACAAGTGGATGAGAAAGTCAAAGAAAGCATATGGTCAGACGTTAAGGTATTACATACTACAAATTTCATATATTCCATATCACTACCTATAATTTCTAATACATTGATTTAAATGTAGTTGAATTTTGAGTTTACCGGTGACTCAATGTTGGAAAAAAAGTGGATCTCTTATGGAGGTACTCATTGTAGGGGATTTAAGTCACAACTCACGACTGACTACATTAGGAAGCCTAAGAACGGTCTTGCTCGTCCATGGATAAGATATAGTTTTATATCCAATAAGTAATGGAAACATTTTATGAAGATATGTCGTTCTGAGGAGTTATTAGTACTAGTCATATTTAACCGATATTGTATTCTAATGAGTTATTGATACTAATCATATATATTTTTCACTATGTTAATAACAGGTTAAAAGTGAAGTAGGAATACGAAACAAGGAAAAGAACATGTATCCCCATAGATTGTCTCGAGGGGGTTATAGGAAACTTGAGAAAAGAATCATGCTTGAAAAACAACCACAAACATGAAATGATTGAAGCTACCGGCAGAAAACACAGAGCCACCACTGAACTTTATTTATCCTGAAGGAATGGGAAATATCGATAAAACCACAAGGGAATGGATAAGATGGTCTTGCGACCAAGAGAAAGGGTAAGGGAGTCGGTTATGCGAGGGGAAGGTATTAGCACCCCACACATCCATTATACTCAACGAGATCCATTTTGTTTGCTTGTCTTAAAGGGTGTATTTATCTACAACTATGCTTGCTTAAGGGGAAATAAATGGTTTTTATTATTGCTTTTGTGAGGGTTTCGCGACCCTTTGCCTACGTATCCAATGAAGGAATCAGAATATCGTAGTTCCTCTAGAAAAGGGTTTGTTGGTTTATGTTTTTTAGTGGGCGACGTTAACACACACATTCTAGAAATAGGCACGACCGATATCATGGTAGAACAAAGATAACATGCCCTTTGGGGGAAGCTTTGATTGGTTGAGTGTTTTGCGAGTTTTAAAATAGATTCAAGTAATGATTAAAAATGTTTTTGGATTTTTGATTTGTGACAGTTGAGTTTTAATTACAAAGGAAAAAGGTTAAGAGGGAAACTAAAAATCTAATTGTATGTTATGTACAAGTGGACTAAAAGTCTATTTCGACGTAAGGCGATCAGAACGGGGTTTAATCACCTCATGGAGCTACCTAAGGTATGGTTTCAAGGTTTGAACAAATAAGGAAACTTAAATGAATAAAGAAAGAGAGAGAGGGTGGTACTAAGTAGAACATGGGAAGGGGTAAGAATTTAAATCCTATTTAACTATTACAACCATATCAAAATGTACAATGCAAGAAATAAAAGAAAAGATTTGTTTTGTTTTTGTTTTGAAAAAGGTTTTTTCTGTTTTAATAAACTAAAAGAAAAAATAATTAGTTAATGAAAGAAAATGTTTTTTTTATGTCTTTTTTATAAAAAAAAATAAAAATAGTACTAATAATAAAATAAAAGATAAAAAAGGAAAGATAAAGAGAAATAAGATCAGCAAGTTGCTGAAAGCAAAAGGAAAGGGATCAGAAGTTCTGAAGCCAGGCGTGTGACTCAGAAAGGAACGCCAATGGAATCAGAAGTTTTGGATTCGTACACTCTGAGGTCCTACAAGAAATGTTAGAGGGAAAACACAGAAATTCTGGGTGGTATTCAGATAGTGGGCCATAAGTCAGAAGTTCTGTATTACACTAAAACAGTAAGTAAACTTCAGAAGTTCAATATATGCTAAAACAGTGAGTAGAACTCAGAAGTTCTGTATGTGTTAAAAAAGTGAGTAGAACTCAGAAGTTCTGTATGTGTTAAAACAGTGAGTAGAACTCAGAAGTTCAGTATGTGTTAACAGTGAGAAAAAAATCATAGAATTTGTGTGTTAAAACAGTGAGAAAAAAATCATAGAATTTGTGTGTTAAAACAGTGAAGAGAACTCGGAAGTTCTGTGTGCTTAAATAGTGAGAAAATCCTAGAATTTCTGTGTGTTAAAAATGATGAGTGAAAAACAGAAGTTCTGTATTACGCCTCATTTCCTCCCTTACATTAGTCAAAATATCTATAACGTGTTCAGATCTTAATAACAACAAATCAGAAGGATAAAAGCATGACCGTTTGTAGAAGTTCTAATCCTAATTTCTTAGCCTAGCATTATTCTAGAAGTTCTGATCCACAGTTTTTTCTACTTATGAAATGATATGGGCAACATCAACATCATAGTATTTACATGTTAAATGATGTTTTGAATGAGGGTTTCAAAGTTAGAATGACTTACCTTGAACATGAAGTGTGGGTTTAAGATTTGAGCTACTGCCTTGGAATGTTCTGGGGTTTGCACGAACAGGAAACAACAATGTTAAGTTCCTTGTTTCAAAGGGAAAAACAAAGGTTTTTGATATGGAAAATTCTACGTTTATGAGTGTTTGAGTGTTTCTTTTTTTCTCTCTTTTTTTCTTCGTGTATTTGATAATCCTCTCTTCAAAAGCCAGCCCCTTGAACGTGTGATGGAACAAACTATTTATAGATGGATTTTTTGTGGTTTTGGGAGGAAAAACAAATGAGTTTTAAACACTTTTGGCATACTGTTCCTTTTCTTTTTAATCACAGTTTTTGTAAGCTAATTTGGTGCAATTATGGGGTTTGAGAAAAACGCAGGCGTGGACTGGATCAGCAGCACCTTGGGGTGTTGTGGCAGCTGGTGGCAGGACTGTACTTGTAGAAGGGCAGAAGGTTACTCAAACGAGGTTTTGGGATTTGGTGATGTTCTGATCACAGAAGATCAGAAGCTTAACGTCTATGTGCTGAAGAGTCACGTTCTGATGGAAGATTGAATTCTGAACCACGTTTGGAACTTCTGACTGCACTTGCATGGAGGCTGAAGAGCCATGTTCTGATTGAAGGCTATGTTCTGAAACAAATTTGCAACTTCTGACTGCACTTGCATGGAGGCTGAAGAGCCATGTTCTGATTGAAGGCTATGTTGTGAACCAAATTTGCAACTTCTGACTGCACTTGTATGGAGGCTGAAGAGCCATGTTCTGATTGAAGGCTATGTTCTGAACCAAATTTGTAACTTCTGACTGCACTTGCGTGGAATTTGGCCCAGAAGTTCTGAAATCTCTTACCACTTAGAAAATTTTCCAAGTATTTAAAAAAATTGATTTCTTTCTTTTCTCAATGTAGTTTCTGATTTTTGACTTCTTGATGAACCAATTTCTTGTCTTGATGAAATATAATTGTTGAAACTTGATTTTTTTTACCAAAAGTCAAAGTTTGACATTTCAGAGTGCATTTGACCATTTTGCCCTTGTAACTTGAATTTCAAGAAATCACAAACAACTGTTGTAACTTGTATTCCAAACAACCATGCGCCTTATCTTCCAGAATCCAATCAAACTCTTGCACAAAATAAATGCTTAAGAATTTAATTCCCCTTGTTTAATTCGAACCCAAAACAACAGTCACTTAAACCTTAATCTTCATATCACGCCTGAACCAAACTTGCACTTTTAAACAGAACTTTAACTTTGAGACTCACATCACAAGTAACTTGTAAGTTAAGCAACCAAAACATGTCTTGACGGTCATGAACCCCCAAGCTTATTTCTTGTGCCCAAACTCTACAATCGTCAACTTAACCTTCAAACTCTCTAATCAGTGACCTAGAGGCTTTTAAGAAGAAGGCTTGAAATGAGTGGAGATGAACTCCTTGACCTAATGCACTGAACTTTGAGCCATCTTTGTGGAAGGAGAAAGAAACATCTTTACAGAAAACGGGGATCCGAAAACCCTAGCATCTTGGCCAACAAATAGGGAAATAAACCCTAATCCAGGCTTTGATAAATTCGAGCAAGAATCAACCTTGTAACGTGATGACAAAATTCATTCCACGATCCACTAATCGAGAACCAGAAGAATTTCCCTTTCACATGATAAGAGAACTTCAAAACAAAATTAGACATAAAGAGGGCACAATCCTAATACCTCGAACCAAATGGGATGCAAAGTTCAAAGCCAAACAAAAGTAAAAGAGATGGAGCAAATTTGGGGTACGACAACTGCCCCTATTTAATCGTCTTAAACCTGAATTTGAGATTGGCGTCAGCCTTTCGAAAGTTCAAGGTAGAAGATGATTAAATACCAGGACTCGAAATTTTCCCTGGAGAGATGGTGTGAGTATCATTCATTGGTGTGAATGTCTGCTGGGGAAGGACAAACTGGTCTCCTGGTGGACTAGTCATGATGGATAAACACGGTTGAACAATGGTAGCTTGTATTAGGGTAACGGTGCTAATACAAGGTTCTTAGGGGAGTGGGCGGCAAAGTGACTGAAAGGATATGGTTGACAATGTCGCGGTGATCAAAGGTAGGATTCATAAGAAACTTAAAGATAACACGAGGGTAAAGTCTACGGAAGACTTACGACCCTAAAAAGATAACGTGAGGGTAAGACCTACGAACGACCCACGACCCTAAGAGAGATATAGCGAAGGTAAGATCTACGGATGATCTACGACTTTAAAAACAAGATGAGGAAAGGGTAAAGCGAAGGTAAGATCTATGGACGATCTACGACTCCGAAACTATAACGCGATGGTAAGATCTACGAACGATCTACGACCCTAAAAATATAACACGATGGTAAGATCTACGGATGACCTACGACCCTAAAAATATAACGCGGTGGTAAGATCTACGGATGATCTACAACCCTAAAAACAAGATGAGGAGAGGGTAAAGTCTATGAACGACCTACGACCCTAAGAGAGATAAAGCGAAGGTAAGATCTATGGATGACCTACGACCTTAAAAAGATAATGCGATGGTAAGATTTATGGATGATCTACGACCCTAAAAACAAGATGAGGAGAAGGTAAAGTCTACTGACGACCTATGACCCTAAGAGAGATAAAGCGAAGGTAAGATCTATGGACGACCTACGACCTTAGAAAAGATAACACGAGGGTAAGATCTACGAACGACCTACGACCCTAAAAATATAACGCGATGGTAAGATCTACGGACGATCTACGACCCTAAAAATATAACGCGATGGTAAGATCTACGGACGATCTACGACCCTAAAAATATAACGCGGTGGTAAGATCTACGGACGACCTACGATCCTAAAAACAAGATGAGGAGAGGGTAAAGTCTACGAACGACCTACGACCCTAAGAGAGATAAAGCGAAGGTAAGATCTATGGATGACCTACGACCTTAAAAAGATAACGTGATGGTAAGATTTATGGATGATCTACGACCCTAAAAACAAGATGAGGAGAAGGTAAAGTCTACTAACGATCTACGACCCTAAGAGAGATAAAGCGAAGGTAAGATCTATGGACGACCTACGACCTTAGAAAAGATAACACAAGGGTAAGACCTACGAGCGACCTATGACCCTAGAAATATAAAGCGATGGTAAAATCTACGAACGACCTACGACCCTAAAAATATAACGCGATGGTAAGATCTACGGACGATCTACGACCCTAAAATCAAGATGAAGAGAGGGTAAAGTCTACGAACGACCTACGACCCTAAGAGAGATAAAGCGAAGGTAAGATCTATGGATGACCTACGACCTTAAAAAGATAACGCGATGGTAAGATCTACGGACGATCTACGACCCTAAAAACAAGATGAGGAGAGGGTAAAGTCTACGGATGACCTACGACCCTAGGAGAGATAAAGCGAAGGTAAGATCTATGGACGACCTACGACCTTAGAAAAGATAACATAAGGGTAAGACCTACGAGCGACCTATGACCCTAGAAAAGATAACGTGAGGGTAAGACCTACGAGCGACCTATGACCCTACAGAAAGATAACGTGAGGGTAAGACCTACGAGCGACCTACGACCCTATAGAAAGATAACGTGAGTATTGAGAGTTGGGGAGTACGATGTAATGACACCATGTTTTATTTTAGTTGGTAGTGTAATAACAGATGTTAATTGGGAATTATGAGGATGACATTATTTGTGGGGATGTTTTGTTAATTTGGGGCTTTCGAGCGTGGTACCAAATCTGAGTCATGCTTCATATGCATTTGAAGTGTGACATGATGATCCATGGATATGCTATGCGTTTGAGGATGCAATGCAATATGTCGTGATGATTATTGTATGTAAAGTGCCAAAAGCTCATTGGGATCTGTTGCTCGTCATCTTAAGGTACTAATATGGATTGGTGCTTGAAAACTGAGAGAATTGAGTTATATCCTTGTCGAGTTCACTGGGGATTAAATCTTGTTGAGGAGGAAGTAGCTTGATCTGACTACCTTCATGTGTTGGACTTTTTGTGAATAACTGAAAAGAGACGTGGATCTCAACCAATGCCCCAAGTCTCTCCGTGTGGGAGAATTGGGCGCTCGGTCGATTGTATGGAAGCGACGAGGATGAAATCTTGGTCAAGGAGACCGTTATGACTTGCTACATGCACAGAAGATCAAACACTTGAACGCCACAACATTCCCTTGGGATGCCTTCTTATCCATGTAGTGTAGTGTTTCACATCTTGGCTTGTGATTATTATTGACTTATTGTTTTCAATACAATGCTTAACAAAGAATTTAAATCACAATTCGCATACGAAAAATAAAGTAAAAAAGCCTAACAAAGGTTTTTTAATGGAAGGGCAAATTTTTATTAATGAGTTAGGCCCGTGAATATGCATTCATACATAGAAACAACTCCTAAATAAGGAAGTTGCGGAGAAGAAAAGAAATACAACGAGTAAAATGGCAATAAGAAAATCTCGAACTTCCGTTAAAATTGATATTGCTATAGTTCCTGTATCCTGGGTCATCCTAGTGACGTGCTTCCAAAGGATAATAGCTAGATTGATCCATCCCGCATTAGAAGGGTGTACGTGAAGAGTCTTCAGACTGCAGTCTCTCGCTTTTTTTGTCCCTAATTTTTGCCTAGATCTCTCTTTCGGGTTTTCAATCCACCGGGACACCCATTTTTTCCTAAGCCGCCCTTTCGGGTTTTCAACTTAGCGGGTTATTATTATTATCTTTTTCTTTTTATCCCTAACTTTTGCCTAAGCCGCCCTTTCGGGTTTTCACTTTAGCGGGTCCTTTTATGCGTAGTATTTTTTGACTGAGTCTGAATTGACTGGAAGAGGAATGTCTTCCCCATCCATGTTTGTTAGGATTAGAGCACCTCCTGAGAAAGCTTTCTTCACGATGTACGGTCCCTCATAGTTGGGAGTCCACTTGCCTCTTGGATCAATATGGATTGGGAGAATCTTCCTTAAGACCAAGTCACCTGAGTGGAACTCTCGAGGCCGAATCTTTTTGTCAAATGCTCTCTTGAGACGCTGTTGATATAACTGACCGTGAAAAATGGATGCCAGGCGCTTTTCTTCGATGAGATTGAGTTGGTCGAGTCTCGTTTGAATCCATTCAGCTTCATCAAGCTTAATATCCATCAGAACCCTTAAGGAAGGAATCTCCACTTCGAATGGGAGTACCACATCCATACCATATACTAGTGAAAACGGAGTTTCCCCAGTGGAAGTACGCACCGAAGTTCGATAGACATGCAGGGAAAAAGGCGACATCTCATGCCAATCTTTGTATGTTCTCACCATTTTCTGAACGATCTTCTTTATGTTCTTGTTAGTGGCTTCAACTTCCCCATTTATCTTCGGCCGATAAGGTGATGAATTATGGTGGGTAATTTTGAACTCTTCACACATTTCCTTCATCATCTTATTGTTGAGATTTGACCCGTTATCAGTGATGATCTTGTTAGGAGTTCCATAAAGACAAATGATCTCTCTTTTGATGAAACGAGTGACAACTTACTTGGTCACATTCTTGTACGAAGCCACTTCCACCCACTTGGTGAAGTCATCATTAGCAACGAGGATAAACCTGTGTCCATTTGAAGCGCTCGGCTCGATTCGCCCAATCATATCGATGCCCCACATTGCAAAGGGCCATGGTGAAGTAATCACATTCAAAGGAGTGGGAGGAACATGTATCCTATCTGCGTAAACCTTACATTTGTGGCACATTTTGGCATATACACAACAGTCGCTTTCCATCGTCATCTAGAAATAACCTGCTCGTAGGATTTTCTTGGCCATGGAATTCCCACTGGAATGAGTCCCAAAAGAGCCCTCGTGTATTTCTCGTATAATGGATTCTGCTTCGTGTCTATCCATGCATTTGAGCAAAATCGAATCATAGTTTCTCTTGTACAGAACGTCTCCTAACAGTAAAAACTTAGACGCCAACCTTCTAAGATTCCACTTATCACAAATTATAGCACCTTCGGGGTACACTTGCTTCTCAAGATATCTTTTGATGTCGAAGTACCACGGCCTTTCGCCTGATACATCTTCAGTTGTGAGACAATGAGCAGGGAAAATGTGTGTTGGCTCCTTGTAACGACAAATCCTTATATTGGGTGCATGATTCGGGTGATTGACTTTGAAAATTGTTGCTAAAGTGGCCAAAGCGTCTGCCAGTTGATTTGCTTCTCTAGGAATATGCTCAAAGGTGACGTCATCGAAAGTGGGCAACAACTCTAATATGTAATCTCGGTGTGGAACTAAAGTAGGGTGCCGTGTATCCCAATCAACCCGTACTTGATGTATCACTAAGGCAGAGTCCCTATAAACTTCAAGAATCTTGATCTTCAAATCAATGTCTGCTTCAAGGCCCATCACACAAGCTTCATATTCAGCGACATTATTCGTGCAATCAAAACATAATCTGGCAGTGGAAGGTATGTGAGTGTTGCGTGGAGAGGTCAGAACTTCCCCAATGCCATGACCCATAGCATTTGACACACCATCGAACGTGAGAGTCCATCGCTCCCCTGGTTCAGGTCCTCCATTATCATCAAGTTTTATAATATCCTCGTATGGAAAATCGAACTTCATGGGCTGATATTCTTCCAATGGTTGGTGAGCGAGATGATCAACAAGAATTCTACCTTTGATAGCCTTTTGTGTGACATACTAGATTTCATACTCAGACAAAAGCATTTTCCACCGAGCTAATCTGCCTGTAAGTGCTGGTTTCTCGAAGATGTACTTTATTGGATCCATCTTAGATATCAGAAGTGTGGAATGTGTCAACATATACTTCCTCAAACGTCGAGCTGCCCACGTAAGAGCACAACAAGTCTTCTAAAGTAAGGAATACCTTGATTTACAATCAGTAAACTTCTTGCTCAGGTAATAAATGGCGTGTTATTTTCTTCCAGTATCATCCTGTTGTCTGAGCACACAACCCATAGATCCTTCAAGCACAGTCAAATATATAATGAGTGGTCTCCCAGGAACTGGTAGTATGAGTATTGGTGGTTCTTGAAGATACTGCTTAACCTTCTCGAAAGCTTCTTGATAACTCTCATCCCAACGGACATCCTGATTCTTGCATAACAATTTGAAGATGGGTTCACAGGTAGCAGTAAGATGGGAAATGAACCTGGCTATGTAATTCAACCTTCCAAGGAAACCTCCTACTTCCTTTTCATTTTTCGGTGCCGGCATATCCTGTATTGCTTTTACTTTGTCTGGATCTACTTCAATTCCTTATTGACTCACGATAAAACCAAGTAACTTGCCCGATTGAACCCCAAAGGTGCTTTTGTTGGGATTAAGCCTTAACCTGAACTTTCGTAAACGATCAAACAACTTCTGCAAATGGACCAAATGTTCTTCCTCAGTCTGTGACTTCGCAATCATGTCATCCACATACACCTCGACCTCTTTATGAATCATGTCGTGAAAGAGGGTCACCATAGCTCGCTGATATGGCGCACCAGCATTTTTAAGACCAAAAGGCATGAATCTATAGCAAAAAGTACCCCAAGGAGTTGTGAAAGCTGTTTTATCCATGTCTTCCGGAGCCATCTTTATCTGATTGTAGCCAGAGAACCCATCCATAAAGGAGAACACCGAAGACTGAGCAATGTTATCAACCAATACATCAATATGAGGCAATGGGAAATCATCCTTCGGGCTTGCTCTATTCAAGTCTCGGTAGTCAACGCACATGCTTACCTTACCATCCTTCTTAGGTATGGGCACAATGTTAGCAATCCAAGGCAGATAATTTATCACAGATAGGAAACCTGCTTCGAGCTATTTCTGAACCTCTTCTTTGATCTTCAAAGCCATGTCAGGTCTGGTTCTTCTTGGCTTTTGCTTTACAGGAGGACATTTTTGCTTGAGTGGCAATCTATGCATTACTATATCAGTGTCTAAGCCGGGTAATGTCTTCATACGACCAGGCGAAGATGTCAGCATACTCTCGAAGCAACTCAATCAACCCCTTCTTTTCTTTGTTTTGCAAGGCGGCACCTATTTTGACTTCTCTCTTTACCTCTTCAGTACCGAGATTGACGACTTCTGTTCTTTCTTGATATGGTTGGATGACCTTCTCTTCTTGTCTCAAGATCCTAGCTAGTTCTTCAGGGACTTCACAATCTTCCTCACTATCTCCGTTAGCATGATCAACTGAACTCTCAAGGATATAAGGAGCCACATCACTATCATTTCCAACAGAGTCCGAGACGGATCTGCATGATCGATGATTTTATGTTTTATTTTTAGAAAGTGCAAAAGAATATTTAGAATATGAAGAGAAAAGTATTTCCATTTTTATTTTGAAAAAGTAAAAGTAAAAGAAAAGACAGGGAACAAAATTGTATGCGAAAGTGTGATTTTTCATTCAATGTTAAATGGAGATTGAAACATAAAGGGCCTCTTCTACAAGCCGTCAGTATGCCCTGGGCAGGACATACGACTTAAACAAAAAATTACACATCAAGGAAAACAACTTCAGGGATGCCCACGGCAGTCCAATTGCTAAGCTCCTGGTCCGGCGCAACTTGATAGATAAATCTTGAAACATCTTCATCGTCACCTTCAACATCTGTGGAGAGCACTTGTCCTTCTTTTTCTACACCAGTACTGACGAACACTTCATAAATTGGGGGAACCTTCTGTCCTTTGAGAGGAACTCAACCAGCTTGCATGGAGGATGATGGTTGATACCCAAGACCAAAATGATCTTTTGTCTCTGGCACTTCAATCAATTTTCCCCAACTGTCATGGGGAGGTCTAGCTTCTATGAGGGCTTTGGCATCCTTCAAAGAGGCCAGGGGTGTTTCAGACTTCTTACATTCCACGACGGGGAATTTGTCAACAACAACAATCTCCAGAGCTTGAAAGGGAAACTCCTGCACCCCGCCTTCCACTTCCACATAAAGGTAGGTAGTCAGATTATTAATCACTATGCCTTATTCCCTGCAAACAAAGACAACTTGGTCATTCACAATGAACTTCAGGCGTTGATGAAGAGTAGATATCACAGCTCCTGCTACGTGGATCCATGGACGACCCAAAAGGCAAGTATAAGATGGACGGATGTCCATAACATAGAATTACAAATAGAAAGTGTGGGGACCAATCTTGACAGGTAAGTCCACTTCTCCATCCACAGGTCTTCTCGAACCAGCAAACGCTCGAACATTTAGAGTAGAGGGCCTTATCGTTACTCCATCCATATTCAGCTTAAACAAAGTAGCCTTAGGCATCACATTGAGTGAAGAACTCGTATCTACCAAAGCTCGAGATAAAACAGTGTCCAAACACTTCATAGAAACATGCAGTGCTTTGTTGTGGGCTCTGCCTTCAACTGGGAGTTCATCATCACAGAAACCCAAACAATTTCCCATAGCAATATTGGTGATGATTCCTTCAAACTGGGCCACAGATATGTCTTGGGTAACATGAGCGGAACATAAAGTCTTCAATAAAGCACTGCGGTGGTTCTCCGAAGACAAAAGGAGAGACAAGATGGAAATCTTGGATGGTGTCTGGTTGAGTTGATCCACTACTTTGTAATCACTCCGCTTGATAATTCTCAAAAGCTGCTCCAATTCTTGTCCTACAGAAGGTTCGGGTTGATTATCCATCACTTGCTTTCCCCTGGCCTTAGCTAGAGCTTCACTGTTAGTTTCCTTAGGAGGCGGTGGTGGAGGAGAAAAGATCCGACCATTGCGAGTCATGTTACTGGTTCCTGCAATGTTGGTAACATTCTTGTCAACAACTGGAGGACACTCATACTTCTTTCCATGAATATAGACCATATTATACTCCCATGCAACTGCCTTCGAGTCATTGCTTGTAGGAGGAATAGGAGCTTGAATTACTGCGGGGGTAGTAGGAACCTGAATTGTTAACGGAATACTAGGGGTTGCCTAAAAGCTTCTCGGGTAGTAGGGGATTTCCAGGACATCAATCTCTTCTTCTCGAAATATTTTCTCTATTTGTAGGACACCTTCATCGATCAACTGTTGGATGACCATCTTCAAATCAATAAAATCTTTAGGTTTGGAGGAACATGTTAAGCAGAAGTCATGGAGTTCTTGTAGCACCTCCTGCTTTAACAAACGTTCTCTGACAGTTTCCAAAGATATCTTAATTTTGTCAACCTTGGATACCAAAACCCGTTCATTAACTTCTTCAATAACATTGACCGTTCCCCCTTGATCAGGAGGCATGGGATTATTCTGAATATTTGGACCAACCGGGTTAAAGTTGATGGCCTTTGCATCGATGAGGTCTTGAACATTGCATTTGAATTCTCTACAATTTTCAATTGTATGGCCTGGGGCACCAGAATGAAATTCGCAATGAGCATTAATGTCATACCCCCTAGGGAGAGGATTTGGCGATGGACCGAGTTCGCGCAATTGAACCAATTGACTAGCAAGTAACTGTGGGAGAAGCTGAGCATAGGACATATGAATGAAATCAAATCTTCTTTCAGGGGATCTTTTTCTTTGAGGAGATCTCGGACCTTGAGGTTGTTGATTCTGTTGTTGGTAAGTTGGAGGAAGTGAAAATTTTTGTTGTGGAACATAATGTGGTTGTGGAGCGAAAGGCTGTTGTTGGGCCATCTAGGGTGCTGGAGTTGTAGCAGCATATACTTGAGGAACAAATTGGTTACGAACAGCAGTAGGTGTAGGAAAATAAGGGAATCGGACTTGAGGAAATGCGGGAGCTCTTCCTTGGTTGATGGTGATGGCACTAGTCTCGCCCTCTTTCTTCTTCACAAAACCAGAAAACGGCTTTCTATTAATGCCTGCACTGTTATTAACATTGTTAGGAACACCTTGGATCGTTCCAGCCTTAATGCACGTCTCAACGTGTTCACCAATAATGACCATATCAGAGAAAGAAGTAGAAGTACTATTGAGCATATGTTGGAGATAAGGACCTCGTTGAGTACCCATAAACAGATCAATCAATTCACTATCCAAGAGAGGAAGTTGGACCCTTGCAGACAGTTCACGCCACCTCTGAGCATACTCTTTGAATGACTCTTTAGATTTTTGTACCATTCCTTGGAGTTGAGTACATGTAGGAGCCATGGCAATATTGTAATGGTAATGTTTCAAAAAAGCGTCAACAAGTTCTCCCCAAGTACTGACATGAGATCTTTCCAACTGCATATACCAATCCAATGGTACCCCGGTCAAGCTATCTTGAAAAAAGTGCATGAGTAACAGTTCATTTTCAGCATAGGCAGCCATTTTGTGACAGTAGGAACGAAGATGAGTCTCTGGGAAAGAAGTTCCTTTGTATTTGTCAAAATCCAGGACTTTGAACTTGGGAGGAATAACTACCCCAGGCACGAGGCACATTGCAGCAATATTGAATCCAGAAGCCTTGATACCCTCCATGGCTCTAAGACGCTCTTCGAGAGCATGATACATTTTCGCAGTTTCGGCAACTCCGGAGGCAAGGTTCAATTGGGGTTCATCAAGATCAATAACATCATTATGATCGTCGACATCATCCCTAGGAATGCCGGTGGGAGTCTCAACATTTGCATTGTCTTTCCTCCCATTAGCAGAAGTGGAGGGAGCAACAGGAGTAAGCTTGGAAACACTTTGATGTAGTTCTTCTTGACCCTTGATCACGACATGAAAGGTTTCCATAAGCTGATCCATGCAAGTACCCATGGTGTCCATATCTCCGCGGAGTGCATTCTGGTTCTCTTCAAAAAGATCCATTAGCCTTTGCTGGTTGCCTCTGGTACGATAAGCATGTGGAGAGGTCGTCTTTGCTGTTTACTGTAGTCTGTTGGAAAAGGGACCCCAATATGTTTTTGTTGTGAAAAATGAATGCATGGTAGTATGGATGAATGCTTTATCTTCATTTCTGAGGAGACCCAAAGACTCGTCTATCTTTTAAAATTTTCCCCTTTTTAAAAAAAGCTACGTCAACGAGACTTGTATTTGGATTTACCTAGATATGAGATATATATACATGATGATATGATGTCATGGTATGCTATGGCATGAAGTCTCAGCTCCACATATTCTGGATAACCATTGCGTAGTCCATTGCACAGGCTGAAAGTAACAGGATCAAATGTCCGACGTCACAGGAATGGAGTCAAAGTAACCACCCATGAGGTATGTACTAGGGGTTTATCACCTGCCGAACAAGGTTCTAAAGAGTTCTCGAAGGCTACGCTCTTCCTTTGGATATTACCGACGTCCCAATTACTTGGTAATCAGTAATATTCGCAGGAAAAACTCGTCCGAGTGGAATATCGCGTGACAACTACTTCCGGATTACTCCGCTATAGTCTCTGCACTGCGCCTAAAAGGCCAGGATGGGTTAATGGTTCTACGGCCCTCAGCTTCTCGATTTCCCAGGTCGAAAGCAACGATGTCTTCCTGATTACTCGGTAAACACCACTACTTTCAAGGGGACCTCCACTGAGTGGGGGATTTTCATGCATCCTTCTTCGGGATTACTCCCTCAAAGTTAAACATGACTATACCGCCCGTCCTAATCCTATGTGTAACCCAAGTTCGGATATAGGACTTATCAAAAGTAATCACCAAACTCAACATCACAATGTATCCAGAATATGTGAGTAGCAACAATATATACAAATAAAGAAATAATAAAACAGTAAAGAAAAATAAAGCAAATAAATAAACACTCAAAAAGACAAATAAACAAAACTAGAAGAGACTCGCAAAAAAAAATCGCCAACAGAGTCGCCAGCTGAAGCTACCGGCAGAAAACACAGAGCCGCCATCGAACTTTATTTATCCCGAAGGAAGGGGAAATATCGATAAAACCACAAGGGAATGGATAAGATGGTCTTGCGACCAAGAGAAAGGGTAAGAGAGTCGGTTATGCGAGGGGAAGGTATGAGCACCCCTCACATCCATTGTACTCAACGAGATCCATTTTGTTTTCTTGTCTTAAAGGGTGTATTTATCTACAACTATGCTTGCTTAAGGGGAAATAAATGGTTTTTATTATTGCGTTTGTGAGGGTTTCGCGACCCTTTGCCTACGTATCCAATGAAGGAATCAGAACACCGTAGTTCCTCTAGAAAAGGGTTTTTTGGTTTATGTTTTTTAGTGGGCGATGTTAACGCACACATTCTAGCAATAGGCACGTCCGGTATCGCGGTAGAACGGAGATAACATGCCCTTGGGGGAAGCTTTGATTGGTTGAGTGTTTTGCGAGTTTTAAAATAGATTCAAGTAATGATTAAAAATGTTTTTGGATTTTTGATTTGTGACAGTTGAGTTTTAATTACAAAGGAAAAAGGTTAAGATGGAAACTAAAAATCTAATTGTATGTTATGTACAAGTGGACTAAAAGTCTATTTCGACATAAGGCGATCGGAACGGGGTTTAATCGCCTCATGGAGCTACCTAAGGTATGGTTTCAAGGTTTGAAGAAATAAGAAAACTTAAATGAATAAATAAAGAGAGAGAGGGTGGTACTAAGTAGAACATGGGGAGGGGTAAGAATTTAAATCCTATTTAACTATTACAACCATATCGAAATATACAATGTAAGAAATAAAAGAAAATATTTGTTTTGTTTTTGTTTTGAAAAAGGTTTTTTTTTTGGTTTAATAAACTAAAAGAAAAAATAATTAGTTAATGAAAGAAATTTTTTTTTATGTCTTTTTTATAAAAATAAAATAAAAATAGTACTAATAATAAAATAAAAGAGAAAAAAAGGAAAGATAAAGAGAAATCAGATCAGCATGTTGTTGAAAGCAAAACAAAAGGGATCAGAAGTTCTGAAGCCAGGCGCGTGACTCAGAAAGGAACGTCAATGGAATCAGAAGTTCTGGATTCGTACACTCTAAGGTCCTGCAAGAAATGTTAGAGGGAAAACACATAAATTCTAGGTGGTATTCAGACAGTGGGCCACAAGTCAGGAGTTCTGTATTACACTAAAATAGTAAGTAAACTTCAGAAGTTCAGTATGTGTTAAAATAGTGAGTTGAACTCAGAAGTTCTGTATGTGTTAAAACAGTGAGTAGAACTTAGAAGTTCTGTATGTGTTAAAACAGTGAGTAGAACTCAGAAGTTCTGTATGTGTTAACAGCGAGAAAAAAACCATAGAAGTTCTGTGTGTTAAAACAGTGAAGAGAACTCAAAAATTCTGTGTGCTTAAACAGTGAGAAAATCCTAGAAGTTCTGTGTGCTAAAAATGATGAGTGAAAAACAGAAGTTCTGTATTACGCCTCATTTCCTCCCTTACATTAGTCTGAATATCTGTAACTTGTTCAGATCTTAATAACAGCAATTCAGAAGGGTAAAAGCATGAAAGTTTGTAGAAGTTCTAATCCTAATTCTGAGCCTAGCATTATTCTAGAAGTTCTGATCCACAGTTTTTTCTACTTACGCAATGATATGGGAAGCATCAACATCATAGTATTTACATGTTAAATGATGTTCTGAATGAGAGTTTCAAAGTTAGAATGACTTACCTTGAACCTGAAGTGTGGGTTTAGGATTTGATCTACTGCCTTTGAATGTTCTGGGGTTTGCACGAATAGGAAACAACAATGTTAAGTTCCTTGTTTTAAAGGAAAAAACAAAGGTTTTTTATTTGGAAAATTCTAAGTTTATGAGTGTTTGAGTGTTTCTTTTTTTATCTCTTTTTTTTTTCCGTGTATTTGATAATCCTCTCTTCAAAAGCCAGCCCCTTGAACGTGTGATGGAACATACTATTTATAGATGGATTTGCTGTGGTTTTGGGGGAAAACAAATGAGTTTTAAACACTTTTAACATACTGTTCCTTTGCTTTTTAATCACAGCTTTGGTATGCAAATTTGGTGCAATTATGGGGTTTGAGAAAAACGCAGGTGTGGACTGGATCAGCAGCATCTTGGAGTGTTGTGGCAACTGGTGGTAGGACTGTACTTGTAGAAGGGCAGCAGGTTACTTAAACGAGGTTTTGAGATTTGGTGATGTTCTGATCACAAAAGATCAGAAGCATAACCTCTATGTGCTGAAGAGTCACGTTCTGATGGAAGATTGTGTTCTGAACCACGTTTGCAGCTTCTGGCTTCACTTGCATGGAGGCTGAAGAGCCATGTTCTGATTGAAGGCTATGTTCTAAAACAAATTTGCAACTTCTGACTACACTTGCATGGAGGCTGAAGATCCATGTTCTGATTGAAGGCTATGTTCTGAACCAAATTTGGAACTTCTGACTGCACTTGCATGGAGGCTGAAGAGCCATGTTCTGATTGAAGGCTATGTTCTGAACCAAATTTGCAACTTCTGACTGCACTTGCGTGGAATTTGGCCCAAAAGTTCTGAAATCTCTTACCACTTAGAAAATTTTCCAAGTATTTAAAAAAATTGATTTCTTTCTTTTCTCAAAGTAGTTTCTGATTTTTGACTTCTTGATGAACCAATTTCTTGTCTTGATGAAATATAATTGTTGAAACTTGTTTTTTTTTACCAAAAGTCAAAGTTTGACTTATCAGGGTGCATTTGACCATTTTTCCCTTGTAACTTGAATTTCAAGAAATCACAAACAACTGTTGTAACTTGTATTCCAAACAACCATGCGCCTTATCTTCCAGACTCCAATCAAACTCTTGCACAAAATAAATGCTTAAGAATTTAATTCCCCTTGGTTAATTCGAACCCAAAACAACGGTCACTTAAACCTTAATCTTCATATCACGCCTGAACCAAACTTGCACTTTTAAATAGAACTTTAACTTTGAGACTCACATCACAAGTAACTTGTAACTTAAGAAACCAAAACATGTCTTAACGGTCATGAAACCCTAAGCTTATTTCTTGTGCCCAAACTCCACAATTGTCAACTTAACCTTCAAACTCTCGAATCAGTGACCTGGAGGCTTTTAAGAAGAAGGCTTGAAATGAGAGGAGATGAACTCCTTGACCTAATGCACTGAACTTTGAGCCATCTTTGAGGCAGGCGAAAGAAACATCTTTACATAAAATAGGGATCCAAAAAACCTAGCATCTTGGCCAACAAATAGGGAAATAAACCCTAATCCAGGCTTTGATAAATTCGAGCAAGAATCAACCTTGTAACGTGATGACAAAATTCATTCCACGATCCACTAATCGAGAACCAGAAGAATTTTCCTTTCACCTGATAAGAGAACTTCAAAACAAAATTAGACAAAAAGAGGGCGCAACCCTAATACCTCGAACCAAAGTGCCTGCCTGATTCCATGAGATGCGGGATATGCAAATGACTGAGTAAAAATGGTGCAAATGGGATGCAAAGTTCAAAGCCAGACAAAAGTAAAAGAGATAGGGAAAATTTGGGGTATGACAATGATCGCATCCCATCTCCAATGTCAAGACATGAGAAATGGAAGAGGGAGAATTTAATACCAAATGGAGAGTACACCTATGAGGCGTCAAGAGTAGTTGCTGAGAAAACTGTAAGTATGATTTGTTTTGCTTTTGTTATTTGTTATTTAAATGTGTTGGTAACAATATATGTAAGTTGCTCATGTTGTGTAGGATACGTTAGTTGAGGCGTCTCGTGAAGGCACATTTGTTCCAGAAGCATGACATGACATATTAGTATAAACAATCAGAGTAGATGAGCATGGTGGGCGTGTCCATGGTGAAGTAGTGAAAAACACAAGAAGGGGGGTTGAATTGTAAAACTGAAAATCAATGCAATGAACAAGATATTTTTATCTTGGTTCGTTTGATCTCAAACTACTCCAGTCCACTCGTCAAGGTGATTTCGCCTCTCTCCAACGAGGTCTTAATCCACTATATTCAACTGAATATTACAGACTGCTTTAACAACTGCTAAAGCCTTCTTGATGCAAACCACAACCCGGTTTGTCAAGGAAACACTTTCTTACAAAGAAGATAAATCTAAGTGTGTGAATGTTTTCTACAAAACTGTATCACAACTGTGATGTATACACAACTTAAAGCTTAGAAACTAGATTGCTAAACAATGATTGAATATGAGAATGTGTAGTGTTTAGCAAAACTGAGAGAAGGAAGATTTTGATCAGCTTTTATGCGTGTAAAGATTTGGAGAGCATTAGCCAATTCAATCTTCAAAGTCTTGTTTATATAGCACTGAGATGTTGAACGTTGGAGCAATATTCTTGATTCAATGCTAATAACAAACTTTCCTTATCGAGCAGATCTTGTCTGGAATGAGGCCGTTGGTATTAATTTGCTTTCAATGCACATTACCGTTGCTTACTTAATGCAAGTTCTGGCTTGGCTCATTCTGACTCTGCTTAGCTGCTGATGAACTGTTGTGTTTCTTTATCAGAGTGTTGAGCGCAGTTCTGTTCATCAGGCTTCAGCATATACGTGAGTTAATCTTCTGATTCTGACATTCTGATATGGCAACTTCTGATGCTGATGTCAGGAACCAAAATTCTGATGCTGATTAGGTGTGATCTTGCTTATATCAATCAGAGTATCTGCAAATCAGAACATAATAATTTAGGCAGCAGATAGTTCATACATGAATCACATAAATGATATATCTTTTCACTTTGTTATCATCAAAACTTAATTATAGGGTAGTAGATTCAAACTTTGTTCTAACAATCTCCCCCTTTTTGATGATGACAAAAACTAGATATTTTTAAATGAAAATAACGTGAAAAGGTATCAGAGAGGTGCATCAGAGTAAGAGGTTATCAAAGATATCAGAGTTGAGAGATACTCCCCCTGAGTTTATTACTTCCCTTTGATTACAAGTGTTCTTCAGGATCAGATCTTTTTGCCTTTCTTTGAACATCAGAGTATCAGAGTCTTTGACTATCAGAAGCTTTGGATCAGCATATCAGAGCAGAGCTTCAGATCAGCGTATCAGAGCTTTTCTTGTCAGAGCTTTGCTTTGGATCAGAGTATCAGAGCGGATCAGAGCTTCATAGCTTTTAGTCTTCAGAGTGTCCAGGAGCTTCCTTGTACCTGTAGACTTTAAGCAAAACAAAAAAAAACATTTTCAAGTAATAGAGTTAGAATGTTTGAGAATTTCTGTCTTAGTTAACCGTTATTGTTTAAAATATCATTCTTGTTCTCCCCCTTTTTGTCAGCAATCAAAAAGTGTAGGTGAGTGCTAAAACAATTAAGATCAGAAAAACTTGTCATATTAAAAGGTTCAGAATCAAACAAAACATATTCAAATAGTACATCTGAAAATAAAAGAAAACATGAAAAAGACATGAATGAAAAAACTAAGGTTGAGGAGGAAAGCGTGTGAACAGGTTCTCCAGCATGGCTTTGATCTGATCAGCAGTCTCATTCTGCTTGTGCACCATGCTGACAACAGTGTCAATCTTGCTATCCTGCACATCCATTCTTTCTTTCATCTTCTGGTCGTTTTCATCCATCCTCTGCTGCAGACGCATGTCATTCAGCTTCAGTTCTTCCAGAGTCTGCCTGTCCAAGGCAGCTTGAGAAGCATCAGAAGCAGGAAGCTTTTGAGAGCTTTCTGCAACATCTTCTGCTTGACTTGCTTCAGCTTGAATGGTCTTGTCTTCTTCTGGTTGAATTGTGACCAGAGCTGATCAGAAGCAGCTGGGTCAATCATTCCAGGACAGACTTGCTTCAAAGAAGCAATCCATTGCTGCACACCTATTTCAAAATTCATAATACCAGAGCCAACATCTGGTTGTTTTGGTTTAGGGATGGCTATTTTATGTTTCATATCAGCAAGACGGTCAAGACTGGTTAAGTCTATGAAGGTCCTGCTGGGGTTTTCGGTGGGTTGCTTGGCAGCTGTTTGTTTTGGAGATGGAGTGGGAGAATCAGAAATTATGATTGGTCTGTGTGGTGTTTTGGGAGTATTTGGTGGTGTAGATTCTGGTGAGGATGGCAACTGTGCCAAGGTGATTTTTGTTCCACCTGGCAGCTGGATTTCCAGAGGTGATGGTTGTGGTGAATGAGGTTCAGATGGTTGAGGAGAAGGAGTTTCAGAGTGATGAAACTCAGGTTGAGGTGATGGTGGATGAATTTCTGGTTGAGGAGAGGTTGTTGGAATTTCTAGTTGTTCAGGGATAAGGGGTTCTTCTGGAATTGATGAGAGTGGTTGTTGTTGTTCTGGTTCTTCAGCAGATTGCTGTTGTTCTGGTTGTGGAGGAGGGACAATTTGTGGTTCAGAGTTTGGATTGGCGGAGTGATCAGAAGTGTGTTGATCAATGTCAGACAGCACTTTGTCAATTGCTGATGTTGTTGAGATTGTTGGTTTGGGATGTTTGGTTATGGGTCTTCTGAGTTTTAATGCCTCAGAAGGGTCATCTTCTAGTTCAGTTTCATCTATTGTTGGGATGGGGATTTAGATTCTATGAGAGGTTTGAGGAGGAATAGATGCTGGAATAGTAGAAGAATTTAAAACAGAAGCAGCAGATAAATTACCTCTTTTCTTGGGTGTCTGCTGGGATGATCCTTCTGAAGGTGCCTTCCTCTTCTTCGTCTTCTTCAGAGTCACTTCTTGTTGAGGTTGATGCAGAGCTTTGATAATCAGATTTGGATCTGTACCATCTGCCTTGCACGCATCCAAGTATCTGAGAACCACCTCTGGTTTAGATTCTATCTCAGAAAATAAAGGAAAGTCACTCAGAGGAACTCTTCTGCTGGTGATATCAGCAATAGGAGTAGCTCTGGGTTCCTTTTGGATATTCTCTATCAACTTCATTTTCTTCAAGTTCTTCGCGTTCATAGGTTTCCCAACTGTTGGTTCAATGGTGCTTAACTCTTGAGCTTCTATCAGATGCTCTATCAGCCTATTCTCTGTCAGAATATCTGATATCAACCTTCCAAAGGGTATCCAATCCCTCTTTGTTCTTTCTTCTTCCCTGGTTTCCTTCACACTTGTTCTGAGGTGGTTGAACAGAAAGTGAGCCAAGTTGATTTTTACCTTCTGATCAATAAAGTAGATCAGAAACTGCTGATCCACATTTATGTAATCAGGTGAACTAGTTGGCTTCCTATGGTTGAAGCACCCCAGAATTATCTTAGCCCAAACTCTGTAATGATCCTTCAGATCTTTGATCTTGCTGCTGGGCACCCCATGGGTGAAAATCCTTGCTGCTATCACGCCCACGTCAGCACATCTCTCAGCCATATCAACACAGCGGACGCCACCGCCACTGTAACCGATTAACCTTGTTATGTGATCCTCAGTGATCACAATCTTCTTCCCCATAACGAAGGAGGTGACTATATGCGTTGAAGCCTTGGCATGAATCCAGAATTCCTTGACTAACATAGGGAATGTTGGTCCAACCAACCTGTCAAAATACCTTTCCCATTTCTGTGCCCTAACTTCTTCTGTTAGGTCAAAACCGTTCTCCTTCAAGCTTCCAAAATCAATGATCAATTCAGATAACACTTCAAGATTCTTCACAGGAGTGAGGGGTGTTCTGAATGGCACTTGATACTGCTCAGATGATGCTTTCTTTTGAGGACCTGCAGAAGTACTGCTGGAGGTTGCCATGTTCACACTAAAAGATTTTGAGAAGAAACTGAGAAAAGAGGTTTTGCAAGAGATGAACACAGAAAAATGCAGAGAATGCTTGAGTATTAGTGAGAAACTGTAAAGAATTAGAATGAGAGATTAATGTGTTTTAAATAGAGTTTCAGAATATTTTGAAAAAAAATAAACGTTTTTAAGAAAGAGAAAAATCATGATTGCATTTTAAAAGCATGATTACTTTTTATTAAATGCTTGCTGATTTTGGGGGATTTGAGAAAGATACTTAAAAACGGTTACCAGACATGTGTCTCAATGCACCCAATCAACGTTTTGCCTTCTCAGAAGCATGCACGCGTTCTGCTTCAGAGATTTGCTGATGATTGGATGACACTTGTTTGATGTAGTGATCAGCACGTCTGTCTTTGAGCTTAGACTCTCAGATCTTTAGACTTGCATCTGATACAATCTGCATGTTCTATCTTTCTGAAAGAAGATTGATCAGAAGTTCACAGTAAAACAATTACATTCTGAAGGTAAATATATGGAATTAAAACATTTTCACTCTGGGCATACTTTCATGCTGAGATGTTTCAGAATGAAATTAAACCTATCTTCTGAAAGGGGTTTAGTAAAGATATCAGCCCATTGGTGGTCTGTATCTATAAATTTTAAGTTCAAAATTCCTTTCTGAATATAGTCCCTAATGAAGTGATGTTTTATTTCTATATGCTTAGCTCTAGAATGTAAAATGGGATTCTTACTTAAGCAAATAGCAGAAGTATTATCACAGAGTATAGGAATGTTACTCTCAAAAATCTGGAAGTCTTCAAGCTGACTTTTCATCCAGAGCATTTGTGTGCTACATCCTGCTGCTGCTATGTACTCAGCTTCTGCTGTTGATAGCACAATTGTTGATTGCCTTTTGCTGGACCAAGAGATCAGATTTTCTCCCAGAAACTGGCAGCTTCCAGAAGTACTTTTACCTTCCACTCTGTCTCCAGCAAAATCAGCATCGCAGTAGCCTACTAAGCTGTAATCACTAGATTTTCTATAAAACAAACCCAGATTAGTAGTACCTTTCAGATACTTGAAAATTCGCTTAACAGCTATTAAGTGAGATTCTCTAGGATCTGATTGGAATCTAGCACATATACAAACATTGAATAATATGTCAGGTCTTGAAGCAGTCAGATCGAGGAGAGAACCAATCATACCTCTGTAGACTTTCTGTTCTACATTTTTGCTTACCTCTTCTCTTTCCAAAATGCACGTGGGATGCATTGGAATCTTTGATGGCTTACATTCTGAGAGGTCAAATTTCTTCAGAAGATCTCTGATGTATTTGCTCTGATGAATGTAAGTTCCCTCTGGAGTTTGATTGATCTGAATTCCTAGAAAGAATTTCAGTTCCCCCATGAGGCTCATCTCAAATTCTGCCTGCATACACTTAGCAAATTTTCTTCCAAGAGAAGGATTAGTAGAACCAAAAATAATATCATCAACATAAATTTGACAGACTAAGATGTCATTCTTAACTGATTTACAGAATAGAGTAGTGTCCACTTTCCCTCTGGTGAATTCACTTTCTAATAGAAAGTTACTTAGCCTTTCATACCAAGCTCTGGGAGCTTGTTTCAGACCATATAATGACTTCTTTAGTTTGAAAACATGTTCTGGATGTTTTGTATTTTCAAAATCAGGGGGTTGGTGTACATAGACTTCTTCTTCTATATAGCCATTTAAGAATGCACTTTTGACATCCATCTGATACAGAGTGATGCCTCTATTAACAACAAATGAAATTAAAAGTCTGATAGATTCTAACCTGGCGACTGGGGCAAAGATTTCTGTATAGTCTATCCCCTCTTGCTGACTATAACCTTGTGCAACCAGTCGTGCCTTGTTTCTGATGACTTCACCTTGTTCATTTAGCTTGTTTCTGAACACCCATCTTGTTCCAATGACGTTGAATCCTTTTGGTCTGGGAACGAGATCCCATACGTCATTTCTGGTGAATTGATTCAGCTCTTCTTGCATTGCCAGAATCCAGTCATTATCCAGAAGTGCTTCATCAATATAAGAAGGTTCAATCAGAGACACAAGTCCCATGAGAGTTTCTTCAGAGTTTCTGAAGCTTGCTCTTGTTCTGATTGGATCTTCCTTTCTTCCTAAGATGGTCTCTTCTGGATGATCCAAGCTGCTTCTGGGTAATCTCTTCTGAGGTTGATCAGCAGCTGTTGTAGGATTGCTAGCAGTGCTCCTTTCAGACGTTGAAGGAGTGTCTGTGTTGAGAGCTTCTGATGACTTGTCTTCAGAACCTGTAAATTCAATTTCCATACCTGCAAAAACTTCATTCTGCTTTGACTTTTCAGAGTCAAGCTTATCATCAAAATGAACACTGATTGATTCTTCCACAATCTGTGTTTCTGTATTGTATACTCTGTAACCTCTTGAGCGTTCAGAGTATCCTAACATGATACACTTCTGTGCTTTAGAGTCAAACTTGTTCAAATAATTCTTTGTATTTAATATAAAGCAAGTACATCCAAATGGATGAAAATATGAAATGTTGGGTTTTCTGTTCTTCCACAATTCATATGGAGTCTTTTCCAGAATAGGTCTTATTGAGATTCTATTCTGAATGTAGCACGCTGTGTTTATTGCCTCTGCCCAGAAGGTCTTAGCAACGTTTGTCTCATTGATCATGGTTCTGGCCATTTCTTGCAATGTTCTGTTCTTTCGTTCTACAACTCCATTTTGTTGGGGAGTTCTAGGACAAGAGAAATCATGCAGAATGCCTCTGTCATTAAAGAATGACTCAAAATCTTTGTTTTCAAATTCTCCACCATGATCACTTCTGACTTTAATGATTCTAAGATCCTTTTCATTCTGAACTTGGTTACAGAAGGTAACAAACACAGAGTGTGACTCGTCCTTGTGTCTTAAGAACTTTACCCATGTCCATCTGCTATAGTCATCTACGATTACTAACCCATACTTCTTACCACTGACTGAAGCAGTTTTAACTGGTCCAAATAAGTCAATGTGCAGAAGTTCTAATGGCTTAGAGGTAGAAACAACATTTTTGGATTTAAAAGAAGGTTTTGCAAACTTGCCTTTCTGACATGCTTCACACAGAGCATCTGAATTGAACTTCAAATTAGGAAGTCCTCTGACCAGATTGAGTTTGTTAATCTGAGATATTCTTCTCATACTAACATGCCCCAATCTTCTGTGCCAAATCCACTGCTCGTTTTTAACAGACAGAAGGCATTTTACATTCTGACTCTTTAGTTCAGAAAGTTTGTTTTTGTAGATGTTGTTTTTCCTCTTACCATTAAACAGGATAGTCCCATCTTTCTGACTAACAGCTTTACATGATTTTTGATTAAAGATTATATCATAACCGTTATCACTTAATTGACTTATGGATAACAGATTATGCATCAATCCATCTACTAGCAGAACATTATTAATAGAGGGAAGATTTCCATTACCTACAGTTCCAGAGCCAATTATCTTTCCCCTCTGATTTCCTCCAAAGCCAACGTGGCCTCCAGGCTTAAGTTCCAGGCTTTGGAACATATGCCTTCTTCCCGTCATGTGTCGCGAGCAGCCAGAGTCCAGGTACCATGACTGGTGTTTCTGACTTGCTGCTAAAGATATCTTCAACATGTATTATTTTATCCTTAGGTACCCAGATTTTCTTGGGTCCTGATTTGTTAGTTTTACCAAAACTCTGGTTGAATTTTGGTTTCACAGAGTACTTACTGCTAGTGTATTTAATATCATGTGTGTGACCATACACAAAATGTGAATTCAGAGGAGTGTGTTTAATGGTTAAGTCCATGACATTCTTTGGTGTAGGAACCTTACCTTGGTATCCTATTCCTTTCCTGCCGTTTCTGCTAACTCCATAGATCATTGAAGCCATTTTGCTTCTATCTATGCTTTTAGCGAGGAACTTCTGGAAACTGTGATCATACTCCTTGATGATCTCATCAGCGTTGCTGGGAGTTTCAGAAATTGGTTCCTTCTGAGAGTTTTGTAAAGTGTTTTCTAATTTTGAAATCTTATTTCTCAGCTCAGAATTCTCCAATTTGAGACTCTCAGTCTTATTAGAGTCAGATTCAAGATTCCTTTTCAGGTCTCTGAATTTAACTCTAATTTGCTGATACCGTTCCAGAATCTCATTAAGGCTTTCAGCAAGTTCAGCCTTTGTAAAGTTAACAGCAAAGTTAGGAAATACCTCTTCAGTGTCTGATTCTGAGTCTGATTCAGAAGCTTCACTATCTTCTGAGATGTTAGCCATGAGAGCTATGTTTGCCCTCTCATCATCTGATTCTGAGTCAGCTTCAGACGAGTCAGAGTCATCCCATGTGGCCATGAGACTTTTCTTCTTCTCTCTTCCAAACTTCTTTTTGGGCTTTTCCCTCTGAAGCTTTGGGCAGTCACTCTTATAGTGTCCTTGCTCATTGCACTCATAGTAGATGATGTCCTTGGTGTTTTGCTTTTTGCTGCTAGAGGAGCCTTCAGATCTTCTGTATCCAGAGGAAGAATTTGTCCTTCTGTATCTGGAAGAAGACTCGTTCTGATCAGATCTTCTGGGATTCCTGAACTTCCTTTATCTTTGCTTCCACAGTTGATTTACTCTTCTGGAAAGGAGGGAGAGTTCGTCTTCTTCTGATGAGGATCCATCAGATGTTTCTTCAACTGCCTGCAAAACTTTAGACTCAAATTTTTTGTTAGATTTTAATGCTAAAGGCTTACCTTGCTTCTGAGGCTCGTCAGCTTCTAGCTCTATCTCATGACTTCTGAGGGAGCTGATAAGTTCCTCCAGAGTGATTTTGTTGAGATCTTTAGCTAGCTTCAGAGCTGTAACCATTGGTCTCCACTGCTTGGGTAAACTTCTGATGATTTTCTTGACATGGTCAGCAGTAGAGTATCCTTTGTCCAGAACCTTGAGACCAGCTACCAGAATCTGGAATCTTGAGAACATTGTTTCAATGAATTCAGATTCTTCCATTTTGAACGCCTCATACTTCTGAATGAGCGCCAGAGCTTTAGTTTCTTTGACCTGAACGTTGCCCTCATGCGTCATTCTGAGTGAGTCAAAAATGTTCTTTGTTGTGTCTCTGTTGGAGATCTTTTCATATTCAGTATAGGAGATGGCGCTGAGGAGGATGGTTCTGGCCTTGTGGTGATTCTTGAAGTCACGCTTTTGTTGGTCAGACATTGTTTTTCTATCAATCTTCTGACCGCTTGCATTCACAGGGTGCGTGTATCCATCTGTCACCATATCCCACAGATCAGCATCATGTGCCAGAAAGAAGCTTTCAATTCTGTCTTTCCAGTAATCAAAGTTTTCTCCATCAAAGACTGGAGGTTTGCCGCTGAATCTGTCTCTGTCCTCATTATTGTCATTGCTGGTGTGAGAATTGTTTCCTGCCATTGTGTTTTTCTGACGCTGGATCTTGTACTGACACGGAAGATTGTGTTCTGAACCACGTTCTGATGGAAGATTGTGTTCTGAACCACGTTTGCAGCTTCTGGCTTCACTTGCATGGAGGCTGAAGAGCCATGTTCTGATTGAAGGCTATGTTCTAAAACAAATTTGCAACTTCTGACTACACTTGCATGGAGGCTGAAGATCCATGTTCTGATTGAAGGCTATGTTCTGAACCAAATTTGGAACTTCTGACTGCACTTGCATGGAGGCTGAAGAGCCATGTTCTGATTGAAGGCTATGTTCTGAACCAAATTTGCAACTTCTGACTGCACTTGCGTGGAATTTGGCCCAAAAGTTCTGAAATCTCTTACCACTTAGAAAATTTTCCAAGTATTTAAAAAAATTGATTTCTTTCTTTTCTCAAAGTAGTTTCTGATTTTTGACTTCTTGATGAACCAATTTCTTGTCTTGATGAAATATAATTGTTGAAACTTGTTTTTTTTACCAAAAGTCAAAGTTTGACTTATCAGGGTGCATTTGACCATTTTTCCCTTGTAACTTGAATTTCAAGAAATCACAAACAACTGTTGTAACTTGTATTCCAAACAACCATGCGCCTTATCTTCCAGACTCCAATCAAACTCTTGCACAAAATAAATGCTTAAGAATTTAATTCCCCTTGGTTAATTCGAACCCAAAACAACGGTCACTTAAACCTTAATCTTCATATCACGCCTGAACCAAACTTGCACTTTTAAATAGAACTTTAACTTTGAGACTCACATCACAAGTAACTTGTAACTTAAGAAACCAAAACATGTCTTAACGGTCATGAAACCCTAAGCTTATTTCTTGTGCCCAAACTCCACAATTGTCAACTTAACCTTCAAACTCTCGAATCAGTGACCTGGAGGCTTTTAAGAAGAAGGCTTGAAATGAGAGGAGATGAACTCCTTGACCTAATGCACTGAACTTTGAGCCATCTTTGAGGCAGGCGAAAGAAACATCTTTACATAAAATAGGGATCCAAAAAACCTAGCATCTTGGCCAACAAATAGGGAAATAAACCCTAATCCAGGCTTTGATAAATTCAAGCAAGAATCAACCTTGTAACGTGATGACAAAATTCATTCCACGATCCACTAATCGAGAACCAGAAGAATTTTCCTTTCACCTGATAAGAGAACTTCAAAACAAAATTAGACAAAAAGAGGGCGCAACCCTAATACCTCGAACCAAAGTGCCTGCCTGATTCCATGAGATGCGGGATATGCAAATGACTGAGTAAAAATGGTGCAAATGGGATGCAAAGTTCAAAGCCAGACAAAAGTAAAAGAGATAGGGAAAATTTGGGGTATGACAATGATCGCATCCCATCTCCAATGTCAAGACATGAGAAATGGAAGAGGGCGAATTTAATACCAAATGGAGAGTACACCTATGAGGCGTCAAGAGTAGTTGCTGAGAAAACTGTAAGTATGATTTGTTTTGCTTTTGTTATTTGTTATTTAAATGTGTTGGTAACAATATATGTAAGTTGCTCATGTTGTGTAGGATACGTTAGTTGAGGCGTCTCGTGAAGGCACATTTGTTCCAGAAGCATGACATGACATATTAGTATAAACAATCAGAGTAGATGAGCATGGTGGGCGTGTCCATGGTGAAGTAGTGAAAAACACAAGAATGGGGGTTGAATTGTAAAACTGAAAATCAATGCAATGAACAAGATATTTTTATCCTGGTTCGTTTGATCTCAAACTACTCCAGTCCACCCGTCAAGGTGATTTCGCCTCTCTCCAACGAGGTCTTAATCCACTATATTCAACTGAATATTACAGACTGCTTTAACAACTGCTAAAGCCTTCTTGATGCAAACCACAACCCGGTTTGTCAAGGAAACACTTTCTTACAAAGAAGATAAATCTAAGTGTGTGAATGTTTTCTACAAAACTGTATCACAACTGTGATGTATACACAACTTAAAGCTTAGAAACTAGATTGCTAAACAATGATTGAATATGAGAATGTGTAGTGTTTAGCAAAACTGAGAGAAGGAAGATTTTTATCAGCTTTTATGCGTGTAAAGATTTGGAGAGCATTAGCCAATTCAATCTTCAAAGTCTTGTTTATATAGCACTGAGATGTTGAACGTTGGAGCAACATTCTTGATTCAATGCTAATAACAAACTTTCCTGATCGAGCAGATCTTGTCTGGAATGAGGCCGTTGGTATTAATTTGCTTTCAATGCACATTACCGTTGCTTACTTAATGCAAGTTCTGGCTTGGCTCATTCTGACTCTGCTTAGCTGCTGATGAACTGTTGTGTTTCTTTATCAGAGTGTTGAGCGCAGTTCTGTTCATCAGGCTTCAGCATATACGTGAGTTAATCTTCTGATTCTGACATTCTGATATGGCAACTTCTGATGCTGATGTCAGGAACCAAAATTCTGATGCTGATTAGGTGTGATCTTGCTTATATCAATCAGAGTATCTGCAAATCAGAACATAATAATTTAGGCAGCAGATAGTTCATACATGAATCACATAAATGATATATCTTTTCACTTTGTTATCATCAAAACTTAATTATAGGGTAGTAGATTCAAACTTTGTTCTAACACAAGGTGTTGGAGAAGGTGTTGGCTTGAGGTAATTATTTGGGTATCAAAGAAAAAGAACTGAAAGCCTTGAATTTAATGCACAAAGATAAAAATTGAGAATGTTGAGAAGAAATTAGAAGAACAAAGGAGGATGTTAGAAGAGGAGAGGGAAAAATGGGAGGAAGATATGGAAAGGTTTCAAGAGTTATATTCGGTATGTGCTTTACTTGAGATGATAGTGTTTTATCGGAAATGTATGGTATATATTGCACTTATTTTTTTTTTATATTCTAATTGAATATTATGATGTAGAGATTAAGTGAAAACCTCGAACAACATACAAATGAAGATCAACATTATATTGATGGTGATGATAATGATGATAAAACTCCAAGTAGAAGTGTTGTACGTCGTGCTTCTACAAAAGGAAGTAATTTTTCAGCCCCTTCCCCCCTCCAGATAATCGTAATGAGTTAATGGACCCTAAAGCAAATGAAATCACCATGTTATACTTAAACGTTGCGGTGATAAATGATATGCACCTCTCCCACTAAAACATTGTCCATATTTGGGTTATTCTATTACAATCCATAAGGTGTAGGGGATTTTCTCGATAGATATAAGTGGATGGACGTAGGGATATTGCAAGTTTGGTGAATATAAGTATATAGTTGAATATACATGTTATTATAGAACATTATCATTTTTTGTATTTGCTCCCTTAATTTATTCATTTTCTTTAACCATTTAGGTACGTACATCCCGAAAATAATAGCCCCGGTTGGGTAGTATAATCAGTGATGAAATAATAAGACCATTAGGCGGCTCGATAGAAGATGTTCCTAGTCTGAAACCCAAACAAAGGGCACTGCATGGTCATTACATCTTCGGGAAGCAACTCGTATACACCTTGGGTCCGGACAAGGATAGAGACCGCTGACACTTACCCATAGTTGGCTACCAACTCGGCTCATTAATGCTAGTAACCACCTATGGTGCATTCATTACAATGTTACACATTATTAATCCTCTTCATTCATGGGGACGGCGAAAGTTATGTAGTAATGGAACTCAAGAGTCACTCATTGATTGAGACTGTTAATGACACAAATAAATAAATCTATAAAATGGGCTCCCGCAAGAGGGATAAGCAAGACATTCTTCTTAGGACACACACTTGACTGACATAGCTCACAAATCCCCCAATCATCCTATAAATTCACTTCGGTGACTCTTCCCATTCATAGAACGAAGTCGACTGGATATTTGTTCAATGCAAGAACATTGATGCCCACCGTGGGGCCTCGGTGAAATTATTCCTAGGCCACACCCCAATCCATATTCAGCAGAATGTCATCACCTGGAGACCCCCCATACATGGCACAACTACTAGCCATGGTGGAGGCCCTCAGGTAGCAGAACGAGACTCTGCAAGACAGTGTCTCAGGCTTGCAACAAAGAAGCGTATGGGACGATGGTCCAGAAGAGGAGATTCTGGAACCCCAACCCCTCTCTCAAGCTATATGGGACAATCAAGTCTCGGACAATTTCAAATCACTGTCGCTGACAGTCTACGACGGTAAAACCGATCCTTAGAAGCATGTTATTACGATCAACAACCAAATGGCAATAATAGGCCCCACTGATTCACTAAAGTGTAAACTGATGGTTGGTACCTTCAAGGACGCGGCCCTGCGATGGTACATAGGCCTACAATGGTTATCCATGGAAAGCTACCCAGACATGATGAAGAAGTTAATCCATCACTTCTCTTCCAATAAGCACCGTAGGGTGTCCACGACATCCTTATTCAACGCCCGACAAGGTCAAACAGAATCACTCAGAGAATACCTAGCTCGATTAAACGAAGAGACCATCAAATTATCTCATCCCAACCAACAGTTTTTCGTTAAAGCATTCCAACACGGCCTCTGAGTCGGGCAGTTCAACAAGTCTTTAGCACAGAAGTCTGCATCTGACATGAACGAAATCATTACCAAAGCGGAATGCTACATAAAGGGCGAGGAGAGAAACTTAGAGAATCGGTCTAGAGACACCTCAGAGAGAAGCAATACCAAACAAGAGGGGTCAGGAAGGAAGCACGAGTCTTCCTGGACGTCTTTGAGAGATAGGCCCTAGGAGCGCACTCAAAAGCCTAACCGACATACCTTTGATTCAAGCGACGAGGGGACACCTCTGAACACGAGGAGTGGCAAAATATTACAAGAGGTAGCGCACCTAAACCTGATCGCGGAATCACCCCACAACAAAATGGGAGTCAATTCCGTACTGGGGAATGAAGCCAAGGCTTGGTGTAGCTATCATCGGCTATAGGGACACCATACTGACGATTGCCTCCAGCTAAAGAAAGAAATCGAGACATTGATACATAGGGGGCACCTACTAACTTATGTCAAATATGGTAAAGCCCCAACTAGTAAAAGAGATACTTGGAAGAAAGATGCAGACACGAAAGAACCTTACCAAAAGAAAGGGAATAGTGTTGAAGAAGTGCATGAGACCAAATCGGCTCGCCACACCCTCAACACCATCGTCGACAGATTCGCTGGCGACGACGAAACCAGATCGGCCAGAAATAAATACACATGTGTCATGATGCACGTATTCGAGGATATAGCAAAGGTCTGGGAATAGGATTTAAACCCGACCAGCTTCTCCAGAAAGTTGTGGTCCATATTATGGCCCACGAGAACGATCATATGGTTATCAAGGTGCAAATCCGAGATTCGAGAGTGAAGAGGGTGCTTGTGGACCTTGGAAGCTCGGCCGACGTACTCTAATAGGAAGCCTTTAAGGGAATGGAGTTCGACACGTCCGAACTATTTCCCTTCAATGGTACCTTAGTCGACTTCTCTGGAGAACAATTAGAAGTATTTGGACACCTCCAATACTCCCTACCTTTGGAAGTGGTGCAAATGATAAAAAGGTCAGAGTGAGGTACTTGATTATCAATGCAGCCTCTCCCTACAACATCATCATAGGGAGACCCTCCTTTAATTCCTTAGAAGCCTCTCTCTCCAGCCAATACCTCACCATGAAGTACCCCTTAGGGAATGGATGGGTTGGAGTGGTTAAAAGCGATCAAGGATTGGCCAGAAAGTGTTATAAGGATAGTCTGAAGTTAAAGAGGAAGACGCAATTTGAAGAACTCGGACGTTCCAATGAGCTGAAAGTCAACATGATTAATATAGATCCTCGTGATGACGCATGGGAAGAAAGCCTTTATCCCCACGACGAAACAAAGAGGGTTCAGATTGGCACCACACTTTCCGAAAATAACTTATATAGGATTTAACCTTTCTCAGGAGGAGGAAACATAAATCCTGAAGCTATTGAAAGAGAATGTTGACTTGTTCGCATGGAAGCCCTTAAATATGCTCAGAATAGACCCCAACTTCATGTGCCACCATTTAGCATTGAACCATGACACCAAGCTGGTGTCTCAGAGGAAGAGGAAATGTGGAGAAGAAAAGAAGAAGGCTATAATAGACGAGGTCGAGAAGTTACTCGATGTCGAATTCATCAAAGAAATCAAATATCCTACGTGGCTAGCCAAAGTAGTTATGGTCAAAAAGAAGACGGGGAAGTGACACATGTGCGTTGACTTCACAAATCTTAATAAATCATGCCCTAAGGGTCCATATCAATTACCGTAGATAGACCGACTCATTGAAGAAACTTTAGGGTACAGACTACCCAGCTTCATGGATGCCTACTCGGGGTACAATCAAAGCCGTATGAGCCCGGCCGATGTGCCCAAGACTTCCTTCATGAAATATTTAAGCAAATATTGTCACGAGGTAATTCCATTAGGTCTCAAGAACACAGGAGCCATCTACCAATGATTAATGGATAAGGTATTTTCCACTCAAATCAGTAGAAATATGGAAGTATACGTAGACGACATGTTCGTCAAAACCACTATTGAGAAACTGCATGTAACGGATTTGAAAGAAACACTCTATTGTACCTAAAAATTTTCCCTCATATTATTCAAGACAAATTATTTCAATAGGTCCCCCTCGTGCTCCTAGGCTTCTCAATTGCAGAAGGCTACTCAAGGGTTGATCAGACAAACCCTCCTCCTAAGCAGTTGACCTACAACTAGGGTTTTGCTTCTCTCAAGTAAAATTGGACTTGTAATGCCTCTAGTGGATTTCATGGTTTCTCATATGTCTCAAAAAATTCTCATGCCAAATTCCAAGCCTTGCAGCATAAGTTTGCTCAGTCAATTAGTCAGATGATTGAAAATAAACTGTATTGGGAAAAAAGTCAACTTTGACCAATTTACAGTCAAACTTCAAGATTTTTGGTCAACCTCAAAATTCACATTCATCATTTGATCAAGGGTTGATCATGATTTATCAAGAAAACTCAAGATTCATCAAAAGTTAAAAGTTACTAAATCAGGGTTTTCTTAAGGAGAAGTCAACTGAACTTTGACCAAGCTTAACTTTAACATACTTCATCAGAAAATTCTCAACCAAAACTCATTTTGAAGTAATTCAATTCTCTAAAATGTTGACTCTCTAAGCGCAAGGCCAAAAATGCTTCATTTGAGAGATATGAGCCAAAACATTACAGGTCATTTTAAAAGTCAACAAAAAGACACTTTTTATCAAAGCAATTTACATTAATTTAATGTCTTCAAATGAAACAATTACCAACATGAAGATTGTAGTGGACATCTTGAGGATTCCAAAAATTTAAAGATCATCTTCATATGATAAAAATTGAGTGAGATATGATTTCTGCATGTTGGGCAATTTTGAGAAAATGTATGAAGTTCAATTTGAGCAAACTTGAATTTTTGGACTAATGGACCTATCTTGTAAGGTATAAACATTTTCATGACACCTTAGAGGACCTATAAGTCCATTCATGCATCATTTTAATTTTTATTTCATTTATTTTTATTTTTATTCATTTAAATTCAAAATTGAATCAAATAAATATTAAATAAATGTATAAGGCATAAAAAGCTTGTGATTTGAATCTTTTGGAGGCCCAAGGTCATGCTACAAACCATGTATACCTATTTGTGAATCAAATATTCATGGTTTTGTAATATTTCAACCTATTTTAAAAAAAAATCAAAGATATGTTTCACATGATGTCCAAGCCCACCTCTTAACCTAATCTTTTCTCCTATAAGTACACTACATATTCTGACCAGAAAAATAGGCAAGGCTGCTCAAGAAACAAGGGTTTTGAGATTGAAATTTGCAAGGAAAAGGTTGATATCTAAATCCATCTTTAATCCATACTCAAGGATAGGTGACCATTCAAATCAATCCCTGAGGTATCATAGAGTAAGTTCCAATCATTCTTGATGATCAAAGGTGCCTAAAACATGCATTCCAAACATCGCCAGATTTACATATGTTGTGAAATTCATATTTTTGATATTTATGAGGCTTAGAGTTAAACTAACAGTTTCAATATGTTCTTGAGACAAAATAGCACAGGTTTTATCCCTTGCATGAGGCCCATGATGCCAAAATACTCCATCATCATTATTGCACTGTGTTGCTTTGTTTTGATCGTATCTCACTGTACAGGTTGAATTAGCAAAAAATAATGCCATCATTGGACACATAAGGTTCAAATTAAAGGGATAAGGTCCTTATTAATCTCTAACGCACGTTATTTTTGCAGTTTGAAAAATGACCTCACCGGAGAAGACGACCGAAGCAAGGGCTTCGACGCTTCTCCGATTCATTTGTTTATAATATATTTATTGGTTTGTCTTGTAATAAAATTTAAGCACGACGTAGTTGGTTGAGACAGAGGCATGTAATATGAAGGGCGTGGGTTCGATCCCTGCGTCGGACAATATTTTTTGTTATTTTTCAAACTAACGCGCAAGTTTCATATATATTATTCAATTCCTATTTTCAAACACCAACAAGCGCTTGACCTAGTGGCAAGCAGTGCAGTTTGTGAAGCCAGGGGGCCTGGGTTCAACATCCACCCCATGCAATTTTTTTTAACCTATTTTTCTAACCTAATTTTTCTATTTTCTTTCTTAATTATTTTTTAATTAACAATTAACTAACCTAATCTTTTTTTCTTAATAACTAACAAATTAGGATTAAGGTTTTAGTTAGTAATTAATTTTTTCTTATATTTTTTATTTACTAATTAATTAAATTGGATTTTTTTCTTAACTTTAAAATAAATTAGGATTTAGGTTTTAATTACTATTATTAACTTAAATTATTTTCTACAAAAAAATCATAAAACATTTTAACCTTCTTTTTCTATTTTCTTTCTTCTTGCTATTTAATTTTCATAGAAAATTGTATAGGTTGCATTCTTTAATTGTAATAGTGTAGATTTCTTTTCTCGCATTTTTTTCCTAATTATGTAATTGCTCACAGGATGTAATAGCGTAGGTTTACTTTCTCGCGAATTTTTATACTTATGTACCTCTCCCAAATCCATGTAATAGCTTAGAGCTTTATATTCTGCACTTTATTTTTCTGTACATATTTAACTGCTAGTAACTAGGATTTCCATGGCAATACTAAAAACAATCTAGAAAACCCTAATATTCAAGATAAATAACTGAATTAATACACTTCGCACACTTGCACCTATAGGGTAACCTATCTTGTTGCCTTATGATATTGGTCACGTCCCTCGAAAGTGGGGATACTTTAGCAAAAGACCCTCGACCAAATCATCATGTCCCTTTCGAATAAAGATCATAATCCCTCGATGACCCTTCGAGCTGCCAACAAAATGGTCTAGTCCCTTCGAGCTGCCTACAAAATGATCTAGTCCCTTTGATTTGCCTACAAAATGATGATAGTTCCTTCAATAAAATTGCTAAAGTATCCTTACTTGTTGCCTTTGATGACCATACAATGACCCTACGCATGTCCCTTCACATCCAATAGATAGGGCTACCCACCAACTAATGGTATGGATAGTACTATTTCTAAAGGAGAAGGAAAAGAATAAGAAAAACTTTAGTGGGTAAGAAGCTCTTAATTTCTTACTCACAACATTTCTTAAAACTTTTTTCACACTACACTTTCAAACAAATATTTTCAAAAATAACACTTTGTATACATTCTTGAGGATTGATACAAGAATCATTACAAAGTCATCCTTACATTGGCGATTTCAAAATATTTTCAAACAAATCACACACACAAAGCAAGATTTTCAAAAGTGAGCTAAGAAATTAAGAGCATGTAGATAACTACAGATGAAAAGGGTGCTAACACCTTCCCTTTTCATAACTTACCCCCCAAACTCAAAATCTATCAAAGGTCTTTCCTGTTCTTTTCACCTTTCCTAAATATTGGATAAAATAAAAGTTGGTGGCGACTCTAGCTATCTGCATATTTGGATAAAACCAAAAAAGTCAGCTTTCCCACCGTATTACAGAACTGGAGACTCTGTTGGGGATTACTACTTAAAAAAGAGGGGTCGCCTTAGAGTTTAAGATCACTTTACTTTATTTTAATTGTATGCTTTGCGTGCTTTACTTTAAGGGTTTGTTTGGGTTTAATTGCTTGTAAGATCCTACACCCGGATCTTGGGATGCCTTAGGTAAGTAGCAATAGATCATAAAGGTTTTACGGTGTAGACTGATATGGTTAACATGATGGCTACAATTATTGTGACACTTTGGTTTGTACTGATGTTCCTTGAGTCAGTCAAGGATAACATTAGGCTTCCGCGTGGTGTCGTTAACACTAACTTACTTTTAGAACCTTAATTGACCCATCTTGGCCATTAGAAGGTAGTGAGATAGCCAGCTTTGGTGCAGTCCAATGTTAGTTGATACTCGAAACTACACTCATTGAGATTTGACCTTCGGGATGTTTTGGTGGAAAGCAAATTTTCGTGCTAAAAAAAAGTCTACGAGAAAGATTGGTGATATGATATTCCTAGAACCCGATTACTATTTTAGGACAGGTTGGTCCAACTTAACTTAAATGGGGAAGGGTACTTACCTATGGGCTTCATGCAAGCCATTAAACCTAAGTCTCTTGTGTGACTTGTGTGTGTTTGATACTTATCTAACATGAACATGACATCATAACATAATATCATCATAACATAACATTTTCACTAACCATTTCAAGGACCTAGGGATTTATCTTTGTTCTTCGTTATAGGTTATGGCCTCCGATCGCGAAAACACTATCCAGATTAACTTTGTAAGGGTACCTTCCCAACTTAAGGAGTTAGTCTCAAAGGTTCCCGAAAACTATCAATTCACCAAAAGGCATAGTTATCTACTCAGTTTGGTTACCTCAGGTTTTAAAGAAGACATGATGAGTGTTTTGTTCCAGTTCTTTGATCATGAGCATCATTGTTTTACCTTTTCAGATTATCAGTTGGTACCCACAGTGGAAGAGTTCTCTAAGCTACTCGGAGTACCTATTCTTGATCAGACACCCTTCACCGGTTTAGAGAAAGTTCTAAAACCTAAAGATATTGCAGCAACCTTACATATGAAGCGGTCTGACATTGTATCTAATTGGGAAACAAGAAGGGGAGTTAAGGGCCTTCTTGCTAAGTTTCTTATAGAGAAGGCTCAATTGTTTCTGGATGCTATGAGTTTTCATGCTTCCGAGGAGATCTTGGCTCTGTTGATCTATGGTTTCGTATTATACCCTAATCCAGACCAAGTCATAGATGTGAATGCCATCAAAATATTTCTTACTCATAATCCTGTGCTTACTTTTCTTGGAGATATTTTGCATTCTCTTCACACTCGTACTATGAGGAAGCGAGGGACTATTATGTGTTGCATAACTTTACTATCAAGGTGGTTTATTTTGAACCTTCCCCTATCAGTGATGAAGAATGAACAAGGTTTGAGGTTGTCTCAAAGGATGATGTCACTCTCTCATTCAAATATCTATTGGCGTTCCCAATCTCAAGAGGATATCACTATTATTGACTGCTGTGGGGAATTCCATAATGTTCCACTCCTTGGCATAAGGGGAGTTATCACTTACAACCCTTCCCTGGCTCTACGTCAATTTGGTTATATATTCGATTACAAGAACGATCCTCAAGGTTACTGTCAAAGGTTTATACGTGCTTGGGGAATGGTGAATAAGATTTATAGGAAGACTTTGGGACATAAAAACTCCATCCCTCTAGAGCTCTACCTCATATGGGTGCGATCTCGTGCTCAAAATCTTATAATGCCATATCCCGCTGTCCTACCAACAATTGTGGAGCCTGTTGCTAAAGGAGATATTCCTCATACCGTTCTTCATCCAAATATGTCTACTGACCTTGAAGAGCTACAAAAGTCTTGGATTCAACTGAAAGCAGAAAGGGACACCTTTGAGACTCAGTTCTGTGCTAGTGAGAAGAAAGTATTGGAGCTGACCAAACACCTTCATGAAGTGCGGAGCCTTAATGAATATGTCAACATAAATAGGAAGCGTCCATGGGAGACTTCGGTAATAAGTTTTTTCCTTTGTAACCCTTCTTTTTGTTTTCATTGTAAGCCTAAAAGGCGTTTATAATCTAAACTTACTAAAAATAATCTTTGTTGTTGTTTCCTTTTTATTAACAAATTTAAATCCCACGAGGTCCTTGAAAACATTGCATATGCATCTACATATCACACATATGATTACATAACAGGTTTCCAAGACAGGTTTTCTCATCTTCTTGCTATTTATTTCAGCAGAAAATGGCTCTTGAACAGACAGTCAAAGATCTTCAGACCCAGAATGCCCAGTTCCAACAGAGGTTCCTAAACTTAGCCAAGGGGGAAGAATAACTGAAGGAGCTCATCGCCAATAGGAAGAAGAAGAAGAAGACAAAGAAACCAATCGGCATCCTTAACAAGGGGAGGAGGTTCAAAGGTCCAGTCAAGCAAGCTCAAGATCTTGATATCCCATCAGACGAAGATGACAACCAGGATGAAGATGGTAAAGGTGTTAAAACTGAAACAAACAACCTTGGTTCTGACAAGTTTCTCGATGAAGAGGAAGAGGATTATTTGGATGAATAATACCCCATTGCTAATGAGAAGTATAATCTGTTATAAGAGCATCTAAAAGCTATGGAGATCCAGAAGTTTCCTGGCTCGAACTTTGAAGAGTTGGGTTTAGTCTCAGAATTCGTCATTCCTCCTAAGTTCAAAACTCTTACCTTTACCAAGTATGATGGAGTTTCTTACCCGAAGCTGCATTTGAGATCATATGTTCGTAAAATTCAACCACACACTCTTGACAAGAAATTATGGTTGCATTTCTTTCAAGAGAGTTTGTCTGGAACACAACATGAATGGTATTATCAACTTAAAGGTACCAATATCCATACCTAGAATATTTGGCTGCAACCTTTTATAAACAGTATCAATACAATTATGATTTGTCACCAACCCACATGCAACTACAGAGTATGTCCATGGGTTCTAAGGAAGGCTTTAAAGAGTACGCACAAAATATGGAGAGATCTTAAAGGCAAAGTTTAACTTCCTTTAGCTGATAGGTAATTGGATGACATGTTCATGAGCATGCTAATAGATCCTTTCTATAATCACCTATTTGGAAGTTCTTCAACTGGTTTCACTGAACTTATATTAACAGGAGAACATGTTGAGAATGGAATCAGAAGCGGTAAAATTCAGATGGCTACATCTTTGAATACTATGAAGAAGCCTTATAATGGTAAGAAATAATCCAATGTTGTGTATGGCAAGAAGGGTCGTAGTAAGAGTAACCGCAACCAATCTGTGGCGGCGATTTTGATCTCTAATCCCGCCCTAGTACCACAACAACAACAATAGAGTAATCAACATAGGCAAGATCCACCCACGAGTCAGTTCACAAGAATTAACATGTCGTTGTCTCAAGCATTGCAACACATGTTAAAGGCGGAACTGATCACATTGAAGGACCCTCCTCCGAATACTAATACTTCCTCTCCCTGTTATAATCCCAATGCAAGGTGTGCATATCACTCCAACAGTCCTGAACGTAACACTAACAACTGTTGGGCTCTGAAGAATAAGATCCAAGACATGATTGACACTAAGGAGAATGAATTTTAATCACGACAAGGGCATTAATACTATTGATGATGTTTCATATGTTTCTGCTGTGAATGACTTAACTATTCCTCTGATGATTGTTAATAACAAGTTGCTGTAAGCCGGTCTATTTTTGGGTTACATTGAAAGGTTCTAATATTGTGCGTCCTAATCCAATGTTTGTGTACTGCTGAAAGAAGGTGTTCAGTGTTTGATGGATGACCGTGTAATACTATTTGAGAATAATCCTTCTGTGGAGAGTATGTCTCAAGACCTGAAGCTTGAAGACGTGTCTGCAGTTTCTGGTGCTCCTGTAAGGATCACTTCTAAGGTTCCTATGAAGATTACTGCCGAACCTAGGGTTTCTCCTCTAATCATTATCGCGCTTGGGTCAATTCCATATTTCTCTGACAAGGTTATCCCTTGTAATTATGGAGCTGATGTCTACTACCATGGTGTCAAGCAAGAACCATTGACTGTCGCAGATAAAAATACTGAAACTACTGATCCCAATGTTGGCAATATTGTTGGAACTAGTAAGGTTACCAGAAGTGGAAGGGTTTTCTCTCCAGAGATCTCTCCAAAAGTTGTTATTACACCAAATCATATCATTACCATTGAATCAACTATTGAAACTCAAGGAAAAGAACATATGATTGATCCTACCCAGACTGAGGCATCGAAAAAGGTTACTATTAAAGATACCTCCAAGCAGAGATGTAAGAAGTACTGAAAAGTATTCAAAAGAGTGATTATAAGATCGTTTAATAGTTGGGGCATACCCCCTCCAAAATATCTATGTTATCTATGTTGTTATGCTATGAAGCCCATTCTCAGGCGCTGGTAAAGTTCCTTAAATCTTCTCATGTACCGCACGAAATCTCTGTTGATTAGTTTGGAAATTATGTTGTTATCCTGAAAATCGATAACATGCTAGTCTTTTCTAACGCTGACTTAAACCCCGCAGGAAGGAACCATAATAAGGCCCTGCATGTCTTTATTAAGTGTAGGGGCACTACCTTATCCCATGTATTGGTGGACACAAGTTCCTCATTGAATGTATTGCCAAAATCTTCTCTAGAAAAACTTGACTGTGAAGGGATTGTGCTAAAACCTAGTGACATTGTGGTAAGAGCTTTTGATGGTTCAAAGAGAATGGTGCAGAGAGAGGTTAATCTTCCAATAAAAGTGGGTTCTCAGGTCTTCAACTCTACTTTCTATGTGATAGATATTCGTCCATCCTATTCCTTTTTTCTTGGACGCCCTTGGATTCATGGGGCATGCGTTGTTACTTCTACTTTACACCAAAAGTTGAAGTATCTCGTGAAAGGAAAAATCATTACAGTTTGCGGCGAAGAAGAATACATGGTGAGCCACTTGAACTCCTTCAAGTATGTTGAGATGGATGGTGAATTATTTGAGACCCCTTGTCAGACCATTAAAGTTGTTTCTCAGGCAACCCCGGTTTCTAAAGCTGCTCCTACTGTTCTAAAGGTTACTGGGATTCCACCAAAAATGGCTTCTCTGAAAGACACTAAAGTTGTGGTTGAAGAAGGTGGTGGCATTGTTTGGGGTCAGCTTCCCAACATCCATTATGTTGTACCCTAAAATTTGGCCTCTCTTTTCTCAAGGCATTTCTCACAAGGATTCTAAAAAATTCAAGCTTACACAAGTACAATTAGATTTTTCAGCATCAAGTTAAAGAGAAAACAGTTAAAAAAGGCAAAACACATGAAAATATTTCTTTTTGACAAAATTCAAGAAAAAAATAAGTTTTCTTCAATTTTACATCTTTCAGTTAAGCACCTTAGCTCCTTCGATGAAAGCTTTGGTTACACCCTTCGTTTGGGCACTGGACTTCTTTTGGGCAAGTTCGTTTCCTGCTTCGTTTAGGCACTAGACTTCTTTTGGGCAAGTTTGTTTCCTGCTTCGTATGGGCACTAGACTTCTTTTGGACAAGTTCGATTCCTGCTTCATTTGAACATTTTAGTATCTTTGTACAAGATTGGTATACATATTTCGTTTGGCCATATAGCCTCTTTCCTGCATGTTTGCCAAATTCACAAGGCAGAATTTCCAAACATGCTAGCGTGCACAAGGCAAAAGTCCCCCTTTGAAACAACTTGTTGCAAGCTTCGACAGGGCAACACTTATCTTCAACTAGCTTCAATTCATAAGGCAAAAATCCTCCTGCTGATGTCCTTCATTTCATGAGGCAAAGGCCTCTTTTCTGGTCTTCATTGATTGCATATTTTTCCTCCTGCATGTCTCTTTCGTTTGGGCATGTGGCCCTCCTTTTGGCATCCTTCGATTGCACCATTGGCCCTTTACATGTTTTCCTTGAGTCACAAAGCAGTTACCCCATGCATGCAGGCTTCGACAGGGCATTGACTCTTCATGCAAACCTTTGTTTGAGCAATGGCCTCTTGTATGCTTGCAAAGTGGTGACCTCCTGCATGCAGGCTTCAACAGGGCATTGATTATGTTTATACTAGCTTCGACTGGACAACATATCCCTTTAGTATGCTTCAATTCCACCCTTGACAACCTTCAGCACACATGGTTTGTTCCCCCCTCAAAGGACATGTATTGGTGGATTTGAAGGGCATACATAGGAGTCCCCTTCGAAAGATATACCTTACTAGCCCATTCGAAGAATTACATAGTCCATTCGAAGGACACATTTGGCCCTTTCAAAGATACATATGTGACTCATTCAAAGGACACGTCTGGGTGTCCCATTCAAAGGACATGCTTGATGGCTCATTTGAAGGACTTAAAAGACCCACCTTAAGGTATACTTTGATGACCCATTCAAGGGGCACACATTTGTCTCCTGCGAAGGATGCAATAAAGGGACCCATTCGAAAGACACTTGTTGGGTGAAAATCAAATAATGTTGTTTGAAGGAGAATCTGGTCGAATGGGGGTTAAAACTAAAGATGGAGATATCAAAAGATGCTTGCTTCCAAGTTCAGGCCCGATACACTGGCTATAATGCTCCAAAACTGCTGCACAGCAGTCCTGAAACCTGACCCATTCTTGCACCAAAATGGCATACGAACATTGTCCCTCGAAAGCTACAAAAAACAGTTTACTCAATTTGTTCAAATTGTTTTGTTTTCCCTCCTAAATCTCAGCCAGCTTTGCCTATAAATAAGAGGCTCCATAACATGTATAAGGGGCTGGACAACACATCCAAATTTTTTTTGGCTGGAACGAATCTTCATGAAATCATCAAACTCTCAAAAACTCTCAAAACTCTTAAGATTCCAAAACATTAAACACAAACCCAGAATCTAGACACTTGCTTCTTTCGAATCTGAAGCAATCCCCACACTTTGTTTTCTTTCGAATCCAGTAGAAAGAACACCACACATTTTCTTCTCTTTCGAATCCAGCATTAGAAACGTCACCTTCATTTCTTCTCTTCGAATCCAGGAGCATCCAAGGAAGCCACTCAAGTCCCAATACACGTTCCAACTTCAAACAAGGTAAGTCATTATGACCTTAAACTCTTCGTTTGAAGCATATACATAACATTTATTTTCCTTTTCGTTTCCACCCTTTTAGTTTGTTTTCATTGCTAATCCTTTTGGTTTTGTTTCTTGGTTTATTAAATATTCTTTAAGAACTAACCTGGCCATAAGACAATGCTAGCATGGTTTTAGACCATGTTTCTATTTAAAATTCCTAACGAAAGAAACATGAGGAAGGAAGTATGTAACGAAACCTTAGGTTTCCACACTGACTTCCAGGACCCAATCGAATGAGGCAGCAAGGGACTTGAGATGAAGAGTGCACTTCATGCTGATTCCAGGTCCAAACGAAAGGGGAATCCAGAAGGATGGCCATACTGACTTCTAGGCCCCAATCAAAGACAACAGAAAGGAAGGCTGCACCTCATGCTGACTTCCAGGTCCCAGTCGAAGGAAGCAGAAAGGCATAATCAAAGGTTGCATCTTATGCTTCAGGCTAAGCCCAAATCAAAAGGCGCGTCCTCACTACTTCTAGGCCAAGTCGAAGGAAGCTAGGAAGAGCAGAATCGAATGGTTCTGCTGCCCAAATCAAAAGCTCATTTTTTCCTCCTTTTATTTTGTTTTGTCTTTATATTTTCTTGATGTTCAATGTGGTTGTAATAGTGTAGGATTTATTTTCTGCACTTTTATTGCTTTTGTAAAAATGTTAGTAATTAGGATGTATGGCAAGATAAAAACAACAAGTAGACAACCCAAAAATCAAAGACCAAATGCATTCAAATCAAACACACTATTCACACATGCACCTCTAGGATAATCTCACTTGTTGCCTTGAAAAATAGTCATATCCCTCGAATATGGGCGTTCTAGCAAAGACCCTCGATAAAAGATCGTAGTCCCTCAATGACCCTCGGTGTTGCCTTCAGTAAACGATCTAGTCCCTAAACGACATTGCTAAAACATCCAATAGGTTTCCTTCTATGACTATACAAACGTCCCACGCTCGTCCCTTCACATCCAATGATGGGGCTTCTTACCAAATCAATGGTAAGATAGAAACATCTAAAGGAGGAAGAAAATAACATAGACCTTTTGAGTAGGTAGGATGCTCCTAGTTGCTCGCTTCCTCACAACAAAAAACATTTTTACACACCAACACTTTCATTTGAAACATTTTCAAAATACAAAACTCTTTGTATGCATTCTTATAGAAACGAGAGTCATTACAAAGACACTTTTCAAAATCACTTTCAAAAACACATTCCACAAACACCTCTTTGAACTATTTTCAAAACCAACACTTTTTACGCATTCTTATAGAAACGAGAACCATTACAAATACGTTTTCAAAATACTTTCAAAACCCACACCACAAGCACATTTTCAAACAAAAGCAAGTAATCTAGCAAGCAACTAAGAGCCCATAGATAACTACAGATGAAAAGGGTGCTAACACCTTCCCTTTTCATAAACTACCCCCCAAACTCAAGAAAATAATCTCAAAGGTCTTTCCTGTTCTTTTCACCCTTTCCTTATTGGATAAAAGAAAAGTCAGTGGTGACTCTTGCTATACGCAACAATTGCGATCAAACGCAAAATACCCAAGTCAGTTATCCCACCGTATTACATAACTGGAGACTCAGCTGGGGATATCTTAAAAGCGGGGTTACCTTAGGGCTATATCACCTTTAATTTATTTCACTTGTTTGACTTGCTTGCTTTACATTATGGTTCATTGTTTGGGTTTTGTTTTTGATCCTACACCCGGATCTGGGGCACCTTTTTAGGTAAGTAGCAATAAATCATGGAGGTTGTACAATGTAGACCGATATGGACAAATTGATAGCTATGTTAGCGTGATACTCTGGCTTGTACTAATGTTCCTTGAGTCATTCAAGGATAACATTAGGCTTCCTTGTAGTGTCATTATGCGCTAACTGACCTTTAGAACCTTTAATTGACTCATCTTAAGCCACTAGAAAGTAGTGAGATGGTCGACTTTGGTTCTGACCGAAGGTTGGTTGATACTCGATGCTACACTCATTGAGATTGGACTTTTGGGATATTCTGGCCGCAATACTTTGGTGCTTGAGCTAGAAAAATACCTAAAAGAAAGGTCGATGATATGAGACTCCTTAGAACCCGATCACTTCCTAGGACAGGTTAAGCCAACTAAACTTTAAGAGGGTACCTACCTACGAACCCCGTGCAAGCCTAAACCTAAGGACTTGTCTGCTTTGTGTGTATATGATTATTTGTACATAAAGACTTGCTTTCTTTGTATACTTGTACATAATATCATGACATCATACCATAAAATTTTCAAATAACCATTTCAAGGATCTCAAGGGCCTATGATGCAGGGTCATGTTAAACCAGACGCCTATAAAGGGGCAAAAGGATTCATTCTATAATCAAACACCACCAAAGACCAAAGCACGGTAACTTAAGTCAAGGGCTATGACCCACTTGATATGGTGAGCTTGATTCTCGTGGAATGATATCCACCGATACAAAGTTCTCCAAATCAAAGCGGTTGATCAAAATTGAACTTCTAACATTTTCTTGTGTTTACTCCGCGAGATCCTTAAAAATATGCATCCACATACCATGCATCATATCATGACAGGTTTCTCCCATACAGGTCTCCTTATCTTCCTACTGTTTATTTCAGTAAGATGAATATGGAACAAATCGTGAAGGATCTTCAAGCACAAAATGCTCAATTCCAACAAATGTTCTTGACTTTGGCTAAAGGGCAAGAGGACTGGAAGACTCTTCTTCTCAAAGACAAGAAGAAAAAGACAAAGAAGTCAGTGGGCATCCTGAATTTGGGAAGAAGACTTAGAGGACCCGTCAAGAGAGCTCTAGATCACTCAACTCCATCAAATGAGGGGAATAATCATGAAGAAGATAATAACCCAGGGACTGGTGAAGATGAAGCTGACTACTATAAGGAACAATATCCTCCCGCTGATGATAAATACAAACAGTTGGAGGATCGCCTCAATGATATAGAGATTCAGCAGATACCTGGCTTGGAATTTGAAGAGTTAGGGTTGGTTTCCGGAGTGGTCATCCCACCAAAGTTCAAAATCCCTACCTTTTCCGAGTATGATGGGATATCTTGTCCTAAGATACATCTGAGATCTTATGTCCGCAAGATTCAACCTCACACTACTAATCGGAAGCTATGGGTCCATTTCTTCCAAGAAATTTTGGTTGGCACTCAACTGGAGTGGTTTTATCAGTTAGAAGGAACCAACATTCATACTTGGGAGGACTTGGCTGCTACTTTCTACAAGCAGTACTAACAGAACGCTGATCTTGCACCAACTCGTGTGCAATTGTAGAGTATGACCATGCGTTCCAACAAGGGCTTCAAAGAATATGCCCAAAAGTGGAGAGACCTGGCTGGCAGGGTGAAACCACCCTTAATTGACAGGGAGCTGATTGACATCTTTATGGGAACTTTGACGAGACCTTTCTTCAATCACCTAATCGGAAGCTCTTCAGCCGGGTTCACCGAACTAATACTGACTGGAGAAAGAGTCGAAGTTGGCATCAAAAGCGGTAAAATACAAAGGGGTGCATCTTCAAGTGCATAGAAACAACCTTTCAATGGGAAGAAAGAGTCCAATGCTGCATACGGCCAAAAAGGCCGTAACCAGAGTAACCACGACCAACACGTGGGGGTAATCCTAATCTCTAATTCTACACCTATTCAGTAACGACAGGGCAATAGGCGTAGGGTAAAATACCAAGAAAGGCAGTACACTAAGATTAATATGCCATTGTATCAAGCGTTACAACATTTGCTAAAACCGAAGCTGATCACACTAAGGGATCCTCCTCAAAACCCCGATACATCCTCTCCTGAGTATAATCCAAATGTAAGATGTGCCTACCATTCTGATAGTCCTAGACACGACAACGACAACTGTTGGACTTTGAAGAATAAGATTCAATATTTTATTGACGCCAAGGAGATTGAGTTAGACCCTCTAGAGACTCCTAACGTGATCATTGCTCCTATGCCAAATCATTGAGAGCATCCTTTTCATTTTTAATTTTCAATTGTAATATCTTCTATTGATCAAACACTTATCTATTAATGTCAAACTTTGTTTCATTAATGCATTGCATATGTTTGTTTTGAATTAATCCATTTGTTTTCATTATATTTAAACTATGTTGTTTTTACTCCCTTTATGATATTCAAATCTTGTTTTAAAAGTTGCAAGCCTTTAGAGGGAGGATGACAAAAACAATGCCAGAATCTCATACAATATGCTTTTGGACAGACCTTGCTGACGATGTACAGGCGTTTGTTTCAATTCCTAAACACTGGAGTTATAAGGAAGATAATCCCAAGTCAACCCCTTTGAGCCAAAGAAGTAGGAGTTTTCTTTTCCATACAAATTGAAACCTTTAATGAAAACATAGGGCAGGGTAGTTTCTCAGTTAATTCAAATGCATGTTCAGCCGTAAGCTTTCATTTTGTACACAACGAGTGATATCAAAAACGTCCTTCTGAACCAAAAGATGGTGATGGTTCCTTATCATATAGGCAGTCATTGTCTCTGAAAAATAAAAATCCCACTGAGTCAAAACCTACGAAGGAGACTTAAGAAAAAACTGGGGCATCCCGCTGGCTATAATCTCAAAACAAGAACAATCAGGAAAAAATCAGGGATAATAAATCAAAAAGAGCTCACTACAATTCCTCGACAACATGAAAAACATTGCAAAAGTGATTTCCTTCCAACAAACCTAACTTGTTTGAACCATCACCAAAACGTCATTTCAGACTCAATAAGAGTTCAAACGCACAATTAACTGAGTTTAGGACTGAAGAACATCACGAAGAACCGGCGGGTACAAATACAATTTAGGCCTTATCCTTTGTTTCATAAACCGTGAACCAAGCCACGTTACAAACCTTCAAAAGTCCTAATTGAAGCATGGGTTAGTTCGAAAGCATACTGTTACAAAATGTATCCTGACTCCTGTAAGGCTTACTCTAAATCCTGAGTTGAATTCACATTCTTACAAAAATTATTTTATCTGCTAAAACGAATTTTCAAAACTTCAAGACAAGCATAAAATTTGCATTATTTGAATATCATTTTTTACATATGGCTAATTATTTGACAGCGGAGAAATTCACACGATGAATATCCAACGAACGAAAGCTCTCTCAGTGGACAAAATCACTTCAAATGGGATGACACTTCCAACGAAAAACCTCCTATAAGCAAGGGGGCCCGGCATGATCATTGTCTAGCACATCTGGGGGCAGTCAAGTCGAGATTCCAAGAAATCTCCCAAGAAATGCTGAATATACCTGGAGCAGATCTGCATTTGAGTCACTTGGGGCATTGAACATTGAAATTCCTGTAAAAGGTTACGTACGGTCAATCAAATATTTCCTGGAAGTGCTACAAACACTTGTTACTTGGGGCAGTGACAAATTCCCACAAAGTCCTTTTCATAGGATGACCCCCGGTAAAGTCCCCACAAAGTTGGATCCAGGCAACTCCCAGCCAGAGTTTCAATCTCTAGAAAACCTTCTTTCCAGCTGAGTTGGTCTCAACAAGAATTCTCAAGGAGTTCTGCCAAAAGAAAACACCTCTCCAACAGATTGGCGATAGGGTTTATTTCCCCAACAAACGACAAGATTCCCCAGCTTGAATTTGCCTCTCTGACTATCACAAATCAAGGGACCACAACTCCTCTTCCTGAGTAGACTGCTCTACAATCCCCAGTGAGTTGCTGAAAAACCTGGGAGACAACCAGATAACCGTTAACTTCTTTATCCCAAATAAGTTGTTAACTTCCTTTCTCTTCCAACAAGAGATAACTTCCCAGTAGAGAAACTGACAACTAAGACTCCTAAACTCTCCTCCCCAAGCAGAAATCAACACTCTCCACAGAGTTTTCCTAAAGAAAAGTCAAAATCCCCCAGCTGAGCTCTCCTTAAACAACAAAAATAGAAAGCCCCATCATAAAAATCCTAAAACAAGGTCTAGAGAGGTGCATACTCTTCATCCCCAACGGCAGTCTGGGATTTAGCCTCCCAAAATTCCCTAACATTTGTCAAGGATTTATTTTCCAAGACAAAAATAAATTCCAACAACATTTCACATTTCATGCATCATATTACATACATGACAAATGCATACGGCAAAATCTCATATATTTTGAGAAACATCATTTACACCATGCATTTCATACATCATGACATTGCATACAACTAACTCTTTACCTTTTCAGGAAAAGATCAACAGATAAGTTTCGTTACTTATCTGTAAACTTCTCCAAGACAAAATCGAGCTTGGATTTCTTCATTACCTTTTGGAGTAGAAATCATCCAAGATTTCTTCATTATCTGTTGGGGTAGTAATCGTCCAAGATTCCTTCATCATCTGTTGAGGTAGTAATCATCCATGATTCCTTCATTATCTGCTGAGGTAGTAATCATCAAAGATTCCTTCATTACCTTTTGAAGTAGCAATCGTCAAAGGTTCCTTCATTACCTTTTAGAGTAGCAATCGTCCAATATTCCTTCATCATATGTTGAGGTAGTAATCATCCAAAATTCCTTCATTATCTACTGAGGTAGTAATCGTCCTAGATTCCTTCATCATCTGTTGAGGTAGTAATCATCCAAGATTCCCTCATTATCTACTGAGGTTGTAATCGTCCAAGATTCCTTCATTACCTTTTGAAGTAGAAATTGTCAAAGGTTCCTTCATTACTTTTTGGAGTAGAAATCTTCCAAGATTCCGTTATCATCTGTTGAGGTAGTAATCATCCAATATTCCTTCACTATCTACTGAGGTAGTAATCGTCCCAGATTCCTTTATCATTTGTTGAGGTAGTAATCATCCAAGATTCCTTCATTATCTACTGAGGGTGTAATCATCCAAGATTCCTTCATTACCTTTTGAAGTAGCAATCTTCAAAGTTTACTTTATGACCTTTTGGAGTAGCAATCATCCAAGATTCCTTCATCATCTGTTGAGGTAGTAATGATCCAAGATTCCTTCATTATTTGCTGAGGTAGTAATCGTCCCAGATTCCTTCATCATCTGCTGAGGTAGTAATCATCCAAGATTCCTTCATTATCTGCTGAGGTAGTAATCGTCCAAGATTCCTTCATTACCTTTTGAAGCAGCAATCGTCAAAGGTTCCTTCATTAACTTTTGGAGTAGAAATTGTCCAAGATTCCTTCATCATCTGTTGAGGTAGTAATCATCCAAGATTCCTTCATTATCTGCTGAGGTAGTAATCGTCCAAGATTCTTCATTACCTTTTGAAGTTGCAATCGTTAAAGGTTCCTTCATTACCTTTTGAAGTAGAAATCATACAAGATTCCTTCATCATCTGTTGAGGTAGTAATCATCCATGATTCCTTCATTATCTGCTTATGTAGTAATCGTTCCAGATTCCTTCATCATCTGTTGAGGTAGTAATCATCAAAGATTCCTTCATTATCTGCTAAGGTAGTAACCGTCCAAGATTCCTTAATTACCTTTTGAAGTATCAATTGTTAAAGGTTCCTTCATTACCTTTTGGAGTAGAAATCGCCCAAGATTCCTTCATCATCTGTTGAGGTAGTAATCATCCAAGATTCCTTCATTATCTGCCGAGGTAGTAATCATCCAAGATTCCATCATTACCTTTTGAAGTAGAAATCGTAAAAGGTTCCTTCATTACCTTTTGGAGTAGAAATCGTCCAAGATTCCTTCATTATCTGGTGAGGTAGTAATCATCCAAGATTCCTTCATTATCTATTGAGGTAGTAATCGTCCCATATTCCTTCATTATCTGCTGAGGTAGTAATCGCCCAAGATTCCTTCATTATCAAGTGAGTTAGTAATCTTCCAGGATTCCTTCATCATCTATCACAATCAAGCTTCATACTTACATATTAATACATGAAACCAGACAAGACAAATATCTGTGAACAAATTGATTGTAGATCAATTCCAGAAACAAGACAGGGTGATTATCTACATGACAAACACTTCCTTCAAACCTCTGCTGGTCCAGTCTAAATCAATCAATTATTTATCCTGATTCCTTTCTGGTAGACACTTTCTCTGGTTAAGATAAATAGTTCCAAAGATTTATTCTGATTCTTTCCAGTTAAAGAATATTCAAGACCTCAGCTGGTTCAGTTTAAATTGATCAATGGCTTATCCTGATTCCGTTTCAGTAGAAACTTCTTCTGGTTTAGCTTAAATCAACCAAATATTTATTCTAATTATTTTCCAGTTGAAGTCAAGTTTAGACTTAGTCTAATTTCTATTAACAATCACTTTTAGGTGGCATCTATAAGTCCATCTCTGACAACTCTCCATCATATTTTGGCATCTTTAAGCCCATTCCCTACAAAATCAACTGTCACATCATCAAGTGCAAATTTTTGGGCACTCCAGTGTTCAATCATCTTCCACCTTCAAGTCACGAATGCCAGACTCACCAATCTAACTCTTTAGGTTTATGAAGATTGAACAGGGGCAACTGTTGTACCCCAAAGATTTCTCTCTCTTTTCTCAAGGAATTTCTCACAAGGATTCTAAAAAATTCAAGCTTACAGAAGTACAATTGGATTTTTCAGCATCAAGTCAAAGAGGAAACTGTTAAAAAGGGAAAAACAGATGAAAATATTTCTTTTTGACAAAATTGAAGAAAAAAACAAGTTTTCTTCAATTTTACATCTTTTGATTGGGCACCTTGGCTCCTTCGATGAAATCTTTGGTTATACCCTTCGTTTGGGCACTAGACTTATTTTGGGCAAGTTCATTTCCTGCTTTGTTTAGGCACTAGACTTCTTTTGGGCAAGTTCGTTTCCTGCTTCATTTGGGCACTAGACTTCTTTTGGGCAAGTTCAATTCCTGCTTCATTTGACCATTTTAGTCTCTTTGTGCAAGATTAGTATACATCTTTCGTTTAGCCATATAGCCTCTTTCGTGCATGTTTGCCAAATTCACAAGGCAGAATTTCCCACCATGCTAGCGTGCACAAGGAAAAAGTATCCCTTTGAAACAACTTTTTGCAAGCTTCGACATGGAAACACTTATCTTCAACTAGGTTTAATTCACAAGGCAAAAAGCCTCCTGCTGATGTCATTCGTTTCAAGAGGCAAATACCTCTTTTCTGGTCTCCTTCGATTGCATATTTTGCCTCCTGTATGCCTCTTTCATTTGGGCATGTGGCCCTCCTTTTGGAATCCTTTGATTGCACCATTGGCCCCTTACATGTTTTCCTTGAGTCACAAAGTAGTGACCCCCTGCATGCAGGCTTCGACAGGGCATTGACTCTTCATGCAAACCTTCATTTGAGAAATTGCCTCTTGTATGCTTGCAAAGTGGTGACCTCTTGAATGCAGGCTTCGACAGGGCATTAACTATGTTTATACTAGCTTCGACTGGACAACATTTCCCTTTAGTATGCTTCAATTCCACCCTTGACAACCTTCAGCACACATGGTTGGTGCCCCCCTCAAAGGACATGTATTGGTGGATTTGAATGGCATACATAGGAGTCCCCTTCGAAGGATATACCTTACTAGCCCATTCGAAGAATTGCATAGTCCATTCGAAGGACACATTTGGCCCTTTCGAAGATACATACATGACCCATTCAAAGGACACGTCTGGGTATCCCATTCGAAGGACATGCTTGATGGCTCATTCGAAGGACTTACAAGACCCACATTAAGGCATACTTTGATGACCCATTCAAGGGTCACACATTTGGCTCCTTCAAAGGATGCACTAAAGTGACCCATTCGAAAGACACTTGTTGGGTGGAAATTAAATAATGTTGTTTGAAGGACAATCTGGTTGAAGGGTGGTCAAAACGAAAGGTGGAGATATCAAAATATGCTTGCTACCAAGATTAGGCCTGATACACTGGCCATAACACTCCAAATCTGCTGCATAGCAGTCCTAAAACACTGCCCCATTCTTGCACCAAAATGGCATACGAACACTGTCCCTCGAAAGCTACAAAATACAATTTACTCAATTTTTTCAAATTTTTTTGTTTTCCCTCCTAAATATCTGCCAGCTTTGCCTATAAATAAGAGCCTCTATAACATGTATAAGGGGTTGGACAACACACCCAGAATTTTTTGGGTGGAACGAATCTTCAAGAAATCATCAAACTCTCAATAACTCTCAAAACTCTTAAGATTCCCAAACATTAAACACAAACCCAGAATCTAAACACTTGCTTCTTTCGAATCTGAAGCGATCCCCAAACTTTGTTTTCTTTCGAATCCAGTAGAAAGAACACCACACCTTTTCTTCTCTTTCAAATCCATCATTAGAAACATCACCTTCGTTTCTTCTCTTCGAATCCAGGAGCATCTAAGGCAGCCACTCAAGGCCCAATGTAACGCCCCATACTTCCTTCAGGATTATCGACTGGCCCCACAAACCAACACAAGTCTTTTCAACGTGCTTTATCCTCACTCACACACTTTCTGGGAAACTTCCAAGAAGGTCACCCATCCCAGAATTGCTCCAAGTCAAGCACGCTTAATTATGGAGTTCTTATGAATGAGCTACCAAAAAGAAGATGCATCTTGTTGGTATAGGTAGTACCAATTAATCCTTATAAGCCTTCCTTCAACCATGTAGTCCCATACCTGCATAGCATCGGGATCTCTCTCATTCCGATGTGGCGACCACCTTTTCCCTCTTAGGCCTCGGGTGTTACATTCGGGGAAACCACTGCTCGCCCTTTTCAGCCTCGAGTGTTACATCCAACACACGTTCCAGCTTCAAGTAAGGTAAGTCATTCTGACCTTAAACTGTTCGTTTGAAGCATGTACATAACATTTGTTTTCCTTTTCGTTTCCACCCTTTTAGTTTGTTTTCATTGCTAATCCTTTTGGTTTTGTTTCTTGGTTTATTAAATATGCTTTAAGAACTAACCTGGACATAAGACAATTCTATCATTGTTTTAGGCCATGTTGCTATTTAAAATCCCTAACGAAAGAAATAGGAGGAAGGAAGTATGAAACAAAGCCTTAGGCTTCCACGCTGACTTTCAGGCCCCAATCGAAGGAGGCAACAAGGGGCTTGAGATGAAGAGTTCACTTCATGCTGATTTCAGGTCCAAACAAAAGGGGCAGCCAGAAGGATGGTCATACTGACTTCTAGGCCCCAATTGAAGGCAGCAGAAAGGCAGGTTGCACCTCATTCTGACTTACAGGCTCCAGTCAAAGGAAGCAGAAAGGCAGAATCGAAGGCTGCATTACATGCTTCAGGCTAAGCCCGAATTGAAATGTGCGTCCTCACTATTTCCAGGTCAAGTTGAAGGTAGCCAGGAAGATTATAATCGAAGGGTTATGCTGCCCAAATCGAAAGCTCATTTTTTCCCTCCTTTTATTTTGTTTTGTCTTTACATTTTCTTGTTGTTAAATATGGTTGTAATAGTGTAGGATTTATTTTATTCACTTTTATTACTTTTGTACAAATGTTAGTAATTAGGATGTTTGGCAAGGTAAAAACAACAAGTAGACAAACCAAAAATCAAAGACTAAGTGCATGCAAATCAAACACACTATACACACATGCACCTCTAGGGTAATCTCACTTGTTTCCTTGAAAAATAGTCATGTCCCTTGAATATGGGCGTTCTAGCAAGGATCCTCGATAAAAGATCGTAGTCCCTCGATGACTCTCGATGTTTCCTTCAGTAAATGATCTAGTCCCTAAAAGACATTGCTAAAACGATCAAACAAAAGCAAGTGATATAGCAAGCAACTAAGAGCTCATAGATAACTACGGATGAAAATGGTGCTAACACCATCCCTTTTAATAACCTACCCCCCAAACTCAAGAAAATAATCTCAAAAGTCTTTCATGTTCTTTTCACACTTTCCTTATTGGATAAAAGAAAAGTCGGTGGCGACTCTTGCTATCCGCAACAATTGCTAATTTTGGGAGACCGCCATTTCGCATCAATAAAAATGGAGTTCAAAAAAATCAAGTCAATGTTGTAGAAGACGCTGATAGTGACTGTGACATAGAAAATTGGATATTCCCTACTACTGGTAATGGGCTCAATATTTGGAAGACTGAAGACTTTATACCAATCTCCTTTAGTCAGAAGTAAATATTATTTTATGTTTTCTTGCTTTAAAGTTTTTTGTTATGTAATTCAAACAATAAATTTAAACCTTGTGCCTTACTCGGGGCACAATGGTCCATTTGTTATGATTGTCATTATTTATCAGTGTTGTACCCCAAAATTTTCCCTCTCATATTTTCTCAAGATCTTTCTCTTACATGGTGATCACAAGCATTTGATTAAAGGGGAGATAAAATTTTTGAAGTTAAACAAGGAGTCTTAGATTGGAATTTTGACAAAATACTTCGATTGTCATGTTAAAAGGCCTTTCAATTGGTATTTGTACAGGCTCCGATTGAGCGCCTAATCTCCTCCAAGTTTGCCTCAAATTTCCAAGCTTCGATTGAAGCCTTGGTATTTTGCTTATTTACTGCACACCAACTCCGACTGGGCATGTTTTCCCTTTAAAACAACCTCATTCAATCCAAAGAGGAAGGGTTTCTTATCAGTGCTCCTTCAATTGCACCATTGTCTTTGCATGCCGGCTTGACTCACAAATGCAATGGCTACCTGCATGCAAGATGGATCCCTGCTTCAATTGGGCATTTTTTTCCTTGGAGAAAGCTTATTTCCTGCTTCTACTAGGAAAATTATCCCTCTGGGCGTGCCTTCAGCGTACAAAAGCAAGAACTTCCCCAAACTGGCCTTCGATTCACAAAGCTCCCACTGGGGAAAAGACCCCTCAGTGTGTCACCAGCGCATGTATCCCTCTTCAGTTTGTTTTTAGCATAAGGCTAAGACTCCTTCAAATTTTCCTTCAACCAAAAAGGCACTGGCTGCCTTTGTGCCAGCTTCGCCTAGGCGGTAACCCCCCTTTGAAACAATTGTATACACTTTAACATGCAGGTTAGCCCATGCGAAGGACCATCTAAGGACCCATTCGAAGGAAGTAATACTAGAGCCAATCGAAGGGTACACAAGAGGTACATTTGATGAAGCGTGCAAAAGGCCCAGTCGAAAGCTACACAAGTAGTCCAGTCGAAAGAGGCAACTTGAGGCCAGTCGAAGGATACACAAGAGGTGCATTTGAAGAAGCATGCATAAGGCTCAGTCGAAAGCTACACAAGATGTCCATTCAAAAGAGGTAACTTGAGGCCATTCGAAGGAACCAAAATGCCCACATACATTCAAATTTCAATAAAAGGACAAGATCCCATATTTTTGGCCAACGTTACAAAAATTCATTCATGGCCTTGAAAATGTTTGTTTATGGCAGTTTAAACTTTTGTCTTCTTGTCCCCTCCCTCCTACTCTATATAAGGAGCGTGCTTGCAAGACAAACAGAAAGTTACACACACTCATTGGAGATACGCTACCCCATAAACCCACCAAAGTTATCAAAGAATCTTATAAGTGATCAAAATCAAAGTAACCCTTAAACAAAGGCACCCACGTCCAGAAGCCAAATCGAAGCAATCATCAAACAAGGGTACCCACACCCATCATCATATATTCATCCATCAACCATTAGTAAGAATTGGTAAAATGTTCAATCTCTACATTTGCATGACACATCAACGTTTGTAGTTTCATTCGATGTTATGTTTAAGAATAAAGATATGGGTTCGACCCCAGGTCTGCCTTTGTTTTGCTGCTAACATTTGCTGCAGATGTAGCCTGAATAGACCCAACGCGTGCAGAATTGAAAGACCTGGGTCGGGCATCCAGGTCATGCTTTTCGTTTTGCCAACATGTTTGCAGATGTAGTGCCCTCAAAAGTAATCCATCAGGAAATTCCAGCAGCGCCCTCTGGATCGAAAGCTACATCCTGTCACTGGATCAAAGGGCAATCGAAAGACAGTTTTCCCTTCATAGAATCGAAAGATACCATCTCCCTGCAATCGAAGGATGCTTCTTGTTTTATTTTTATTTTTCTGTTTTCATTTCTTTATTGACCCTCTTTTATTTAAATTAAATTTAAATCAAAATCACAAAAAACATTAGGCTAGTGTCTTTTCTAATTAAATTAACTTTGTAAATAAATAAATTAATTATTCTAACCTTTTGCTTTAAATTAAAATTAAATAGACTTAGGTTATATTTTATTAAAATAAAAACAAAACAAAAATATTTTTATTTCTTAGGATATTTTTAGACGTTATTTTCAATTTCATGCGCATTTATTTAATTTCGTATTTTTATTACTAATGTACCTACTCACTGGATGTAATAGATTAAAGCTAGGACATTTACTGCTTTATCCCCCTCATTATTGTATAATGAAAATCCCCTCCCCAAATCATTGTGTGATACGGTGGGAGAACTGACTTGAGGTTTCGCGTTTGTTTTCGCACTTGTTTGGTTTAGCAATAGTCGCCACCGACTTTTTATTTATCCTAAGGAAAGGTCAAAAAGCACAGGAAAGACCTTTGAGATGTTTTCGTGGGTTCGGGGGGTAGATTATGAAAAGGGAAGGTGCTAGCACCCTTTTCATCCATGGTTATCCATGGGCTCTTAGTTACTCGTTTTAGATCACTTGCCTTTGCTTTTCAATTGTGTGAAATGGTGCTTTGTGTGTGTGGTTTTTGAAAATGTTTTGAAAAAGATGCCTTGTCTAGGAAACCATTGTAACAATTCTTTACTCGAATGTTTTACAAAGGTGTTTGTCTTTTTGAAAAGATGTTTCAATGTTTTTGAAAGTTGTTTTGAAAGTTGTGTTGTGGAGTGTGTTTTGAAAGTAGGCAAGTGTGTTTTGCAAGTTTGATCAAGTAACTAAGAGTTGTCTACCCTATTGTACTCAAAGATTTTTCCTATGTTTTAACCCTTTTAACAGTGTTGTTTCACCATTGTATTTGGTGAACAACCTTGTGTTAGGATGTTAACGGGACGGGCGCGGGTCATCGTTTAGACCATGAATGCAATAATGTCAAGTGTCTTTGGAATTTCTTCTTGAGGGACTATGATCATTTTGCTTAGGCAACAAGATAGCATCATCGAGGGACTATGATCATTTGATTTGTTTTTGTTTTGCCAAAGTACTTGACATGCAAACATGGCCCATTTTGGAAGGCAACAAGCGGGATTACCCGAGGGGTGCAAGTGTGAATTGTGTATTGATTGTCATGCATTTGTCTTGTGTTAGGTTATCTAGCGGTTGATTTTGAATCTTCACATTCAAACCCTAATTACTATACAGTATATAGAAAGCGATAAATTGCGGGAATTTAAAGTCTAAGCTATTACAAATAAGTATCCGGGGATGGGGGTACAAATGTTTACAAATGGGGATGAGTCTCATCAAAATAGTAGTGTCCAAATATTATTTACAACCAAATCGAATCGTCGCATTCTCAATGTAAAAATATAGCAAAGTATATAAGGATAAAAGAGAATCAAAAGTATGTAAGATGCACATGATTATTTACAAGTGATATAAATGGTAACCTAATGTATTATTAAGTATTTATTATTTTTGTGTTTTTTTTGTTAATGTTATATAAACAAGAGTTTTAATTAAAAAAAAAGTTCTAACACAAGAAACTTAGTAAACTCTATTTTTATGTATAAAAAAGGTATTTTAAGAAAATTTTGTACAAAGCAAAAAAAGTTAATGTATCCTTTTTATTTAACAAAAATATTAGTTTAAGTTATATATAAAAAAAAGGAAAAAATAAAGTGATAATAAATAATAAAAAGAAAATAGGGTATTAGTTTGTATAAGAAAAGTGGGCTTGGAATATCATGCTGGGCCCAAACAACAAAAACTAACAGATTCAAAAAAAGGGGGGGTGTATATCCCAGAATCAGTTGGGCTTGGTGTTTGGAGCGTGGAGCAGGCCCAACACGCGTTTGATAATTTTTTCTTAGGGTTTCACTTTGTTTGTCCAGAACAAGGGTTTGTGCTTGAATGAACGGCGCCGCTTCTCATCTTCCTCAACGCCTCTTCATCCTTTCTCAAACCAGCCACTGATGTTCTCTATGCCTTAGGCCACCAGACGTAATGCCTCCATCTCCTCACTCCACAGTTGCTCAGGGCGACGGAAAGAAAAAGGTAACGATTCATTCCAACGCTTTTAGGGTTTTCAGATTTTCTCTTGCATGTTATTTATATGTTTTGATCCTCTGTTATTTGATGTTTGTGTGAGGTGTTAGAAAAGAGGAAAGAGGACAATACCTTTATTCTTGTTTCTGAGAGGAGGCGGAGGAGTGGACAGGAGGCGTCTTAGGCGGCCAAGGCGTGGGGACCGGTGATGAGGCTGGCTTCCTGGTACTTGTATCTTGTTCTGTTTGGTTTTATGATGAATGTTGTAATCTGAAAACCCTAGGGCATCAGCTTCTGAAACTTCTTTTCCTCTTCTGCTTGCTTGCCTGTTTCTGAGTTTTATGATGTTGACTCTGAGATTGCTTTTCCTCTCTCTTTTGGCTTTGATTCTGAGTTGGTGTTTTGGCCTATGATGAGCTTTGGTTCTGAGGTGCTTTAGCTTGAATGCTTTGTTCTTCTTTTAAGTCTGCTTGAAGTTTGGATTTGTTGGAGTTTTGTTGGTTTGGTATTGAAACATGTTTCTAAGCTTGAGGCAGACTTGAAAGGCTTATTTTGGTTATAGGCTTATTTGAAAGTTTCTGTAACAGGTTTGGAGCAAGCTTGAGGAGGTTGCCTTGACATGCTTGCTTTGGATTGTTTGATACAGGCTTGGAGTTTTACTGTGTTTTATGCAGGTTGATATGTTTTGGTTATAGGCTTTGACAGGCTTGTGTTTTATGCAGGTTGGGTGCAGTTTGTAACTTGTTTGTTTTTGAGAGGCTTTTGATGCAGGATGCTTGGAAGCAGACTTGTGTTTTCACAGGCTTGGCCCTTAGGCTATGCAGACTTGTATGGCTTTGGGCAGGTTTGTTGAAGCTTACTTCTGTAACATGTTTTGAGGGCTTGTGTTTTAGCTTTGTGTTCATTGTTTCTATGTGTTCTGCCTCCTTTTAATTGTTCTGGTACTCTTTGTTTTATATCTCTATATTCTAAGCCTGCCCAAAACTGTAAGCTTCTACTTCTCTCTCCCTTTCTCTCTCCACAGAAAAGTATATTTAATTGCTTAAACTGTCCTTTTCTGAAAAGGTGTTTGGCTGGAAAATGATGAAGAGTTTTTGACAATATTGCTTGCTTGTTACTTTAGCTTTCCTCTGCATCTTGTACTTATCTCCCAGATTTTCTGCATTTCTTTGATATCTTCTTTGACATCCTTTTGACAGTTTCTTTGGACAGTTTGGTTTGCCTTTTCAAGTAGCTTGTTTGTTCAATTTGAACTTTGCAACTTGTTTGTTTCAGTTTGAACTTTGCAACTTGTTTTGGCATATTCAGTAGCTTGTCCCTTTGGTTGACAGTTTGAATTTATGCAGCTTTGTGCATTTTGTTTAATATGTTGCCTTGTATTAATTCATATACTTGCAAACATATTTTATTTCCCTCTTTGTGAACCAAGAAGAGAGTCTTCTTGCGATTTGCAGAGAGGACGAACAAACTGATTCCGGCCAACACTTTTAATGATGAGTTTTTATGATTAACTGTCTGAAAATGCCCTTTTTTAATTTTAACTGTATTGACTTCTTACTTTTTTGTCTTTGCAGATAAATATCAGTTGAGCAAAGGGGAACAACAGTAGAAGATGATGACTTAGGATAGATTTATTTTCTCTTTCAATTGTTTGTAATAAACATTATTATAAATACTGTAAATAAATTTACTTTATTCAAATAACACTTGTAACAACAATTAAAAGTGAATAAAAAATCTTTTGTCAGATAATTCTTTATTTCACTGTCTATTTAATTATTTAAGTTTCTTGAATTAAAATAACTGGAAGTACATCCCAATTATTCTAACTTAGATAAAATAAATAATTAATAAACACCGTAGTCTTGCAACTTCGCATTAATCAATAATAAACCCGGCGTTCCAATTAACCATATGTATTGCACAGTCAAACAAAACAAATTTCCATACGCCTTTCATTTCACTGATTAGACCAACACTTCAAACTCTCAATCAGAAGCCTCAGCCCATATCCCAGATGTTTAGACCTTGAGAAACAAACAGAAATCTTGAGCAAACGTCAAAGCAGTGTGACAGCCAATTAAGACACTGTGGATTCAAATTCTTTTGAAAATGCGCGTGCAAACCCTAATTCTTGATTTATTGTCAAAGAAGCGTCTACTTGATCAAACCCTGAGCCAAACTCAACCAAACCCTAGCAATCTGCTTGAACTGATTCAAAAGTTAATGGAAACCCTAATTTTGTTTGACTGATAAGAAAAGTCTGTTTGACCGATTCTTGAGCCAATCTGAAAAATCAGGAAAAGCCCGAAGCTGTGATTTCTTGTAAAAAGAGGAGGGCAAATTTTGGGGTACAACAGTTGCCCCTGTTCAATCTTCTTTAACCTGAAGAGTTATATTGGCAAGTTTGCCGTAGTTGAGGGAATGGGCTTAAAGATGCCATTTGGAGATGGGCTTAAAGATGCCATCTGGAGATGTGACAGAATCTTGTCGGGGGATGGGCTTAGAGATGCCATCTGGAAATTATTGGTAGGAGGATGGGCTTATAGATGCCATCTGAAGGTGTGACAGAATCTTGTCGGGGGATGGGCTTAGAGATGCCATCTGGAAATGATTGTATCTTGTTGGAGATGGGTTTGTAGATGCCATCCAAGGATGTTTGTTGAACTGTATGTCGTTGGTGAGTATCAGAAAGGTATCCATGTTTGGAACGTCTCTGAACTGGGGGTCTGAATAAGCAATAGATTGATATCCATGTTTGGAGAATCCGTAAACTGTTTTCAGAAGTTGAAGTTGAATAAGCAATAGATCAACATCCATGTTGGGAAGCGTCCGTAAACTGTTTTCAAAAGTTGAGTCTGAACAAGCGATATATTAACATCCGTGTTTGGAGAATCCGTAAACTGTTTTCAGAAGTAGAGAATCTGAACAAGTGATAGGTTAACATTCGTATCTGGAGAACCCGTGAACTGTTTTCAGAAGTCTTGAAGTTGAATAAGCAATAGAGCAGCATCCATGATGGGAAGCGTCCGTAAACTGTTTTCAAAAGTTGAGTCTGAACAAGCGATAGATTAACATCCGTGTTTGGAGAATCTGTAAACTGTTTTCAGAAGTCTTGAAATTGAATAAGCAATAGATCAGCCTCCATGCTGGGAAGCGTCCATAAACTGTTTTCAAAAGTTGAGAATCTGAACAAGCAATAGATCAGCATCCATGCTGGGAAGAGTCCGTAAACTGTTTTCAGAAGTCTTGAAGTTGAATAAGCATTAGAGCAGCATCCATGCTGGGAAGCGTCCGTAAACTGTTTTCAAAAGTTGAGGTTGAAGCTTATTAATCTTATCCTGAAAAAGGGTAAGATATTAGCTGAAACACAAAGTCATGTTGCATGAAATGTATGATGCAATATATGTTATATGTTTATGATATGAATGTAATGAATGCGCATGTAAGCTGAGTAGCTGTCTGGCTGAGGAAGACGAATCCTGGATAATGAAATCTTTGACTGCTGCCGGGGAAAGTAAATCCTTGACTGCTGTAGGGGATTGAAAATCCTTTGATCATTGAAAATTAGAAGCCCTAGGATCGCTGTTGGGGGAATAGGAACTTGGTTTGTATGCCACTTTGAGAATGAGAATCTTCATTCTGTTGGGAACATCAGGAGCTCAGGCTGTATGATACTTTGAGAATGAGAATCTTCATTCTGTTGGGATGTATCAGGAACTCAGATTATCTACCACTTTGAGAATGAGAATCTTCATTCTGTTGGGGATATCAGGAGGTTGGGTGTATGCCAATCTACTGGGGATTCTTGTCTTGAGGAGATCTTCACTGGGGAATATCTGAATATCCCGTGAGGAACTGAGAATGAGAGTCTTCATTCTGCTTGGGGATTGATAGTTGGGAGTTTTAGCTCCGCTAGGGATTGCAAGATTCTTTTGATTGCTACAGGTATTGATCTGGGATCTTGAAAAGGTTGGTCGGTGAGATAGTTGTCCTGGCTGGTTTCAGGTATTAATCTCTGACCTGAGAAAGAAAGATAGTTTTCCTGGCTTGTTACAGGTATTAATCTTTAATCACTTCATGTAGATAGTTTTCCTGGCTGGTTTCAGGTATTAATCTACAATCAGTCGTCCACAGATAGTTTTCCTGGCTTGTTACAGGTATTAATCTGGAACTTGGGTTATACGCCACTTTGAGAATGAGAATCTTCATTCTGTTGGGGGTTAGAAATTGGGAGTATACCAATCCTCTGAGGTTTTAAGGATGAGAGTCTTCATTCTGTTAACGGTCAGAAATTGGGAGTATACCAATCTTCTGAGGTTTTAAGGATGAGAATCTTCATTCTGTTAACCGTTAACTGCTATCTGGTCGATCTCCAGGCTTTCACAGAAACTTGTATTGTTATCTGGTCGTAATCCAGGCCTCACAATAACTTGTTGAGCTGCTATTCGGTCGAATCCGGGCTTCACGGCTTGTGTTAAAGATATACCACTATCTGGTCGACTCCAGGCTTCGTAGTATTCTTGGCTGCTATCTGGTCGTAATCCAGGCTTCACAGAAACTTGTATTGCTATCTGGTCGTAATCCAGGTTTCACAATAACTTGTTGGAGATTAAACTATTATCCGGTCGAATCCGGGCTTCATAGCTTGCTCTTAGGAGATACCACTATCTGGTCGTAAGCCAGGCTTCGCGGTAGTCTGATACTGTAACTGGGATCTGAATGAGTGACAAAATGGCTACCGTATCTGAAACTGTATCTTGGAGTTGAGATCTGTATGAGTAGCAGAATGACTTCCGTATCTGGAGTGTATCTGAAACTGTAACTGGGATCTGAATGAGTGACAAAAGGGCTACCGTGTCTGGAGTGTATCTGAAACTGTATCTTGGAGTTGAGATCTGTATGAGTAGCAGAATGACTTCCGTATCTGGAGTGTATATGAAACTGTAACTGGGATCTGAATGAGTGACAGAATGGCTACCGTGTCTGGAGCGTATCTGAAACTGTAACTGGGATCTGAGATCTGTATGAGTAGCAGAATGACTTCCGTATCTGGAGTGTATCTGAAACTATAACTGGGATCTGAATGAGTGATATAATGGCTACCGTGTCTGGAGCGTATCTGAAACTGTATCTTGGAGTTGAGATCAGTATGAGTAGCAGAATGACTTCCGTATCTGGAGTGTATCTGAAACTGTAACTGGGATCTGAATGAGTGACAGAATGGCTACCGTGTCTGGAGCGTATCTGAAACTGTAACTGGGATCTGAGATCTGTATGAGTAGCAGAATGACTTCCGTATCTGGAGTGTATTTGAAACTGTAACTGGGTTCTGAATGAGTGACAGAATGGATACCGTATCTGAAACAGTATCTTGGAGTTGAGATCTGTATGAGTAGCAGAATGACTTCCGTATCTGGAGTGTATCTGAAACTATAACTGGGATCTGAATGAGTGACAGAATGGCTACCGTGTCTGGAGCATATCTGAAACTGTATCTTGGAGTTGAGATCTGTATGATTAGCAGAATGACTTCCGTATCTAGAGTGTATCTGAAACTGTAATTGGGATCTGAATGAGTGATAGAATGGCTACTGTGTCTGGAGCGTATCTGAAACTGTATCTTGGAATTGAGATCTGTATGAGTAGCAGAATGACTTCCGTATCTGGAGTGTATCTGAAATTGTAATTGGGATCTGAATGAGTGACAGAATGGCTACCGTGTCTGGAGCGTATCTGAAACTGTAACTGGGATCTGAGATCTGTATGAGTAGCAGAATGACTTCCGTATATGGAGTGTATCTGAAACTGTAACTGGGATCTGAATGAGTGACAGAATGGCTACTGTGTCTGGAGCGTATCTGAAACTGTATCTTGGAGTTGAGATCTGTATGAGTAGCAGAATGACTTCCGTATCTGGAGTGTATCTGAAACTGTAACTGGGATCTGAATGAGTGACAGAATGGCTACCGTGTCTGGAGCGTATCTGAAACTGTATCTTCCAACAGGTGATGAAGGAAATTTTGATGTTGATCGTAACTTACAGCAGGTGATGAAGGAAATTTTGAACGCTCTTGACATTCGAATGCCCCAAGTGATGATGAAGGAGACTTGGCCCAAGTTCACTGAACTTTTGAGAGATTTGTTGAAATCTTGACTGGACTGCCCCAGGTTAATTGAACTTTGAAAGATTTGTTGAAACCTTGACTGGACTGCCCCAGGTGTGCTGGATAGTGACATGTCATGCCCCCTTGTTGATAGGAGATTTGTCAATGGAAGTGTCATCCCACTTGAAGTGATTTTACTCACTTAGAGAGTTTTTGTTCCTCCGAACATTCACTGTATGAATTTCTTCACTGTTAAACAAGTAAACCATGTGCAAACAACGATATTCAAATAATGCAAAGTTTATGTTTGTCTTGAAGTTTTGAAAAATGCGTTTTTAGCAGAAAAATTTTTATAAGACAATTTCAACACAAGATTTAGGGAAAAGCCTTACAGGAGTCAGGATACCTTTTGTAACAGTATGCTTTCGAACTAACCCATGCTTCAGTTAGGACTTTTGAAGGGTTGTAACGTGGCTTGGTTCACGGTTTAAGAAACAAAGGATAAAGGCTCAAAGTATATTTGTACCCACCCGCTCTTCGTGATGTTCTTCAATCCTAAACTCAGTTAATTGTGCGTCGAACTCTATTCGAGTTTGGAACGACTTTTTTTGGTGATGGTTCACACAAGTTGAATTTTGTGGGAAGGCAATCATTTTTGCAAAATTTTTCATGTTGTTTGAGGATTTGTAGTGACCTCGTTCTTTTGATTTGTTATCCCTAACTTTTGCCTGACTGTTCCTGTTTTCGAGATTACAGTCAACGGGATGCCCCAGCTTTCTTAAGCCTCCTTTATAGGTTTTGGCTCAGTGGGCTTTTCTCTTTTGAGAGATAATGACTGCCTATGATATAAGGAACCATCACTGTCTTTTGATTCCAGAGGAATGCTTTTCTTTTTTTGATGTCGTTCATTGTATTATGAACTGAGAGTTTGCGACTTCAATGCACACCTTTTTTGAATTAACTGAGAGACTACCCTGCCCCAGGTTTAATCAAAGGTTTCAATTTGTTTTAGAACAGAAAACTCCTACTTCTTTGGCTTGAAGGGGTTGACTAGGGATTATCTTCCTTATAACTCCAGTGTTTAGGATTTGAAAGAAATGCCTGTATATCATCAGCGAGGTCTGTTCAAAAGCATACTATATGAGATTATGGTATTGTTTCGTCATCCTCCCTCTAAAGGCTTGTAGCTTTTTATCAAGAGTTAAATATCATAAAGAAAGCATAAGAATAGTGAAAACAAGTGGATGAATTCAAGACAAACATATGCAATGCATTAATGAAACAGAGTTTTGACATTAAAAGATAATTGTTTGAATAACAAAGAGATTACAACTTGAAAATTCAAATGGAACAAAAGTCTCTCAGTTCGAGCTTTGTCACTTCAGGTGGAGAAACCCTTAACGGAAGATTTTCATCTCGCCATCTGGCATGAATCTCAGCACTCCAATGTCAATCAGATCTTGAATTTTGTTCTTCAAGGCCCAACAGTCGTCGGTGTCATGTCCAGGACTATAGGAGTGGTATACACAAAATGCGTCAGGATGATAGCTAGGAGCAGAGGTATTGGGCTTCCGAATAGGATCCCTCAAAGCAGTCAGATTAACCTCCAACAAGCGTTCCAGTATTAGAGATGACGGTATGTCAGTCTTAGTGAACTGTCTTCCCGATGTAGTTTGCTTACGCCGATTACCCCGTTGACGCTGACACGGTTGTTGATGGGCTTGTGACCCTGAAGCAAGTAGAGGAGCCTTCCCCTTGTCTTCTTGTCTCAAAGGGGATTGAATGATGACCTTCTCTTCAACCTCAGACGTTTGGCCCACTTGGTTGTCCCGAAGAAGTTGGTTGACGAGAACCCTGAGCTCCTCTTGTCTTTGAGCCAAGTCCTGGATGAGAGCCATCTGGCCCACCAGTTGTCCCATCATCTGGATCCTCATTGCAGTCAGCTCAAACTGAAGTTCTTCCAACTGATCACTCCTGGCATTGCTTGAATTCCCCTGGACCATGCCCCTTGTGAGGAGAGCTTTCACTTCTTCTTGCCCCTGGGACAGGTTCAAGAACATTTCCTGAAGTTGAGCATTTTGATCCTGGATATCCTTGACAGTCCTCTCTAGAGCCATCTCTACTGAAATAAATAGTAGGAGAATAAGGAAACCTGAAAAGGAAAAACTGTTATGATGCAATGCATGATATGTGGATGCATGTTTTCAAGAATCTCTTGGGGTAAACACAAGAAAATGTTAGAGGTTGAACTTTGATCAACATCCTTGATTGGAGAACTTTGTATCAGTGGGTGTATTTCCACGAGAATCAATCTCACCATGTCGAGTGGGTCATAGCCCCTAATTCAAGTTGTTACACTTGATCTTTGATGGCATTTGTTTAGAGGAGAAACCTCTTGCCCCTTGGTAGACGTCTGGTTCAACGTGACCCTGCATCAACAGACCCTCGAGATCCTTGAAATGGTTATTGAAAATGCTATGGTATGATGTCATGATGTTATGTACATGTATGAAAAAGCAAGTAATTGTATATACAGGTAATCATATTCACACAAAGCAAACAAGTCCTTAGGTTTAGGCTTGCAATGGGGTTTGTAGGTAAGTACCCTCTTGAAGTTAGTTGGCTCATCCTGTCCTAAAACAGCAACCGGGTTCTAAGGAGCTCAATATCACTGGATTATTTTCCGTGTTCATTGTTTTGGTTTAGCCACTTAACTGGAGACCAAAATATTCCAAGAAAACAATCCTCAATGAGTGTAGTATCGAGTATCTACCAACTTCGGACTGCACCAAAGTCGGTCATCTCACTACCCCTAAAAAGGCTAAGATGGTCAAGTAAGGTTCTAGAGTTCGTTAGTGCTTCATGACATCGCTCAGCGGCCCCGTATTCTCCTTGACTACTCAAGGGCTACCGGTACTCACAAATATGTCACACTAACATAGCTACTGCTTCAACCATGTCGGTATACCCCGCACAGTTCCCTCACAGTTTATTGATATTTACCTAAGAAGGTGCCCCCAAATCCGGGTGTAGGATTTACAACAAACCCAAACAAGGACCCAAAAAGTAAAGCAATCAAAGCAATCAAAGCAAGCATGTATGGGTGATCTAAAACCCTAAGGTAACCCCACTTTTAATTTTTTTCCCCAGCAGAGTCGCCAGTTCTGTGATACGGTGGGAGAACTGACTTGAGGTTTCGCGTTTGTTTTCGCACTTGTTCGGTTTAGCAAGAGTCGCCACCGAATTTTTATTTATCATAAGGAAAGGTAAAAAAGAACAGGAAAGACCTTTGAGATGTTTTCGTGGGTTCAGGGGGTAGATTATGAAAAGGGAAGGTGCTAGCACCCTTTTCATCCATGGTTATCCATGGGCTCTTAGTTAATCGTTTTAGATCACTTGCCTTTGCTTTTCAATTGTGTGAAATGGTGCTTTGTGTGTGTGGTTTTTGAAAATGTTTTGAAAAAGATGCCTTGTCTAGGCAACCATTGTAACAATTCTTTAATCGAATGTTTTACAAAGGTGTTTGTCTTTTTGAAAAGATGTTTCAATGTTTTTGAAAGTTGTTTTGAAAGTCGTGTTGTGGAGTGTGTTTTGAAAGTAGGCAAGTGTGTTTTGCAAGTTTGATCAAGTAACTAAGAGTTGTCTACCCTATTGTACTCAAAGATTTTCCTATGTTTTAACCCTTTTAACAGTCTTGTTTCACCATTGTATTTGGTGAACAACCTTGTGTTAGGATGTTAACGGGACGGGCGCGGGTCATCATTTAGACCATGAATGCAATAGTGTCAAGTGTCTTTGGCATTTCTTCTTGAGGGACTATGATCATTTTGCTTAGGCAACAAGATAGCGTCATCGAGGGACTATGATCATTTGATTTGTTTTTGTTTTGCCAAAGTACTTGACATGCAAACATGGCCCATTTTGGAAGGCAACAAGCGAGATTACCCGAGGGGTGCAAGTGTGAATTGTGTATTGATTCAAAAACTAACAGATTCAAAAAAAGAGGGGGTGTATATGCCAGAATCAGATGGGCTTGGTGTTTGGAGCGTGGAGCAGGCCCATCACGCGTTTGATAATTTTTTCTTAGGGTTTCACTTTGTTTGTCCAGAACAAGGGTTTGTGCTTGAACGAACGGCGCCGCTTCTCATCTTCCTCAACGCCTCTTCATCCTTTCTCAAACCAGCCACTGATGTTCTCTATGCCTTAGGCCACAAGACGTAATGCCTCCATCTCCTCTCTCCACAGTTGCTCAGGGCGATGGAAAGAAAAAGGTAACGATTCATTCCAACGCTTTTAGGGTTTTCAGATTTTCTCTTGCATGTTATTTATATGTTTTGATCCTCTGTTATTTGATGTTTGTGTGAGGTGTTAGAAAAAAGGAAAGAGGACAATACCTTTATTCTTGTTTCTGAGAGGAGGCGGAGGAGTGGACAGGAGGTGTCTTAGGCGGCCAAGGCGTGGGGACCGGTGATGAGGCTGGCTTCCTGGTACTTGTATCTTGTTCTGTTTGGTTTTATGATGAATGTTGTAATCTGAAAACCCTAGGGCATCTGCTTCTGAAACTTCTTTTCCTCTTCTGCTTGCTTGCCTGTTTCTGAGTTTGATGATGTTGACTCTGAGATTGCTTTTCCTCTCTCTTTTGGCTTTGATTCTGAGTTGGTGTTTTGGCCTATGACGAGCTTTGGTTCTGAGGCGCTTTGGCTTGAATGCTTTGTTCTTCTTTTAAGTCTGCTTGAAGTTTGGATTTGTTGGAGTTTTGTTGGTTTGGTATTGAAACAGGTTTCTAAGCTTGAGGCAGGCTTGAAAGGCTTATTTTGGTTACAGGCTTGTTTGAAAGTTTCTGTAACATGTTTGGAGCAAGCTTGAGGAGGTTGCCTTGACAGGCTTGCTTTGGATTGTTTGATACAGGCTTAGAGTTTTACTGTGTTTTATGTAGGTTGATATGTTTTGGTTATAGGCTTTGACAGGCTTGTGTTTTATGCAGGTTGGGTGCAGTTTGTAACTTGTTTGTTTTTGAGAGGCTTTTGATGCAGGATGCTTGGAAGCAGGCTTGTGTTTTGACAGGCTTGGCCCTTAGGCTATGCAGACTTGTATGGCTTTGGGCAGGTTTGTTGAAGCTTACTTCTGTAACAGGTTTTGAGGGCTTGTGTTTTAGCTTTGTGTTCTTTGTTTCTATGTGTTCTGCCTCCTTTTAACTGTTATGGTACTCTTTGTTTTATATCTCTATATTCTAAGCCTGCCCAAAACTGTAAGCTTCTACTTCTCTCTCCCTTTCTCTCTCCACAGAAATGTATATTTAATTACTTAAACTGTCCTTTTCTGAAAAGGTGTTTGGCTAGAAAATGATGAAGAGATTTTGACAATATTGCTTGCTTGTTACTTTAGCTTTCCTCTGCATCTTGTACTTATCTCCCAGATTTTCTGCATTGCTTTGATATCTTCTTTGACAGCCTTTTGACAGTTTCTTTGGACAGTTTGGTTTTCCTTTTCAAGTAGCTTGTTTGTTCAATTTGAACTTTGCAACTTGTTTGTTTCAGTTTAAACTTTGCAACTTGTTTTGGAATATTCAGTAGCTTGTCCCTTTGGTTGACAGTTTGAATTTATGCAGCTTTGTGCATTTTGTTTAATATGCTGCCTTGTATTAATTCATATTCTTGCAAACATATTTTCTTTCCCTCTTTGTGAACCAAGAAGAGAGTCTTCTTGCGATTTGCAGAGAGGACGAACAAACTGATTCCGGCCAACACTTTTAATGATGAGTTTTTATGATTAACTGTCTGAAAATGCCCTTTTTTAATTTTAACTGTATTGACTTCTTCCTTTTTTGTCTTTGCAGATAAATATCAGTTGAGCAAAGGGGAACAGCAGTAGAAGATGAAGACTTAGGATAGATTTATTTTCTCTTTCAATTGTTTGTAATAAACATTATTATAAATACTGTAAATAAATTTACTGTATTCAAATAACACTTGTAACAACAATTAAAAGTGAATAAAAAATCTTTTGTTAGATAATTCTTTATTTCACTGTCTATTTAATTATTTAAGTTTCTTGAATTAAAATAACTGGAAGTACATCCCAATTATTCTAACTTAGATAAAATAAATAATTAATAAACACCGTAGTCTTGCAACTTCGCATTAATCAATAATAAACCCAGCGTTCCAATTAACCATATGTATTGCACAGTCAAACAAAACAAATGTCCATACGCCTTTCATTTCACTGATTAGACCAACACTTCAAACTCTCAATCAGAAGCCTCAGCCAATATCCCTGATGTTTAGACCTTGAGAAACAAACATAAATCTTGAGCAAACGTCAAAGCAGTGTGACAGCTAATTAAGACACTGTGGATTCAAATTCTTCTGAAAATGCGCGTGCAAACCCTAATTCTTGATTTATTGTCAAGGAAGCATCTGCTTGATCAAACCCTGAGCCAAACTCAACCAAACCCTAGCAATCTGCTTGAACTGATTCAAAAGTTAATGGAAACCCTAATTTTGTTTTACTGATAAGAAAAGTCTGTTTGACCGATTCTTGAGCCAATCTGAAAAATCAGGAAAAGCCCGAAGCTATGATTTCTTGTAAAAAGAGGAGGGCAAATTTTGGGGTACAACACATTGTAATATCATAGATTTAAATTCCTGCACTTTAATATTTTGTATATATTAATTGCTAGTAACTAGGATTGTATGATAAGACTAATAATCAAACGCTAGCAAACTTAACAAAAAAACAAAAATAACTGAATTGAAGCAATTGCACATATACACCTCTAGGGTACCCCACTTTGGTTCCCTTTAGAAATAAAACAGTCATGAGGCAGGAACGCTTTAGCAAAGACCCATAAATCAAAAGATCATAGTCCCTCGATGACCCTACAGTTTCCTTTTTGGTAAATGATCTAGTCCCTAAATAAAATTTCTAAAGCGTCTCCACAAGTTGCCTTCGTGACTGTAAACGTCCCTTCGATTGTCCCATAAACATCCAACGATAGGGCTACCTACTCACTAATATTAGGATATGACTTTATAAAGGATAGCAGGAAAATAATGACCCTTTTCGAGTATAAAAGTAGATAGCTGTTAGAAGCTTGCTCAAAATATTTTTTGCACTTACACAAATACTACTTTTCAAAAACAATTTTCAAAACATTTGCTTTGTTGACACTCTTAAGGACTGATACAAAAGTTAAACGCAAAGAAATCTCCGCACTAAGGCATTCTCAAAACATTTTCAAACACACAAAGCACAAAAATATTTCAAAATGAGCAAACCTCTAAGAGCCCGTAGATAACTACGGATGGAAAGGGTTCTAACACCTTCCCTTTCCATAATCTACCCCCTTACTCAGAAAATCTCGAAAATGTATTTTTTTGTTCTTTTCACCCTTTCCTTAATTTGGATAAAAGAAAATTCGGTGGCGACTCCTGCTTACCGCAACATTTGCGAATACAAAATGCAAAACCAATATTAACAGTCGGTTCGGCCACCGTATCACAGAACTGGCGACTCTGCTGGGGATACAAGAAAAAGTGGGGTTACCTTAGAGCTTAATTCATTTTAAAATTGCTTTCATTGTATGTTTTCATGCTTTACTTTTGAGGGCTTGTTTGGGTTGTTACTATAGATTCTACACCCGGATCTGGAGCACCTTATTAGGTAAATAGCAATAAATCATGGAAGTTGTACGGCGTAGACCGATATGGACAAAATGATAGCTACGTTAGCGTGATACTTTGGTTTGTACTAATGTTCCTTGAGTCAGTCAAGGATAACATTAGGCTTCCTTAGTGTCATTAAGCGCTAACTGGCCTTTAGAACCTTTAATTGACTCATCCAAAGCCATTAGAAAGTAGTGATATGGTTCTGACCGAAGATTGGTTGATACTCGATACTACACTCATTGAGACTAGACTTTTGGGATATTCTGGCCGCAATACTTTGGTGCTTGAGCTAGAACAATGCATAAAAGAAAGGCTAGTGATATGAGACTCCTTAGAACCCGATTACTATTAATAGGACATGTTGAGCCAACTTAAACTTCAAGAAGGTAGAAATCGTCAAAGATTCCTTCATCATCCATTGAGGTAGCAATCTTCAAAGATTCCTTCATCATCCATTAAGGTAGCAATCGTCAAAGATTCCTTCATTATCCATTGAGGTAGCAATCGTCAAATATTCCTTCATTATCCATTGAGGTAGCAAATTGTCAAATATTCCTTCATTATCCATTGAGGTAGAAATCGTCAAAGATTCCTTCATCACCCATTGAGGTAGCAATCGTCAATGATTCCTTCATCATCTATTGAAACAATGCTTTTGAACAGACTCCGTTGACGATGTACAAGCATTCTTTCAAATCCTAAACAGTGGAGTAATAAAGAAGATAATCCCTATTTAACCCCTTTGAGCCAAAGAAGTAGGGGGTTTTCTTTTCACATAAATTAAAACCCTTAATCATAACCTGGGGCAGGGTAGTTTTCTCAGTTAATTCAAATGTGCATCCAGTCGCAAGCTCTACCTTCATACACGACAAATAGTGTAGAAGATGCTCTCCAAAAGATGGTGATGGCTCCACATAAGAGTCAAGACAGGCAATCATTATCTCTCAAAAGAAAATCCCGCTAAGTCAAAACCTAAGAAGGAGACTTAATAAAAATCGGGGCATCCCGCTGACTATAATCACAAAAGAGATAATTCAGGAAAAAGTAAGGATAACGAAAACAAAAGAAAAGAGGTCCTACAAATCCTCAACAAAAAAGAAAAGGGTACAAAAATGATTGCCTTCTCAAACAAACGTTCAATTTCTGAACCATCACCAAGTATCAGAGCAAAGATTCCAGACTCAATTGGGATCTAAATGCACAATTAACTGAGCGTAGGACTGAAGAACATCACAAAGAATAGGTTGGGTACAAATAAAACTTGAGCCTTTATCCTTTGTTTCTTGAACCGTGAACTAGGCCACGTTATAACCCTTAAAAGTCCTAGCTGAAGCATGGGTTAGTTCGGAAGCATACTGTTACAAAAGGTATCCTGACTCCTGTAAGGTTTACTATTAAATCCTGAGTTGATATCACATTCTTACAAAATTTGTTTGTTTTACAAAAATGAAGTTTCAAACTTCAAGACAGACATAAGCTTTGCATTCTTTAAATGACATTGTTTGCATATGGCTAATTGTTCAAACAACAGAGAAATTCGCACAACAAATATTCAGTGAATGAAGATCCTACTAATGGACATAATCACTTCAGACAAAAAGACATTTCCAATAATAGGCCCTTCATAATCAAGGGGCATGGCACGATATTCAGCTGATCTGGGGCACTCAAGTCAAGATTCGAGAAATCTCTCAAAAATGACAAATAGCCATGAGCAGATCTCCATCTGAATCACGTGGGGAATTAGACATGAATTCAAACAACAAATCACGTGTGATCAAGCAAACACCTCTTGACATTGTAACAACACTTATTACTAAAGACAGTGACAATTATCCGTACCCAATGAACATGGACATAGTCGGAAAATACTATGCATGAACAAAGCCCCGCTAGGTTATTTGGCCTGGGAAAAAATAAGGGCATCCCGGAGAACCAAAAGGTTTCGGGCAAAAATTAGGGATATACATACGAAAAATTTGTACACCGGGAAAGTCGAAAACCTGAAAGGGAGGCTTGGGCAAAAAAGGGTATCCCGATGGACTGAAAATATGAAAAGACAGTCCAGGAAAAAGTTAAGGATTAAAGCGTAGGACTATGTCCCGTCATCTCGTCACATATCTATCAATAGAAGTTTTATCACCCTGATTAAACATACACCAAGGATTCCAGATGTTTGAAAAACAGTAAAAACCGTCTACGAAATCCCAGCAGATACCTTCTTCAGCAGGTACAGAGGCAGGGGCATCCTCCTAACAAAGGTCACTGCCATATTCTCAGCATGCAGCCTAATGATGTCAAGTGTTTTCACATCCCTGGCAGAGCAAAAACCTCCAATTACTGCTCCAAAATCCCCAGTGAAGTCGCCAAGTTTGTGAGGATTCCCCTATAGGATTTCAACAAAACACCCATGCAGTTTATGGAATTCACCTTATGCAATAAAGTTTTATAAATCTCAATTAGTTTATAAAGCCTTATCCCCAGTAGAGTTTATTTCTCTAGCTACGGAAGTCCATCCCCCAACGGTGTTTATCTCTCCAAATTTGTGAAACCTTCCAATAGAACTCTTCCCCTCGGCAAAATCATTCTCAAACAGAAGTCGAAGATCCTCGTCAAAGAAAGGGAATCGCCAAAAAAACTATCTCCATTCATTATCCCCAGCGGAAAGTGAAGAATCACTTTCTTCACTCACCAACAACAATGTAGGATTCAGCTTCCCGGTACTCTTCAGCAACAATCAGGGATTCATTTTCCCTAGTTCAACAATACAACAATGGAATGACTGGCACGTTCATGCATTGCATTCATATATCATTATACAGATGTCATGGCATAGGCAGCACAAATGCATATATTACAAATCTCATTCATTTTGAGAACATCATTTGCACTTCATGCATCATGACATTGCATGCAAATAAATCTTTATCTTTTCAGGTAAAGTTTATACACAGATGAATTTCTAATTATCCATTGAGGTAGCAATCGTCAAAGATTCCTTCATCATCTATTGAGGTAGAAATAGTTAAAGATTCCATCACCATCCATTGAGGTAGCAATCGTCAAAGATTCCTTCATCATCCATTGAGGTAGAAATCATCAAAGATTCCTTCATTATCCATTGAGGTAGCAACCGTCAAAGATTCCTTCATTATCCATTGAGGTAGAAATCGTCAAAGATTCCTTCATCATCCATTAAGGTAGCCATCATCAAAGATTCCATCATCATCTATTAAGGTAGTAATTGTCAAATATTCCTTCATTATCCCTTTGAGGTAGAAATCATCAAAGGTTCCTTCATTATCCATTAAGGTAGAAATCGTCAAAGATTCCTTCATCATCCATTGAGGTAGCAATCTTCAAAGATTCCTTCATCATCCATTAAGGTAGCAATCGTCAAAGATTCCTTCATTATCCATTGAGGTAGCAATCGTCAAATATTCCTTCATTATCCATTGAGGTAGCAAATTGTCAAATATTCCTTCATTATCCATTGAGGTAGAAATCGTCAAAGATTCCTTCATCATCCATTGAGGTAGCAATCGTCAATGATTCCTTCATCATCTATTGAAACAATGCTTTTGAACAGACTCCGTTGACGATGTACAAGCATTCTTTCAAATCCTAAACAGTGGAGTAATAAAGAAGATAATCCATATTTAACCCCTTTGAGCCAAAGAAGTAGGGGTTTTCTTTTCACATAAATTAAAACCCTTAATCATAACCTGGGGCAGGGTAGTTTTCTCAGTTAATTCAAATGTGCATCCAGTCGCAAGCTCTACCTTCATACACGACAAATAGTGTAGAAGATGCTCTCCAAAAGATGGTGATGGCTCCACATAAGCGTCAAGACAGGCAATCATTATCTCTCAAAAGAAAATCCCGCTAAGTCAAAACCTAAGAAGGAGACTTAATAAAAATCGGGGCATCCCGCTGACTATAATCACAAAAGAGATAATTCAGGAAAAAGTAAGGATAACGAAAACAAAAGAAAAGAGGTCCTACAAATCCTCAACAAAAAAGAAAAGGGTACAAAAATGATTGCCTTCTCAAACAAACGTTCAATTTCTGAACCATCACCAAGTATCAGAGCAAAGATTCCAGACTCAATTGGGATCTAAATGCACAATTAACTGAGCGTAGGACTGAAGAACATCACAAAGAATAGGTTGGGTACAAATAAAACTTGAGCCTTTATCCTTTGTTTCTTGAACCGTGAACTAGGCCACATTATAACCCTTAAAAGTCCTAGCTGAAGCATGGGTTAGTTCGGAAGCATACTGTTACAAAAGGTATCCTGACTCCTGTAAGGTTTACTATTAAATCCTGAGTTGATATCACATTCTTACAAAATTTGTTTGTTTTACAAAAATCAAGTTTCAAACTTCAAGACAGACATAAGCTTTGCATTCTTTAAATGACATTGTTTGCATATGGCTAATTGTTCAAACAACAGAGAAATTCGCACAACAAATATTCAGTGAATGAAGATCCTACTAATGGACATAATCACTTCAGACAAAAAGACATTTCCAATAATAGGCCCTTCATAATCAAGGGGCATGGCACGATATTCAGCTGATCTGGGGCACTCAAGTCAAGATTCGAGAAATCTCTCAAAAATGACAAATAGCCATGAGCAGATCTCCATCTGAATCACGTGGGGAATTAGACATGAATTCAAACAACAAATCACGTGTGATCAAGCAAACACCTCTTGACATTGTAACAACACTTATTACTAAAGACAGTGACAATTATCCGTACCCAATGAACATGGACATAGTCGGAAAATACTATGCATGAACAAAGCCCCGCTAGGTTGTTTGGCCTGGGAAAAAATAAGGGCATCCCGGAGAACCAAAAGGTTTCGGGAAAAAATTAGGGATATACATATGAAAAATTTGTACACCGGGAAAGTCGAAAACCTGAAAGGGAGGCTTGGGCAAAAAAGGGTATCCCGATGGACTAAAAATATGAAAAGACAGTCCAGGAAAAAGTTAAGGATTAAAGCGTAGGACTATGTCCCGTCATCTCGTCACATATCTATCAATAGAAGTTTTATCACCCTGATTAAACATACACCAAGGATTCCAGATGTTTGAAAAACAGTAAAAACCGTCTACGAAATCCCAGCAGATACCTTCTTCAGCAGGTACAGAGGCAGGGGCATCCTCCTAACAAAGGTCACTGCCATATTCTCAGCATGCAGCCTAATGATGTCAAGTGTTTTCACATCCCTGGCAGAGCAAAAACCTCCAATTACTGCTCCAAAATCCCCAGTGAAGTCGCCAAGTTTGTGAGGATTCCCCTATAGGATTTCAACAAAACACCCATGCAGTTTATGGAATTCACCTTATGCAATAAAGTTTTATAAATCTCAAGTAGTTTATAAAGCCTTATCCCCAGTAGAGTTTATTTCTCTAGCTACGGAAGTCCATCCCCCAACGGTGTTTATCTCTCCAAATTTGTGAAACCTTCCAACAGAACTCTTCCCCTCGGCAAAATCATTCTCAAACAGAAGTCGAAGATCCTCGTCAAAGAAAGGGAATCGCCAAAAAAACCATCTCCATTCATTATCCAACAGCGGAAAGTGAAGAATCACTTTCTTCACTCACCAACAACAATGTAGGATTCAGCTTCCCGGTGCTCTTCAGCAACAATCAGGGATTCATTTTCCCTAGTTCAACAATACAACAATGGAATGGCTGGCACGTTCATGCATTGCATTCATATATCATTATACAGATGTCATGGCATAGGCAGCACAAATGCATATATTACAAATCTCATTCATTTTGAGAACATCATTTGCACTTCATGCCTCATGACATTGCATGCAAATAAATCTTTATCTTTTCAGGTAAAGTTTATACACAGATGAATTTCTAATTATCCATTGAGGTAGCAATCGTCAAAGATTCCTTCATCATCTATTGAGGTAGAAATAGTCAAAGATTCCATCACCATCCATTTAGGTAGCAATCGTCAAAGATTCCTTCATCATCCATTGAGGTAGAAATCGTTAAAGATTCCTTCATTATCCATTGAGGTAGCAACCGTCATAGATTCCTTCATTATCCATTGAGGTAGATATCGTCAAAGATTCCTTCATCATCCATTAAGGTAGCCATCATCAAAGATTCCTTCATCATCTATTAAGGTAGTAATTGTCAAATATTTCTTCATTATCCCTTTGAGGTAGAAATCATCAAAGGTTCCTTCATTATCCATTAAGGTAGAAATCGTCAAAGATTCCTTCATCATCCATTGAGGTAGCAATCTTCAAAGATTCCTTCATCATCCATTAAGGTAGCAATCGTCAAAGATTCCTTCATTATCCATTGAGGTAGCAATCGTCAAATATTCCTTCATTATCCATTGAGGTAGCAAATTGTCAAATATTCCTTCATTATCCATTGAGGTAGAAATCGTCAAAGATTCCTTCATCATCCATTGAGGTAGCAATCGTCAAAGATTCCTTCATCATCTATTGAGGTAGCAATTGTCAAGGATTCCTTCATTATCCCTTTGAGGTAGAAATCGTCAAAGATTCCTTCATCATCCACTGAGGTAGCAATCGTCAAATATTCCTTCATCATCCATTGAGGTAGCAATTATTAAAGATTCCTTCATCATCTACTGAGGTAACAATCGTCAAATATTATTTCATCATCTAGTGAGGTAGCAATCGTCAAAGATTCCTTCATCATCCACTGAGGTAGCAATCGTCAAAGATTCCTTCATCATATATTGAGGTGGCAATCGTCAAAGATTCCTTCATCATCTAGTGAGGTAGAAATCATCAAATATTCCTTCATCATCCACTGAGGTAGCAATCGTCAAAGATTCCTTCATCATCCATTGAGGTAGAAATCTTCTTAGATTCCTTCATCATCTATTGAGGTAGATGTGATACGGTGGGAGAGAAATGACTGTTTTTGGAATGCTGGTTCGCGTTTTACATTTGTTTTTGCAAAATGTCGCGGTAAGCAAGAGTCGCCACCGTCTTTTATTTTATCCAACAAGGAAAGGAAAAAAGCACAGAAAATTTCTTTTTTCGAGATGTTTCTCGGGTCCGGGGGGTAGATTATGGAAAGGGAAGGTGTTAGCGTCCTTTCTATTTGTGGTTATCCACGGGCTCTTAGGTACTTTCTCAAAGTGTTTTCAAAAATTTGCTTTTCTTTGTGTTTGTGGGTTTGAAGAAGTCTTTGTTTGAAAAGGAGTGTAAGTGTGAAAATTTGTTTTGTTTTGAAAGAGCAAGTACTTAAGAACAATCTACCTACTCGAAAAACGAATCAATCTGTGCTAATATCCTTTAGACAATGCCATCCCACTATTCATGAGTAGGTAGCATCGTCGTTGGAGTTTTAAGGGTCAATTCGATTAAGGGACGTGTGGTCACTAAAGCAATGTTAGGACGCCTTAGCAGTATCCCTAATATCTTAGATCATTTTTCCGAGGCAGCCGTTTCGAGGCAACTATGATATTTGGACAAGAGGGCAACCTCTAAAACTTCCTATACTCAATGACCACGTTCGAAGGCAACCAAGTGAGATGTACCCTAAGAGTGCATATGTGCGAGTGTGTTGTTTTTCAGTTAATCTTATCTTTGTACATGTCAATGGTTATCTATGTTGATTTTATGTTTAAACATTTGATCTTGTCATGCATTCCCTATTATCAAATATCTAACAGTTTATAAGTTGCGGAAATTAAATTGCGGAAATTAAAACTAACTATTACAAGGCATCGGGTATTTACATCGCCAAAAACAACCCTTGAAATTAAAATGCGGAAAACAAATAAAGCGATAAAAAATATTTAAAGTCCTAATTAAACTATTACATTCCGGGAAACAGATACAATATTGAAATCAAATGGATCGCGTGTGAGAAATTAAATCGGATGTGAGTTTTTTAGGGTTTTGACCCTTTTTTGAAAGAAAGTGATTTTTTTGGTTTATTTTTGAATTAAAAAGAAATAAACTAAGTTAATTAAATAAATTAATTAATTAATTAGAAAAAATATTTTTTTGGATTTTTGAGTATTTAAAGAAATAAAAATAAATTAATCAAAGTTAATAAAACCTAATTGTCTAAATTAATTTTAATTATTGCAAAAATGTTAAAAGTTATACCTAATTAACACTAAATTAATTGAATTAATATTTATTTACAAAAATAAAGTGCTGAATTTAATTTTAATAAATAAAATATATTTTTTGGTTTTTGATTTTATTAAGAAAAATATTAATTGGTTAGTGATTAAATAATAAAAATAATTAAACAAGATAAAGAAATAAAATAAAAAAAAGAAATAGAAATACTCAAAGGGGGTTTTGGGCCTGATTTGGGGGTGAGATTGGCAATTTCCATGGCCCAATAGTGCAAGCCTGCGCTGACTTTTCTGATCCAGTGGGCGTCCATTGACTCATCCCTATGGTGGATATTCAACCTGGGTCATCAGATTTGGCCTGGGGGCCATATGGCGCTTTTAAATTTGAGGTCCATGGTACATCACATGCTTGAGTTTGTACTGGAATTCCTGAAAGAAAATAATAACAAAGATATTGGGGACCTGGGATTCGAACCTAGGTCCTGTGAGACTTTGCACTAACACCTTCGCCACTGAACCAACGCCTTTTAATTGTTATCATAATGGACAATAATAATTATATGGAAAACATAATAATATGCCAGAAAAAATAAAAAAGCGCGAATATTTGAACTGCCCAATAGGAGGGAGGCACGTCTTCATCTTCTTCGCTGGAACCTGGATATTTACCTGCAGATTTATATCCGCAGCTAAATGCGCATGGTCATCCTAAAATCTATCCTAGGCCATGAAAATCAATTCCAAGATCATAGTCATGATCGTCTAGGCCTCTTGAGCATGTCTATGTCCATTAATGGCCTCAATTTTTCCTGCAAATAAAATGCCCAAAAACAAAGACCAAGAACCCTAGATTCGAGTATGGCACTACAGGTCATATAAACACAATTAAATAATGCAGAAAGTTTAGAAATTACTCAAGGATCATGAATATGTCAATGATTTGTCAAGACAATTCCAGTATGAGAGGTTGCGATTTCAAATGCAGGGCGGTCTTTCGAAGGACTTACAACCCGATTGAGAGGGTGTGAGGGCTTGCTTTTGATTGCTTCTGACTCAGTGATTGCCCAGCAGTGGAGTGGTGTTGAGATTTGGTTCTGAATTGGCCTCTAAACACGATTTCAGATTCACACTTTTTCCAAGTTTTCTCAAGTTTTGTTCTTGTGATTTTGCAGCCTCTAACCTCTCAAACTCGTGCCTCTCACTTGTATATGTATAAAGCAATGCATTAGGTCAAGTTTTATGGACTGAATCTTTGTGCATTAATGTTTTAGGATTTGATTTGATCCTCCATTGATAACTTTCCAAACTTGTCCAAAATCCAATATTTTTGTACATGAAAAGCTTGATACGGATTTGATCATGATCATGATGATAATTAAGACCTATCACAACCAAAAAGATCCTAAGTCATCAATATTTGGATTTTATTTGATTTAAATTGATTTAAAATGAATTAATTCAATAAAAAATCAAATAAAATAGAAAAATTAATAAATGGACACAAGGCTGAAGCTAGGACACGTGTGTAGTGTGACAAGATCAAATCAAGTGGAAAGAAATGGGCCCGTTTGACAAAAATTGAAGTTTTAGGGATAGTTGACTTTTGGAAATTTTGCAAAAATTCCCAACTTCAAAATTGCACAACTTCTTCAATTTTGAACTTTTGGAAGTGTTCTTGGACTCTTTGGAAATCTTGAGATGTCCTCTAACCAACCCTTTTGGTCTAATCTTATTTTGATATTCGATGCTCAAGTTATAAACTTTGGCAAAAAAGGTGTTTTTGTTGACTTTAAAAAATGACCTATAATGTCCAAATTTGTAACTTCTTGTGAGTGAATTTCTTGATCTTGGGGTATGAAATTGCATCCTCTTAAAAATGAGCTTTGGATGGGTCATTTCTCATAAAGTATGAGAAAGTTATGCTTGGTCAAAGTTGAGTTGACTTTTCCTACAGAACCCTAATTTAGCAACTTTTGAGTCTTGATGAATTTTGAGCAATCCTTGATGAATCATGATCAACCCTTGATCAAATGATTAAATATCCTTCAAAATGAGAATGTTGACAAAAAATCTTGAAGTTTGACTGTATATAGGTCACAGTTGACTTTTGCCCTAACACAGTCGATTTTTGGACCTCTTGAGCAATTGACTGAGCAAATTTCCTCTGCAAGGCTTGAAATTTGACATGGATGAAATTGAGAACATATTAGGACCTTGGGGAGCACTTGATGTCATTTGGATGCAAGGACCTTGATGCAACACAAAACCCTAATTTGAGATTGACTGCCTTAGGAGATGATTTGACTGTCCAACTCTTGAGCAATCTTGAGCCACTTGGAGATTATTCTTGCAATGTTTTGAGAAATATGGGAGGGCAAATTTTGGGGTACAACAGCTGCCCCTGTTCAATTTTCTTAAACCTGAGGATATAGATTGGCTTTCGGGCCTTTCGTGATCCGGAGGTGGAAGATGATTAAACACTAGAGTGCCCCGAAATTTGCACTCGCATGAAGTGGTATCAGCATTGTGATGTCGAGAATGGGCTTACAGATGCCATTTGGAGATTGTTGGTAGGTGGTCTGAACTTCGACTGGAATACGAATAAGAGAGATCTTATCGACGATCTGACTGAACCAGATGAGGTCTTGGATTAAATTTGACTGGATCGACATCAGAAAAATCTTCGAATCGATTTAACTGGACTAGACAAGAGTCTTGGAATAACTTCAACTGGAATACAAATCAGGGAGATCTTATCAATGATCTGACTGAACCAGAGGAGGTCTTGGATTAACTTTGACTGGATCGAAATCAGAAAAATCTTTAGGAATCGATTTAACTGGACCAGACAAGGTCTTGGAATAACTTTAACTGGATCGGCATCAGAAAAATCTTTAGGAATCGATTTAACTAGACCAGAGAAGGTCTTGGGTTAACTTTGACTGGATCGACATCAGAAAAATCTTTAGGAATCGATTTAACTGGACCAGACAAGGTCTTGGAATAACTTTAACTCGATCGACATCAGAAAAATCTTTAAGAATCGATTTAACTGGACTAGAGAAGGTCTTGGGTTAACTTTGACTGGATCGACATCAGAAAAATCTTTAGGAATCGATTTAACTGGACCAGAGAAGGTCTTGGGTTAACTTTGACTGGATCGGCATCAGAAAAATCTTTAGGAATCGATTTAACTGGACCAGAGAAGGTCTTGGAATAACTTTGACTGGATCGGCATCAGAAAAATCTTTAGGAATCAATTTAACTAGACCAGACAAGGTCTTGGGATAACTTTGACTGGATCGGCATTAGAAAAAATCTTTAGGGATTAATTTAACTGGACCAGAGAAGGTCTTGGGTTAACTTTGACTAGATCGGCATCAGAAAAATCTTTAGGAATCGATTTAACTGGACCAGACAAGGTCTTGGAATAACTTTGACTGGATCGGCATCAGAAAATCTTTAGGAATCAATTTAATTGGACCAGACAAGGTCTTGGGATAACTTTGACTGGATCGGCATCAGAAAAATCATTAGGAATCGATTTAACTGGACCAGACAAGGTCTTGGAATGACTTTAACTGGATGAGCATCATAAAAATCTTTAGGAATCGATTTAACTGGACCAGAGAAGGTCTTGGAATAACTTTGACTGGATCGGAATCAGAAAAATCTTTAGGAATCGATTTAACTGGACCAGACAAGGTCTTTGACATAGTTGAGAACTTAACTGCATCTTTCCTGAAAGGTAAAGGTCAGTCATATGCAATGCATGAGATGGATCAAGCAATGATGTTCTCAACATAAATGAGATTGTATGATATGATGCGTTTATGCATGTATCATGATGTATGGAAATGTAATGTTTTAGCTGGGGAAAATAAATCCCGGATAGATGCTGGAAACAGGAGATGAATTCTTCGTTTCCGCTGGGGATGATGAACGAAGATGATTGTGAGAATAAACTGCAGGAGAGTCTAACTCTGTTGGGGAATAAACTGATGAGGAGATTACTCTGTGGTGAAGAGATGCTCTACTGAGGATTCCACTGATAAACTCCGCCGGGGATGGATTACCGTTGCTGGTGATACTGAATTTGTTGAGGAATGAATTCCTGTTTGTGAAAGGAAAGAAATTCGCTGGGGATGATCTTTCAGTTGCGACTTGCCGGGGATAACCCTGTTAGACTTTTGTGGGGATAATCCTCTGGATTCTGTTTGAGAATGATCCTTTGAACTTGGCTGGGGAGATTTATTTTCGTACTCCGTTGGGGATAAACTTCCAGAGTCTTACTGGGGATGATGATTCAACTCCGTTGGGGAAGCTTTTTTCAGACCGTGCTGGGAAAATTTTGAATCCATTGGGGGTATCTTGTATTCTGCCGGGGAAAATTCTTATACTCTGCTAGGGAAAATTAAGTCTGCCGGGGATATCAAGCCTCTTTAGTGCTGATGGTAGATCAACTTTGCTTGGGGAGAGTTATTGATTTATTCATAGTTGCAAGTCTCAGCTGGAAGAGCTACCATTACTGTCTTACTCTGTGGGGAGTGAAGGTATCTTAGCCATATTCTTCAGCTGAATATACCTTTGTACCTGGTGGACAGAGCAACTGTACAGTTCGGACAATTCTTATTTCCCCTGTTTCTGCTATTACCAGCAATTCATCTTTTGTTTCGCATGTAAATATTCATGAGCAGCAATTAATGCATATATCAAAATGAACATTGGACGTTCTTTGCAAAACAAAACAGATAAAGGTAAAAAGTTTGAAATTTCTGAAAATGAATTGTATTGATTTTGAAGTTTGGCCTGTAAATAAGCGTTTTTGTACAAGAGGCTGACGTCCTAGTAAGAGAACACCGCCGAACAAATAGAATTTATACAATGTGTGAAAAGAAAACAAAACAGCTATGTGAATAATCCCACTGGGTTCCAACTTTGCTATTGCCTTTATATCCTCAAACATCTCATCACTTTGCTACTTGGTTGAAGGTAGATCAGATTGATTAGTGTCGTCTGAGCTTGATAGTTGATACCGAAATCAGGATTCAAGGTGATCCAATGAGACATAGTGTTACGCTTTGATCCCTAATTTTTGCCTGGACCGCCCTTTCGGGTTTTCAGCCCACCGGGATACCCATTTTTGCCCAAGCCGCCTTTTCAGGTTTTCGACTTGCCGGGTGTACAGATTTTTTTCATTTTCATCCCTTATTTTTTCCCGAACCCTTTTGGTTCGCCAGGAAGCCCTTATTTTTTCCTAGGCCAGTCGACCTAGCGGGTCTTTGATTATGCGTAGTATCTTTTCACTATGTCTGCATTGACGGGGTGAGGAAGGTCGTCACCATCCATGGTGGTTAGAATCATAGCTCCTCCTGAGAAAATGTTCTTAACCGCAAATGGCCCTTCATAAGTAGGGGTCCATTTTCCCCTGGGATCACCTTGAGGTAAGATGATACGCTTGATAACCAGATCGCCAACTTGATACTCTTGTCATCTAACTTTCTTGTTAAATGCCTTGATCATCCGTTTTTGGTACGTCTGACCATGACAAATAGCAGTAAGTCTCTTTTCGTCGATTAGGTTCAGCTGATCAAGCCGGGTCTGAATCCAGACATCTTCACTCAAACCTGCATCCTTCATGATTCGGAGAGAGGGTATCTGAACTTTGATGGGCAAGACTGCCTCCATGCCATAAACCAAGGAATAGGGTGTTGCCCCTGTTGACGTCCGTGCTGAGGTACGGTACCCATGAAGAGAAAATGGTAACATCTCGTGCCAGTCTTTCTATGTCACTGTCATCTTCTGCACAATCTTCTTAATGTTCTTATTAGCTGCTTCGACAGCCCCATTCATCTTCGGCCGGTAAGGAGAAGAGTTATGATGTTGTATCTTGAATTGATCGCAGAGCTTGATGATCATCTTGTTGTTGAGATTTGTACCATTGTCTGTAATGATCCTTTCTGGTACACCATATCGACAGATCAGATTATGTCGAATGAACCTTGCCACGACGTTCTTGGTTACAGTAGCAAAGGAAGCTGCTTCAACCCACTTCGTAAAGTAATCGATTTCTACCAAGATGAAACGATTCCCGTTGGATGCCGTAGGTCTGATCTCGCCGATCATATCAATGCCCCACATTGCAAAAGGCCAAGGTGCCATCAAGACGTTCAGAGGGACTGGAGGTATGTGCACCTTATCAACATAGACTTGGCACTTGTGACATGTCCGAGAATGCTGATAACAGTCAGCTTCCATTGTGGACCAATAATATCCTGCCCGAAGGATTTTCTTTGCCATGGTGTGTCCACTGGAATGAGTTCCGAAAGTACCTTCATGTAACTTTGTCATGATCCTTTCTGCTTCATTCTTATCCACACAACGCAGTAAAGTCAAATCATGGTTACGCTTGTAAAGGATGCCATTGATGATGAAGAACTTCGCCGCGAACCTTCTCAGAAACTTTTTGTCATTAACAGATGCACCCTCGGGGTACTCCTGAGTTTCAAGATACCTCTTCACCTCATGAAACCAGGGTTTATCTTCTACCTCTTCAGTCTCAATATCACAGCAATGTGCAGGTTCGTCCAATCTTTCAATGATAATCCGGGGAGCTTTGTTGTCCCAATTGACTTTGAACATAGAAGACATCGTAGCCAGCGCGTCCGCCAACTGATTATCCTCTCTAGGGAAGTTTTCAAAGGTTATCTCCTCGAAATGGGGAAGCAATGTCAACACATACTCCTTGTAAGGAATAAGGTTCGGGTGTTTCGTATCCCACTCTCCTTTGATCTGACTGATCATGAGAGCGGAATTTCCGAAGACACTTAGAAACTTAATCCTTAGGTCAATTGCTGCTCGAAGACCCATAATGCATGCTTCATACTCCGCCATATTGTTGGTGCAGTTGAAACATAGTCGGGCGGTGAACGGAGTATGAGAGCCTTTAGGAGATATGATCACGGCGCCAATGCCATTACCCAAAGTGTTTGAAGCTCCATCAAAGTACATAGACCATCGGGATCCTTCCTCAGGTCCTTCATCTGGTCCAGGTGTCTCACAGTCAGTTACTAGCATGATATTCTCATCAGGGAATTCAAAGTTCATAGACTGGTAATCATCCACTGCTTGATGTGCCAAATGGTCTGTCAACACACTTCCCTTGATTGCCTTTTGGGTCGTATACTGGATGTCGTACTCAGTCAATATCATCTTCCATCTTGCTATTCTTCCGGACAGGGCAGGCTTCTCGAAGATATACTTGATTGGATCCATCTTTGATATCAACAGAGTAGTGTGAGTCATCATATACTGTCTCAACCGACGAGCAGCCCATGCCAAAGCGCAGCAAGTTTTCTCGAGCAGTGAGTATCGGGTCTCACAGTCGGTAAACGTTTTGCTAAGGTAATAAATAGCATGCTCTTTTCGGCCAGACTCGTCATGTTGACCCAACACACACCCTATTGAGTTGTCGAGTACTGTCAAGTATAAGATTAAAGGTCTCCCTTCAACTGTAGGCATCAGAATAGGTGGCTCCTGGAGATACTCTTTGATCCTTTCGAAAGCGGCCTGACATTCATCATTCCACCGTACTACTTGATCTTTCTTCAGTAGCTTGAAGATTGGCTCACAAGTAGCAGTTAGGTGCAAGATGAATCAGGCAATGTAGTTCAGTCGTCCCAGAAAGCCTCTGACTTCTTTCTCTATTCTGGGAGCTGGCATCTCCTGTATAGCTTTCACTTTTGCAGGATCCACTTGAATACCTTTGTCGCTTATGACGAAACCTAGCAGCTTACCAGATCTTACCCCGAAGGTGCACTTGTTCGGGTTTAACCTCAGCTTGTACAACTTCAACCTATCAAATAGTTTCTGCAGATGGTCAAGGTGTTCCTCCTCAGTTTGGGACCTTGCAATCATATCTTCGACGTATACTTCAATCTCATGATGGATCATGTCATGAAACAAAGCGACCATGGCACGCTGATACGTTGCCCCAGCATTTTTCATTCCAAAAGGCATGACCTTGTAGCAAAAGGTACCCCACTGAGTAACAAAAGTTGTCTTCTCCATGTCTTCAGGAGCCATTTTTATCTGATTATAACCAGAGAAACCATCCATAAAGGAGAATACCTTATGCTGAGCGGTGTTGTCAACCAGAACGTCGATATAAGGTAGAGGGAAGTCATCCTTGGGGCTCGCCCTGTTCAGATCCCTATAGTCAACACACATTCGAACCTTACCATCCTTCTTCGATACAGGACCACGTTGGCCACCCACTGAGGGTAAGAAGTAACTGCTAGAAAACCGGCGTCAAACTGCTTCATAACTTCAGCCTTGATTTTCTCAGACATCTCTGGGCGCATTCGGCGGACCTTCTGTTTTACTGGAGGACAGTCTTCCTTGGTAGGCAGGCGGTGAACCACAATATCAGTATCCAACCCAGGCATATCTTCGTAAGACCAGGCAAATATCTCAACATAGTCATGCAACATCTGAATCAACCGTTGCTTCACACTAAGCTCCAGATTTGCACTGATCTTAACTTCTTTCTTGTTTGTATCTGTACCCAGATTCACTGATTCCACCGGCTCTTCGTGTGGCTGTATAGCCCTCTCTTCTAGAAGTAGCAGTCTTGCAAGTTCAACAGGCACTTCTCAATCGTCTTCACCTTCGTCTTCGGCTAAGTTGATCGGATTTTCGAAGTCATAACTGGAAGTAGTAGAGTCGTTACCAATGAGATCCAGAGTGGATGTGGACCTGTATATGTGAGTGTGTGTAAAATAGCTGTTTTGCAATATATAATAAAAGAAAAACAAGGATCTCAAAATTTGAAATGCAAGAACGTCCAATGCTTTTATTAATGATATATGAAAATGACACACATAAAGCCCTCACAAGTGAAGCCACAGTGCCCCGGGTAAGACACCGGGCCATAAAGTTTTAAAACATTATCTATTACATATTCAAAACAAAAAGTTTCATTACTGAGTAACAAAAGAAATATGGATGAAGTCCTTTGCTGTCCAGTTGCTTGGTCCACCGTCGGTCATAGGATAGATCCAACTATTGAACTCAGACTCTTCCACATCGTCTTCAATGGCATTCACTCCCGAGTTGCTGATGAACACGGGAGGTCTTTCGATCCGTGCATTTCGAATAGCCCTTTGAGCTTCTGCAGTTAAACCCAAACCAAACTTGTCAGTCTTTTGTGTAACATCAGGGAGTCGGCCCTAATTTGCACACCCACCTTTCTCGACAACAGCCCGGGCATCCTTAAAGGAAGCCATATCATAGGAGAATCCTCAACAACAGTCTCAGCTGACGCCAGTGTCTGGGGATCCTCTTCAAAATGCTGGAATGGAGTCTCAATGAACTCCCCATCCATCTCTACATATCGGAAAGAGTTGAGGTGGCTAACCATGTACTCTTCCTCTCCTTGCACTGTCACAATCTTCCCTTTGACCGGGTACTTCAGCTTCTGGTGGAGCGTTGAGGTTACGGCCCCAGCTTTGTGGATCCATGGACGACCTAGAAAACAAGAATAAGATGGCCGAATGTCCATCACATAGAACGTAGAGTTGAAGACCTGAGAACCAACCTTAATCGGGATATCAACCTCTCCATGTACCATTCTCTTAGACCCATCAAAGGCCTTAACAACAATGTTACTTGGTTTCAGCTCCAACCCTTCACAGTCCAACCGGTCTAGAGCTTTCTTAGGCAAAACATTCAATGAGGAACCAGTATCCACCAATACATGTGCAAGAGTAGTGCCCCTGCATTTAATGGAGACATGCAGGGCATCGTTGTGATTCTTACCCTTAGCAGTTAAGTCGGCGTCAAAGAAACCCAACCCATTATTAGCAGTCATATTAGCCACGCAATCTGTAAACTGATCAGCTGACGTCTCTTGTGGTACGTGTGCGGTCTTCAGAAATGTAAGCAGAGCCTTGGCATGGGCCTCTGAGCATAGCAACAGTGACAACATAGAAATCTTGGACGGGGTTTGCCCCAACTTCTCAACTACAATTTAGTTACTCTTTTTGATGATCTTCAGAATCTCTTCCATCTCTTGTTTAGAAGCTTCAACAGTAATCGTCTTCGGTTCCTCCGTCTGGGCAAGCTCACTGGTGATCCCTTTGCCCCGAGTGTCAGAGGACTCGGAAACAGGGGTAAGAATAGGAACTTAAACAGGAATAGTAGCAGGTACACTGGCAGGTGTAATAACAACGGGTTTCCAGGAAGTTGGTGGAGAGATATCAGGTGAGAAAATTCTTCCGCTGCGGGTGACTTTAGCAGGTCCAACAATATTGCTGATGTCAGTATCAGCATCCAACTCTTGTTTAACTCCATGAAAATAAACATCAGCCCCATAGTGCCAAGGGACAGCTTTATCAGAGGTGTAGGGGATAGGCCCAGGAACAGTGATGACCAATGGTGCGGTTCTTGGAACAGATGTAATTCTAACAGGCTTCCTCGAGGGAGCCTTGGAAGAATTGTCGAAAATGGTGATAATGGCAACTTCTTCAGTATGAATTAAAGGAACAATAGTCTTCTCGAACAAAATTTCTTTACTATCCATCAGGCGTTGGACACCTGACTTCAAAAGATGGCAACCAGTCGGTAGGGCAGAACACATACGGCAACCTTCGTTACAACCCGGAAATAAACTGGCTAGCAAAAGGTTCTTCTTCACAGTCATCAAAGGGGTAACAATATCATTCACAGAAACCACAAACGAGTCTTCTTCTATAGCATTTACTCCATGCTTGGGCATAGGAGCAGTCATAGCATTAGGTCTTTCGGGCGCCTCGAACTCAATCTCCTTAGCATCAATTAAGTCATGTATCTTATTGTTCAAAGACCAACAATCATTTGTATTATGCCCCGGGCTATCAGAGTGATAAGCACAGCGGGAATTAGGGTTGTACTTTGGTGATGTGATATTTGGATTCTCCGGGGCTTCCCTTGGAATCACCAGATTGGTTTTCAATCATTGCGGCAGAATCTGAGACAAAGTCATGCTGAGACGGGTGTATTTCCTTCGAGGTCTCTCGTCCTTTTGTTGATTATTGTGCTGAGGAGCACCAGTAGGTCTTGAAATAACAACCGCATTAACAACTTGGCGGTGTTCAGGTCTATTCTGTCTTTTCGAACTGTACCAGCCTTAATACTAGCCTCAATCCTCTCACCGGTCATAATTAACTCTGTAAACCCAGGCGAAGAGCTTCCAATGAGGTGGTTGAAAAATGGACCAGACAAGGTCCCCAGAAACATATCCACAAGCTCCCGATCAGCCAAGGGTGGTTGCACTCTCCCGGCGAGGTCCCTCCACTTCTGAGCATAATCTTTGAATCCTTCACCCGTTCCCGTTGACATACCCTGGAGTTGGGTACGCGTGGGAGCAAGGTCGGAATTGTATTGATACTGCCTGTAGAAAGCAGTAGCCAAATCTTCTCAACTGCGGATACTGGCTCCGTCTAACTGGTAGAACCATTCAAGCTGAGTCCCTGAGAGACTGTCTTGAAAGAAGTGGATCCATAGGTTCTTATCAGCGGTGTGTTAAAACATAGTTTGATTCTACAACCCTTAATTAGAGTTTTGATGATAACAAAATACAAAGAATAAATAAATTGTAAGATTTATATATATGAAAAATATGCTTCTTAAAATTATGTTCTGTATATACAGAAGTTCTGATGGAATCAGCATCAGCATCAGAAGCATCAGAAGATCAGTAACATGTACTACACGCTGAAGCTACCAGATCATACGCTGAAGCTTGATGACCAGAATCTGCGCATAAACATATACACTCTGACTCTGATCAAAGATCTCTACCAAGTCATCAGCACTCTGAAGCGTTATCATAAGTTAAAGCAAAGAACACTCTGAAGCGCTACCATAAGCAAAGAAGACTCTGAAGCGTTATTAAGCATTCAAGACAGAATTAATTACCAACGGCTTTAATCATACAAGATCTCCTTCAAAAGGAAAGTACGTTATTATCAGTAAAAGTGCTTTATGGACAACGTATCTTTGCCTTGGCTATATAAACAAGTCTTTGTGAGAAAAGACGCACGCATGCACTCACACATTTTTGGCTAAGCTTTCAAAACCACGCTTACTCAAACGCTTTAGCAAATTCAGTTTTTCTCAAAGCTTAAATTGTGTATTATCACAGTTGTGATATATAATTTTACTTAGAAAACATTAAACACATTCTTGTTCAATTATTTGTAAGAGATTTCCTTGAGATAAACCAGTCTGTGGTTATACTCAAGAAGGCTTTAATAGTTGTTAAAGTAGGTGTTGTAATCCTTTGAATATAGTGGATTAAGACCTTGTTGGAGAGAGAGGCGAAATCACCTTGACGGGTGGACTGGAGTAGTTTGAGATCAAACGAACCAGGATAAAAATACTATGTTGTCTAAGCATTTGATTTAAGTTTTACAATTCAACCCCCCTTTCTTGTGTTTTTCACATCTTCACGGTGTACGGTTTTATCTTCCTTACATATGACCGGAGGTGCAGCTTCGGACAAGAAACTCCGTCATACTTAGAAAAGGTTGGTGCCTTGAATTTGTGGAGAATTACCATCCCAGATGATAGACCCATATCACCGAAGTCCAGACCAGGCACTTTCTGAACTTCCATCACACTTAACCGGTCTTCCAGTTGTTTGTATCTATCCTCAGCAGGAGGATACTGGTCTTCATCGAAGTCTATCTCATTGTCGGAGACCACAGGGCTAGGAGCCCTTCTTTACTCTTGACTGTCTTTCCCTCTAGATGAGGTGGTCAAATCAACTTCATCCCGTAGCCTGTTTCCGAACCTGTGACCTGTGTTGAACAAGACTGTCCTCTTCTTCTTCTTCTTCTTCTCTTTCAGAATCAGGGTCTTCAGATCTTGCTGACCCTTAGCTAGATTCATGAACAACTCTTGGAATTGGGCATTCTGAGCCTGTAGGGCCTTGATGGCTTGCTCAGTTGAAGGTTCAGCAGACATGATGAGTGCTGAAATAAACAGTGAAGAAGATAAGAGACCTGTAATGGGTACCTGTTATGGAGTGCATGGGATGAAATGCAAATGACATGATTTCAAAGACAACCGGGAGATTCAAATTTGTAAATAAGAAATGAAACACACTTTTATTAGATAAACTTTTGAAATTTGAATTGTTCAACAAATTGTCCTTAAGGCGTTACAAGAATGGAAATACTGAAAAGGAAATAAAACTGGAAAGGGAATAATCAAAGGACAATCAGTGCTCCCATGGTCTCTTCTTGTCGGTGCAGACATAGTCATTGAGAATCCGCTCGTTCTCTAGCTGCTTAGTCAACCTCTGGATCTTCTGCTCTTGCTCGTTGAACTTCTCTCGGTAAGCATCCCATTCTTCTCTCAGCTGCATCCAAGACCTTTTCAATGCCCCAATGTCAGTGGGCATGTAAGGATGTAGGATGGTAGGAAGAACCCCCTCTTCATTAGCAACTTCAACAATGATAGGTTGGACGTCTTCATATGGCATGCCCAGCTTCTGGGCACGGATACGGACCTATCTGAGATATGGCCCCATTGGAAGGGAAGTCTTTGGACCCAGCTCATGTGGATCAGATCTGTGAACTCTATCCCAAGCCCTTATGAATCTTCGGCGTTGCTCGTTGCTATCCCCTTGAAAATTCAAAGATGATACTAGGCATTAGCAGCTCATGAGGTCCTTCTCTTCTGGCTCGCCCAAACTGAAGTAAGGCCAAGCCCGGGTTGTAAGAAATTCCTCTATGGGTTCCTATCAGTGGAACATTGGGGTACTCCCCACAACGATCAATAATAGCCACGTCGTCCATACCCTTAAGAGTCCAAATGATGTCACTGTGAGAGAGAGACATCACCCTATAGGCCCAGCCCATGCCTTCTTTGTTCTTCAGCACTGACTTGGGGAGGTGTGAAATAAACCACCTCGCCAATAATGGAACACAGCACATCAAGGTTCCACGCTTTCGGGAAATACGAGCATAAAGCTGATGAAGAATGTCACCCAAGAGAGTGAGTACAGGATTACGAGAGATGAAGATTTTCACCGCATTCACATCAACAAAGGAGTCAGATTTCGGAAACAATACCAAGCCATATATCAAAAGAGCCAGAATATCCTCGAATGCCTTGAAGTCTAGACCATCCCAGAAATAGTTAGTGTTGCACCCCAAAATTTTCCCTCCCATATTCTCCAAGAAATTGCCAAGTCAAGTCACAAAATTCCCCAAGGGATGTGCAGCTCAACAGTCTCCTATACAGTCAAAATTAGGGTTTGTGTCCTGATCAAGAAAAGGAAGTTTTCAAAGGCCCAATCAAGTCTCATATGCCTACAAATGTGGTCAAGCATCCTCATACCAAGTTTCAAGGCATTCAGCTCAAAATTGCACAGTCAAAACCCTAAATTGCACTACAGTCAACTATAGGGGCAAAATGGTCATTTGACAGTCAAAAGTTCAAATTTTTGGTCAACATATCATTTTGAAGCCACAAACATCATTTGATCAATGCTTGATCATGATTCTCAAAATTTGGCTCAGAAATCATCAAAGATGCAAAAGTTACTATATTTGGACAGCTGAAAAAGTCAACTGAAATTGACCAGGGCATAACTTTCACATGGATTATCAGAAAAATTCCATCCAAAGCTCATTTTGAAGAGAAAGACATTTCCTACAATTCATCTTCATATTCCAAGTCCAAGAAATGCTCTCACAAAAAGTTATCAATTTCAACATTATAGGTCATTTTCAAAAGTCAACAAAAAGGGACTTTAAGTCAAAGGCCATAACTTGAGATTGGTAAATCAAAATGACATGATACCAAAGGCATTGGTTAGAGGACTCAAAGACCTTTCCAAAATGTCCAAGAACATGTGAAAAGCTCAAAAATTGAGCAAGTTATGCCTTGTGGAAGTTGGGAAATTTTTAGGAATTGTGAAAAGTCAACATTGATGCAAATGATTCAAAATTGCTAATGGGCCCATTTTTCTTCCATGATTCATCATTCTAAACATGTGCACGACCATTTGGCCCAAAGGGAATTATTTTCTCATTTTTTATTTATTTATTTGAATTTATATTAATATTAATTCATTTAAATCATTTAAATATATGAAAAATATCTACTTTGACCTAATAAATCTTTTCATGCATGCTTTAGCCTCTATAATTCGTGCAGATCCCAACATGGAAAGATTTGGTTCAATTTGAGCATGATTGAGCAAAATACACATGGAAAAGATATGGAAGATCCTTAAGGAAATCAAATATTCAAAACAATAAATTCCAAGAGATTTGATCCATGTTTTTGACCTAATTGCCTCACTACAAAGGCCTGAATACAAACCTAATGAAAAAACACTCAAAGCTGCGCTCAAGAACAGGTTACAAACTTGAAAATTTTCCATAAAAACTAAAAACTGAAAAGCACTCTAGAGGTCGATTCAAAGCACCATTCTTGTCTCAATAGCTTCCTGAAACCTCATTGAACGTGCTCCAATCAAAAACAACCACAAAAGCTCCAGGAATTGGTACCTGTGACTCAAACTGTATAGCAAAAAATTCATAATCGTATATCATCGTTTAAGCATTTTTACAACATTCTATTCATGGCATCATGTTTGTTTTGAGCTTCTGAAACTAACCATTGTGTTTGATTGAATTTTTGCAAGCCATACGCGATTATGCCATAACTGCTTTTTAGGGTTTACAGAGTTTGAAAATTGGGGTTTCCCAAACCAAGTAAAATTAGGATTCCAGACCCATGCCATTGCAATCAACGCATCTGGACGAAGAGATCTTGACCTTCGCGATCAATTTATATACACCCTAGCGCTAGTCGCTATTTTTTCAAAAGCCTTCTAATGAAACGCCTGAAAAACGTTGCCTTTGTGTTTTGTTTACAGGGATGGTGAGGAAGAAGAAGCCGTGTCAAAACGTGATAGGCACATTTGAATTCTCGCGCGCTAATCCACTAATGCTTCGTTTTTCTATTATATTATTTGTTTGTTAATTATATTACAAAAGCGTGAATTGGCATAATTGGTTGGGGACAACGCTGGTAACCCTCGTGACCTGGGTTCAAGTCCCAGGTCTGAACAATTTCAAATATTGTTTTTCTATACTAATTCCTATGCAGCGTCAGTATTGATGTACACCATATGCCTCAACATCCAAAGAGCCACGCGTCTAACTGCTTCGAATCAACGGCATGGATCTGAAGAACACGTACACAAGAGTCAACGTACCAACATGTTGCACAAAAAAGTCAAAAGGACCTGAAGCTTTTGGGCCTGATTTCTTGGACCAACACCTCACTTTGGGGCCTGAACCCCCCCTGGTTTGCTTTTCTTTTCATATTTTATTCTTTAATTATTGTGTTATTTATTTTTATTGTTTTAATTAATTAATTTTCTTTTTTTACAAAATATAAAAACATCATAAAAAATCCAGAAAAAGATAAAAAATGTAATAATATTTATTTTAATTATTTTCATGAATGAATTGTATAATTGAATTTAGTATAATTAGGTTTTTTGCAATTTTAATTCTTTTTTTAATAAAATATAAAAAATATAGAATTTAGGTTTAATAACTTTTTATTCCTTTTTAATTTTATCTTTTTATCATAATACTTATTTATTTATTATTTTCATAATTAAAGTGTACATAAAAATAATTAGGTTTAAATTAGGTCAAATTTCAATATTTTCTTAATAACTAAAAAATAATTAGAATTAGGGTTTGACATTTTATTTTAGTTTTAACTAATTCTTTTTCTATTAAATCTTAAAAAACATAAAATACCAAAAAACATTTAATTTTAATTTTAAATTCCTTATTAATTTTAATTTTGCAAAAGGGTCCAACGCCCATATTTTTTAATTGTCTAATTTGCGCATTTATTTTATGTCGTTTATTATAATTATGTAATTCTCCCAAAGCGTTGTAACAATTTAACTTTTCGCACTTTTTCAATTTCGTTATTTATTTCCTGTCAAATCGGGTCCGGTTTAATTTTGGCGATGTGGACCCGCGCCGTTGTAATAGCTTTAGATTTACTTTTCTCGCAAATATCTTAACTGTTAAATATGCATGCAAGAATGAATGGACAAAATAAAATCAAGCGTAGATCACTTTAACATGACAAAAGACAAATATCAATGAAAACGACACACGAATCGCACACACCACCCCTAGGGTACGCCTCACTGTTGCCATGCCTCGAAAGGTGATCGTCGAGTAGAGGATGTCTTAGTAAGTCCTCATGATCCGGGAACCTGGCATGAGGGTAGCTTCTAAGGTGTCTTCCCATTGCTCCGGTGATCACCATGTCCCGAACCTCGAATTGACCCGAACACCTCCAACGGTGGTGCTACCTACCTCTCAATGGTGGGATGGCACTACTTTAAGGACATTTACACAGACGAATTCCTTAGGGTAGGTAGACGACTCATGGATACTTGCTCTCTTCAAAACAAATTGAAATCTTTTCACACCAACACTTTTCAAAAGCTTTCAAAGCAAATTTTTCAAACACTCTGACGTACGAGTCGAACTGAAATTTTTCAAAGAAACTTTTTAAAACCCACATTGAAAAGCAAGCAAACATTTTTGAAAACACAATGAGCAAGTATCTAAGAGCCCATGGATAACCATGGATAGAAAGGGTGCTAACACCTTCCCTTTCTATAATCTACCTCCCGAACCGAGAGCAATCTCTTTAAAGGAATTTTTCTGTGCTTTTGTCCTTTCCATTTGGAGAAAATAAAAGACGGTGGCGACTCTTGCTTCCGCGACATTTCGCGAACCAGCGTTAAACAGTCAGTTCCAGATCCACCGATCACAGAACTGGCGACTCTGCTGGGGACCCTTTATAAAGTGAGGTGTACCTTAGGGCTAGGTCATAACTGTGTTTTCAATTGTATTGCTTTGCTTGCTTTAAAATTGTGGGTTGCATCGGAGTTACATAGATCCTAACCCGGATCTGGGGATACCCTGTTTAGGTAGCATAAGCTGTGAGGGACCTGTCCGGCGTAGACCGACACGGGTGAAACAGTGGCTACGTTGGTGTGGCACCTTGGTCTGTACCGATATCCCTTGTGTCGCAACGAGGAGAATATGGGTCTTCTAAGGAGTCATTAAGCACCAACAGACCTTAGAACCTTAAATGACACAACTTGGCCATTAGAACAGTAGCAGTATGCTACGCCCATTGAGGCTAAACTCTCGTGATGGTTCTGGCCGCAAGAAAAGATTGCGATGCTGGAGTTATGACCGATTGAGGGTAGTCAATGATATTGGGATCCTCTAAGAACCCGGTTACTTTGATAGGACAGGTATGAACCAACCAACTGAAAGAGGGTAATACCTAGACCTCATACTGGCCTAAACTCTAAGGGCTTCTCTTGTGTGACTTGTGTGCCTTCGTACTTGACTATCTGCATGCTTGTTACCTGACACTTGTTTCTTGCAGGTCTTGGTTCGCAGTCCTTAATTAGGACTCATAACAGGGTCACTCACATTACCCCATACATACCATAACATCATACCATTGCATACATCTTAACCCATTTCAAGGATCTCAAGGGCTTGTGATGCAGGTCATGAGGAACCAACTGTCCAGCAAGGGGCAAAGGGGATTTATTTTCCTCCAGACAAGGTTGTCAGGGGCTATGACCCACTGGATATGGTGAGCCTTTGACCCTTGAAGAAGGACTCTCAACAACAGGAAGTTCCTTCAATCAAGTTACCGGTTTTCAACTCTAACAAGTTTCTCTGTTTACCCCGCGAGATCCTTGAAATCATTGCATGCATGCCATACATATCATTGCATAACAGGTATTCCTCTGCAGGTTACTTACCTTCTTCGCTATTTATTTCAGCCGATCGTCATGAATCCTGAATCATCAGCTGAGCAGTCTATCAAGGCCCTCCAGGCTCAGAATGCCCAATTCCAAGGGCTAATCATGAACTTGACCCAGGGGCAGCAAGATCTGAAGGCTCTGCTCTTGAAGAAGGAAAAGAAGAAGAAGAGGACTGTCTTGTTCAGCCCTAGACGCAGATCTGGGAACACCCTGCAGGACCAAGATGAGAGGACAACTCCATCTGTGGGGAAAAGTAGTCATCAAGAAGAAAGGATTCCCAGCCCAGTGGTCTCCGACAATGAGACAGATTTCAATGATGAACAGTACCCTCCGGCTGAGGACAGGTACAAACAGTTGGAAGACCGGCTCAGTGCTATGGAGATACAAAAAGTGCCCGGCTTGGACTTCGAGGATCTAGGTCTGTCTTCTGGGGTAGTGATCCCGCGCAAATTCAAGGTACCCGCCTTTGCTAAATACGATGGGGCATCCTGTCCTAAGTTGCATCTCAGGGCTTATACAAGGAGGATCCAGCCCTATACAGCTGACAAAAACTTATGGATCCATTTCTTCCAAGAGAGTCTTTCAGGGGCTCAGCTCGAGTGGTTCTATCAACTGAATGGAGCCAACATCCGTACCTGGGAAGATTTAGCCACTGCTTTCTACAAGCATTACCAGTACAATGCCGACCTTGCTCCCACACGCACTCAGCTTCAGGGAATGTCTATAGGTGCAGGCGAAGGTTTCAAAGAGTATGCACAGAAATGGAGAGACCTTGCTGGAAGGGTACAACCTCCATTAACTGACAGGGAACTCGTTGATATGTTCTTGGGGACCCTATCCGGGCCGTTCTTCAACCACCTAATTGGCAATTCATCTGCTGGATTCACCGACCTCATCCTGACCGGCGAAAGAATTGAAGCTGGTATCAAGAGTGGGAAAATCCAAGAGGCCACACCTTCTGATATTCATAAAAAGCCTTACACGGGAAAGAAGGAATCTAATGCCGCATACAGTCAAAAGAGTCGCCGTGATCAACATGCAGGGGCAGTCATGATCTCTGGTTCTGCACCACGCCGCCAACCACAAAGGGGAAACCAGCAAAGGCTGGACGGGCCTAAAAGGCAGTTCACCAACATTAACATGCCATGGGCACAAGCATTGCAACACATGTTGAAGATGAACCTGATTGCAGTGATCAACCCTCCTGCCAATCCTAAGACCTCCTCTCCTAGCTACAATCCAGAAGGCAGATGCGCTTATCATTCCGATAGCCCGGGGCACGATACTGAGGACTGTTGGGCACTAAAGTACAAGATTCAGAACATGATCGACGCCAAAGAGATCGAGTTCGAGCCTGCCGAGACTCCCAACGTGATCACTGCTCCATTGCCCAAACATGGCTAGGATTGAGAAATTTTTTTGTTCATTTGAATTCAAGTTGTATTTCCCTTTCTTGTTCAGATAAACAATTATCATGTTAAACTCTTTTATTTCATGAATGCATTACACATGTCTGTCTTGATTTAATTATGTTTACTACGCTTAAAACTGCTTTCATATTTTTGCGATGATCAACTCTTAACCAAAAATTCTAAACCTCTTGAGGGAGGATGACGAAAACGATACCACAAGGTACAGTATGCTTTTGAACAGACCCCGCTGATGAGGTACAGGCATTGTTTCAATCCCTAAACACTGGAGTTATAAGGATGATAATCCCTCGTCAACCCCTCTGAGCCAAAGAAGTAGGAGTTTTTATTTTCGAAAATCAAAACCCTTAATCATAACCTGGGGCAGGGTAGTTCTCTCAGTTGATCCAAGTGCACAATGAATGGCACCAAATGAGTTTTTCAAAAACAAAAGACAGTGATGGTTCAGAACAATCATAAAGACAGGCAGTCATTATCAAAAACAAAAAAATCATAAAGCCCAAGAAGTCAAAACCTATAAAAAGGGACTTATGAAACTGGGGCATCCCGCTGACTGTAATTCCAAAAAGGAAGCAGCTCAGGCAAAAAAATAGGGATAACGAAATCAAAAAGAAAGAGGTCCTACAAACCCTCAACAAAAACAAAGGAATGACTGCCTATTCAAAATAAGTTATCAACATCTGAACCGTCATTGGAACATCAGAACAAAGACTCAAACAAGGTCTAACGCACGATCAACTGAGTTTAGGTTTGGAGAACATCACGAAGAGCGGGTGGGTACAAATAATTTGAGCCTTTATCCTTTGTTTCTTAAACCGTGAACCAGGCCACGATATAACCCTTAAAAGTCCTAGCTGAAGCATGGGTTAGTTCGAAAGCATACTGTTACGAAGGTATCCTGACTCCTGAAGGTTTGCTGTAAAATATTGAGTTGACATCGCACTGTATTACAAAAAATGCATTTCCAAAATTCAAGACAGACATAGACTTTTGCATTCTTAAAATAACCTTGTTTGCATATGACTATTTGTTTGAACAGCAGGGAAATTCGCACGATGAACACCTTGTGAACAGAAGTACCTCCAGTCAAGGGGCACAGTAGGAGCATTGCCCATTATCTGGGGCATGGCAAAATACTTCCAACAGGGGCAACTCCCTACATTCTGAGAGCGTGGACATAGTCGAAAAAATACTACGCACAATCAAAGACCTGCTAGGTTGACACACCTAGGCAAAAATAAGGGCTTCCCGGCGAACCAAAAGGGTTCGGGCAAAATGAAGGGATGAAATGAAAAAACATGTACACCCGGCAAGTCGAAAACCTGAAAAGGCGGCTTGAGCAAAAATGGGTATCCCGGTGGACTAAAAACCCGAAAGGGCGGTTCAGGCAAAAGTTAGGGATCCAAGCGTACGACTATGTTCCGGTATCTCGTCACTTGCCTACCCGAAGATTTGTCAATCACCCACACAGGTATCCTCTTCCCTCACCTCCGAAGCAGGGGCAATAATGAGTTATCCAGGCGATCCAATTGCTCTGTCAACCAAAGTACAAAGGACAAATCAACATAAGAATGATTACCATCTACCTTTACAAATTCCAGATCGTGGGCTAGCGTCCGAGACCAAACAGGACAATCATCCACTTAATCAAAATCATGCAACCCAACACCGGTTTCTTCTCAACCTTCAGACAAAATCATACACAGACTCCTCCTACACAAGATGACCTAACCCCGGTTCATCAAAAAGTTTTTACACAAACTTATCCAGGTAACCTAACCCCGGTTCCTCCAGAAGTCTCACATGGACCTATCTCAAGATGACCTAACCCCGGTTCATCAAGAAGTTTTTACACAAACTTATCCAGGTAACCTAACCCCGGTTCCTCCAGAAGTCTCACATGGACCTATCTCAAGATGACCTAACCCCGGTTCATCAAGAAGTTTTTACACAAACTTATCCAGGTAACCTAACCCCGGTTCCTCCAGAAGTCTCACATAGACCTATCTCAAGACGACCTAACCCCGGTTCATCAAGAAGTTTTTACACAAACTTATCCAGGTAACCTAACCCCGGTTCCTCCAGAAGTCTCACATGGACCTATCTCAAGATGACCTAACCCCGGTTCATCAAGAAGTTTTTACACAAACTTATCCAGGTAACCCAACCCCGGTTCCTCCAGAAGTCTCACATGGACCTATCTCAAGATGACCTAACCCCGGTTCATCAAGAAGTTTTTACACAAACTTATCCAGGTAACCTAACCCCGGTTCCCCCAGAAGTCTCACATGGACTCATCTCCAGTAACCTTACCCCGGTTCGTCAAGAAATCTCACATGGATTTACCCCAAGGTAACCTAACCCCGGTTCCTCCAGAAGTTTTACATGAAATTACCTCGCCAAGCAACCCTACACCGGTTCCCCCTATTCAAGATGCAGTTTTACATGGACTCGTCACCCGGACACCCTACACAGGTTCTCCCTTTCCAAGAACGCAGTTTTACACGAACTCGTCATCAAAGTACCCCTACACAGGTTCCTTCTCCATTTCAGATATAGTTTAACACGAACTCGTCATCAAAGTAACCCTACACAGGTTCCTTCTCCATTCCCGATGCGGTTTTACACGAGCTCATCAGCAGGCAATCTTACATATGTTCCCTCTTTCAACTTACAAAATTACAGTTCAAAATCTCCCCAGGAGAGTCCAATCCGGTTTCCCCAGGAAAGTTGGGATTCATATCCCCAAACAGTAAGCTTATCCCCAGTAGATTCTGGAAGCCTATCCCCTCGCAGAGCACGAACGCGTCGTCCGGCTTGATTTAAAGAGTTATTTCCTCAATAGGATATAACAGGGTTATCCTCATCCAAAAGCCACGGAAAGGTCGTCGTCAACGTAGTTCTTTCCTACCCCCAGCGAAGTCTATTCATACTTCCACAACAAGATATCCTCAACAAGCTATCAGCAATTCAGCAAAGCATCTCTATCCCCACAGAGTATCACTCCCCAGCATGGTCGCTAAAGTATTTTTCTCCCCGTAGAGTTTTCCATTTGCCAAGTTTATTCCGCAACGGAGTCGTCTTCTCCTACCGGTATTCTTGCAGTTATCATCCCCAGCGGAAGTAAAAGCTTATTCTCCGACATCAGCCCAAGATACGACTTCCCGGCACCCGTCAAGGATCTACTTTCCTAGACGAAAAACATATTCATAAAATATCACATACACCATTATAGCATGCATAGACGCATCATATCATACAAATCTCATTTATGTTGAGAACATCATTGCTTGATCCATATCATGCATTGCATATGACTGACCTTTACCTTTCAGGAAAGACGCAGTTAAAATGCTCAAACATATTTCAAAGCCTTCTCTAGTCCAGCTAAATCGACTCCCAACAGATTTTTCTGATAAAGACTCAGCAGAAGTTATGGTCCCCTCTCCAACAGTGTGTGAGATGACAATCCCTTTTCTTATGGTTCCCTCTCCGACGGTGTGTGAGGTAGTAATTCCTTCTTCAGATGTTTCCCTCTCCGACGATGAGCGTGAGGTGATAGTCTCTTATGGTCCCCTCTCCGGCAAGTGCGTGAGGTGGTAATTCCTTTTTCAAGATGTTTCCCTCTCCGACGATGAGCGTGAGGTGACAGTCTCCTATGGTCCCCTCTCCGGCAAGTGCGTGAGGTGGTAATTCCTTTTTCAGATGTTTCCCTCTCCGACGATGAGTGTGAGGTGATAGTCTCTTATGGTTCCCTCTCCGACGGTGTGTGAGGTGACAATTCCTTTTCCTATGATTCCCTCTCCGAAGGCGAGTGAGGTGATTCCCTTTCAGATTATAATGGTCTATGGTTCCCGTTCCGATATTGCAAAGATGGTAATTCCCGCCAAGATTTTTCTCAACGAGCGTTGTTGAAGTTAAAATCGCCCAAAGGTTCTCTTATCATTCATGCTAAGGCAGTAACCATCCCTGGTTCATTCATCATGTTTTGAAGCTCCAGACTCAGCTCCTGTAACCAGTCAGGACATATCTATGCCAAGCATCTAAAATCAGCTCCTGCAACGTGTCAGGTACTCATTTTTCTTTTGCAGGTATGCAGGTACTCGCTAAGGAATCTCCTACGTGATCAACATCCCGATGGCATCTATAAGCCCATCATCCTATCCATCAACCTCTAAATGGCATCTATAAGCCCATTCCACCATCACTGCTACTATGTGAGCGCAAATTTCTGGGCACTCTGGTGTTCAATCATCTTCTACCCTCGGATTACGAAAGGCACGTCAGCCAATCTGCATCCTCAGGTCTAAGAAGATTGAACAGGGGCAACTGTTGCACCCCAAAATTTGCCCTCCCATATTCTCCAAGAAATTGCCAAGTCAAGTCACAAAATTCCCCAAGGGATGTGCAGCTCAACAGTCTCCTATACAGTCAAAATTAGGGTTTGTGTCCTGATCAAGAAAAGGAAGTTTTCAAAGGCCCAATCAAGTCTCATATGCCTACAAATGTGGTCAAGCATCCTCATACCAAGTTTCAAGGCATTCAGCTCAAAATTGCACAGTCAAAACCCTAAATTGCACTACAGTCAACTGTAGGGGCAAAATGGTCATTTGACAGTCAAAAGTTCAAATTTTTGGTCAACATATCATTTTGAAGCCACAAACATCATTTGATCAATGCTTGATCATGATTCTCAAAATTTGGCTCAGAAATCATCAAAGATGCAAAAGTTACTATATTTGGACAGCTGAAAAAGTCAACTGAAATTGACCAGGGCATAACTTTCACATGGATTATCAGAAAACTTCCATCCAAAGCTCATTTTGAAGAGAAAGACATTTCCTACAATTCATCTTCATATTCCAAGTCCAAGAAATGCTCTCACAAAAAGTTATCAATTTCAACATTATAGGTCATTTTCAAAAGTCAACAAAAAGGGACTTTAAGTCAAAGGCCATAACTTGAGATTGGTAAATCAAAATGACATGAGACCAAAGGCATTGGTTATAGGAGTCAAAGAACTTTCCAAAATGTCCAAGAACATGTGAAAAGCTCAAAAATTGAGCAAGTTATGCCTTGTGGAAGTTGGGAAATTTTTAGGAATTGTGAAAAGTCAACATTGATGCAAATGATTCAAAATTGCTAATGGGCCCATTTTTCTTCCAAGATTCATCATTCTAAACATGTGCACGACCATTTGGCCCAAAGGGAAGTATTTTCTCATTTTTTATTTATTTATTTGAATTTATATTAATATTAATTCATTTAAATCATTTAAATATATGAAAAATATCTACTTTGACCTCATAAATCTTTTCATGCATGCTTTAGCCTCTATAATTCGTGCAGATCCCAACATGGAAAGATTTGGTTCAATTTGAGCATGATTGAGCAAAATACACATGGAAAAGATATGGAAGATCCTTAAGGAAATCAAATATTCAAAACAATAAATTCCAAGAGATTTGATCCATGTTTTTGACCTAATTGCCTCACTACAAAGGCCTGAATACAAACCTAATGAAAAAACACTCAAAGCTGCGCTCAAGAACAGGTTACAAACTTGAAAATTTTCCATAAAAACTCAAAACTGAAAAGCACTCTAGAGGTCGATTCAAAGCACCATTCTTGTCTCAATAGCTTCCTGAAACCTCACTGAACGTGCTCCAATCAAAAACAACCACAAAAGCTCCAGGAATTGGTACCTGTGACTCAAACTGTATAGCAAAAAATTCATAATCGTATATCATCGTTTAAGCATTTTTACAACATTCTATTCATGGCATCATGTTTGTTTTGAGCTTCTGAAACTAACCATTGTGTTTGATTGAATTTTTGCAAGCCATACGCGATTATGCCATAACTGCTTTTTAGGGTTTACAGAGTTTGAAAATTGGGGTTTCCCAAACCAAGTAAAATTAGGATTCCAGACCCATGCCATTGCAATCAACGCATCTGGACGAAGAGATCTTGACCTTCGCGATAAATTTATATACACCCTAGCGCTAGTCGCTATTTTTTCAAAAGCCTTCTAATGAAACGCCTGAAAAACGTTGCCTTTGTGTTTTGTTTACAGGGATGGTGAGGAAGAAGAAGCCGTGTCAAAACGTGATAGGCACATTTGAATTCTCGCGCGCTAATCCACTAATGCTTCGTTTTTCTATTATATTATTTGTTTGTTAATTATATTACAAAAGCGTGAATTGGCATAGTTGGTTGGGGACAACACTGGTAACCCTCGTGACCTGGGTTCAAGTCCCAGGTCTGAACAATTTCAAATATTGTTTTTCTATACTAATTCCTATGCAGCGTCAGTATTGATGTACACCATATGCCTCAACATCCAAAGAGCCACGCGTCTAACTGCTTCGAATCAACGGCATGGATCTGAAGAACACGTACACAAGAGTCAACGTACCAACATGTTGCACAAAAAAGTCAAAAGGACCTGAAGCTTTTGGGCCTGATTTCTTGGACCAACACCTCACTTTGGGGCCTGAACCCCCCCTGGTTTGCTTTTCTTTTCATATTTTATTCTTTAATTATTGTGTTATTTATTTTTATTGTTTTAATTAATTAATTTTCTTTTTTTACAAAATATAAAAACATCATAAAAAATCCAGAAAAAGATAAAAAATGTAATAATATTTATTTTAATTATTTTCATGAATGAATTGTATAATTGAATTTAGTATAATTAGGTTTTTTGCAATTTTAATTCTTTTTTTAATAAAATATAAAAAATATAGAATTTAGGTTTAATAACTTTTTATTCCTTTTTAATTTTCTCTTTTTATCATAATACTTATTTATTTATTATTTTCATAATTAAAGTGTACATAAAAATAATTAGGTTTAAATTAGGTCAAATTTCAATATTTTCTTAATAACTAAAAAATAATTAGAATTAGGGTTTGACATTTTATTTTAGTTTTAACTAATTCTTTTTCTATTAAATCTTAAAAAACATAAAATACCAAAAAACATTTAATTTTAATTTTAAATTCCTTATTAATTTTAATTTTGCAAAAGGGTCCAACGCCCATATTTTTTAATTGTCTAATTTGCGCATTTATTTTATGTCGTTTATTATAATTATGTAATTCTCCCAAAGCGTTGTAACAATTTAACTTTTCGCACTTTTTCAATTTCGTTATTTATTTCCTGTCAAATCGGGTCCGGTTTAATTTTGGCGATGTGGACCCGCGCCGTTGTAATAGCTTTAGATTTACTTTTCTCGCAAATATCTTAACTGTTAAATATGCATGCAAGAATGAATGGACAAAATAAAATCAAGCGTAGATCACTTTAACATGACAAAAGACAAATATCAATGAAAACGACACACGAATCGCACACACCACCCCTAGGGTACGCCTCACTGTTGCCATGCCTCGAAAGGTGATCGTCGAGTAGAGGATGTCTTAGTAAGTCCTCATGATCCGGGAACCTGGCATGAGGGTAGCTTCTAAGGTGTCTTCCCATTGCTCCGGTGATCACCATGTCCCGAACCTCGAATTGACCCGAACACCTCCAACGGTGGTGCTACCTACCTCTCAATGGTGGGATGGCACTACTTTAAGGACATTTACACAGACGAATTCCTTAGGGTAGGTAGACGACTCATGGATACTTGCTCTCTTCAAAACAAATTGAAATCTTTTCACACCAACACTTTTCAAAAGCTTTCAAAGCAAATTTTTCAAACACTCTGACGTACGAGTCGAACTGAAATTTTTCAAAGAAACTTTTTAAAACCCACATTGAAAAGCAAGCAAACATTTTTGAAAACACAATGAGCAAGTATCTAAGAGCCCATGGATAACCATGGATAGAAAGGGTGCTAACACCTTCCCTTTCTATAATCTACCTCCCGAACCGAGAGCAATCTCTTTAAAGGAATTTTTCTGTGCTTTTGTCCTTTCCATTTGGAGAAAATAAAAGACGGTGGCGACTCTTGCTTCCGCGACATTTCGCGAACCAGCGTTAAACAGTCAGTTCCAGATCCACCGATCACAGTTAGCCTTACCAACCAAAAACTTAGTCAGAAAGCCCTTTGCTCCACTTCTAGTTTCCCAATTAGCCATTACCTCATCCTTGGTCAAATGAAGGGCTGAAGCAATCTCTTCCGGCCTAAGGGTATTCTTCTAACCAGTAAACGGGGTCTGCTCCAGAATAGAGATACCGAGCAGATCAGAGAACTCTTCTAAGGTGGGAACCAACTGGTAGTCTTTAAAAGTAAAGAAATGGTACAATGGATCATAGAATTGGACCAAAACACTCATCATCTGCTCGTCCAATTTGGAGGTAACCAAACTGATAAGATACCCATGTCTCCTGATGAAGGAAGTAGTATCACGCATCTTTGCAATTAATTCTTTAAGCATGGTGGGAATCTGGACAAAGTTGATCCGGATGGTATTCCTACGCATAGGCATCATGACCTACAAAACAAAACAAAGATGAATCCCTCCTGTCTTTGAAATAGGTTAGTTCAATGCAAGATGCATGCAATGTTATGATGTCATGATGTCATGTTAGAAAGCACATCACAAGTATCCACAAATAGCAAACATGGTAAAGGCACACAAGTCACACAGAGAGCCCTTAGATTTCAGGTTGGCAAGGAGCTTAGGTACTACCCTCTTTCAGTTCAGATGGTTTAAACCTGTCCTAAAAATAGTAACCGAGTTCTAGAGGATCTCAATATCACTGACTACCCTCAATCGGTCATAATTCCAATTTAGTAACCTTTTCTTGCAGCCATAATCATCGCGAGAGTTTAGTCTCAATGAGTGTAGCATACTGCTACTGTTCTATGGCCAAGTTGGTCAATTTAAAGGTTCTAAGGTCAGTTGGTGCTTAATGACCCCTTAGATGACCCATATTCTCCTCGTTCCAACACAAGGGATATCGGTACAATCTAAAGTGCCACACCAACATAGCTACTGCTTCAACCGTATCGGTCTATGATGTACAGTTCCCTCACAGTTTATTGCTACTTACCTAAAGGGTATCCCCAGATCCGAGTTAGGATCTATTGTAACTCCGATACAAGCCCACAAATATAAATCATACAAAGCAAACAATTGAAAATACAATGATCTAATCTTAAGGTACACCCCACTTATAATAGTCCCTAGCAGAGTCGCCAGATCTATGATACGGTGGGAGAGAACTGACTGTTTTTGGAATACTGGTTCGCGTTTTGCGTTTGTTTTTGCAAAATGTCACGGTAAGCAAGAGTCGCCACCGTCTTTTATTTTATCCAACAAGGAAAGGAAAAAAGCACATAAAAATTCCTTTTTCGAGATGTTTCTCGGGTCCGGGGGGTAGATTATGGAAAGGGAAGGTGTTAGCATCATTTCTATCCGTGGTTATCCACGGGATCTTAGGTACTTGCTCAAAGTGTTTTCAAAAATTTGCTTTTCTTTGTGTTTGTGGGTTTGAAGAAGTCTTTGTTTGAAAAGGAGTGTAAGTGTGAAAATTTGTTTTGTTTTGAAAGAGCAAGTACTTAAGAACCATCTACCTACTCGAAAAAGGAATTAATCTGTGCTAATATCCTTTAGACAATTCCATCCCACTATTGATGAGTAGGTATCATCGTCGTTGGAGTTTTAAGGGTCAATTCGATTAAGGGACGTGTGGTCACTAAAGCAATGTTAGGACGCCTTAGCGGTAACCCTAATGTCTTATATCATTTTTCCGAGGCAACTATGATCTTTGGACAAGAGGGCGACCTCTAAAACTTCCTATACTCAATGACCACGTTTGAAGGCAACCAAGTGAGATGTACCCTAAGAGTGCGCATGTGCGAGTGTGTTGTTTTTCAGTTAATCTTATCTTTGTACATGTCAATGGTTATCTATGTTGATTTTATGTTTAAACATTTGATCTTGTCATGCATTCCCTATTATCAAACATCTAACAGTTTATAAGTTGCGGAAATTAAATTGCGGAAATTAAAACTAACTATTACAAGGCGTCGGGTATTTACATCGCCAAAAACAACCCTTGAAATTAAAATGCGGAAAACAAATAAAGCGATAAAAAATATTTAAAGTCCTAATTAAACTATTACATTCTGAGAAACAGATACAATATTGAAATCAAATGGATTGCTTGCGAGAAATTAAATCGGATGCGAGTTTTTTAGGGTTTTGACCCTTTTTTGAAAGAAAGTGATTTTTTTGGTTTATTTTTGAATTAAAAAGAAATAAACTAATTTAATTAAATTAATTAATTAATTAATTAGAAAAAAGATTTTTTTGGATTTTTGAGTATTTAAAGAAATAAAAATAAATTAATCAAAGTTAATAAAACCTAATTGTCTAAATTAATTTTAATTATTGCAAAAATGTTAAAAGTTATACCTAATTAACACTAAATTAATTGAATTAATATTTATTTACAAAAATAAAGTGCTGAATTTAATTTTAATAAATAAAATATATTTTTTTGGTTTTTGATTTTATTAAGAAAAAGATTAATTGGTTAGTGATTAAATAATAAAAATAATTAAACAAGATAAAGAAATAAAATAAAAAAAAGAAATAGAAATACTCAAAGGGGGTTTTGGGCCTGATTTTGGGGTGAGATTGGCAATTTCCATGGCCCAATAGTGCAAGCCTGCGCTGACTTTTCTGATCTAGTGGGCGTCAATTGACTCATCCCTATGGTGGATATTCAACATGGGTCATCAGATTTGGCCTGGGGGCCATCTGGCGCTTTGAAATTTGAGGTCCATGGTACATCACATGCTTGAGTTTGTACTGGAATTCCTGAAAGAAAATAATAACAAAGATATTGGGGACCTAGGATTCGAACCCAGGTCCTGTGAGACTTTGCACATACACCTTCGCCACTGAACCAACGCCTTTTAATTGTTATCATAATGGACAACAATAATTATATGGAAAACATAATAATATGCCAGAAAAAATAAAAAAAAATGCGCGAACATTTGAACTGCCCAATAGGAGGGAGGCACGTCTTCATCTTCTTCGTTGGAACCTGGATATTTACCTGTGGATTTATATCCGCAGCTAAATGCGCATGGTCATCCTAAAATCTATCCTAGGCCATGAAAATCAATTCCAAGACCATAGTCATGATCGTCTAGGCCTCCTGAGCATGTCTATATCCATTAATGGCCCCAATTTTTCCTGCAAATAAAACACCCAAAAACAAAGACCAAGAACCCTAGATCCGGGTATGGCACTACAGGTCATATAAACACAATTAAATAATGCAGAAAGTTTAGAAATTACTCAAGGATCATGAATATGTCAATGATTTATCGAGACAATGCCAGAATGAGAGGTTACGATTTCAAATGTAGGGCGGTCTTTTGAAGGACTTACAGCGCGATTGAGAGGGTGTGAGGGCTTGCTTTTGATTGCTTCTGACTCAGTGATTTCCCAGTAGTGGAGTGGTGTTGAGATTTGGTTCTGAATTGGCCTCTAAACACGATTTCAGATTCACACTTTTTCCAAGTTTTCTCAAGTTTTGTTCTTGTGATTTTGCAGCCTCTAACCTCTCAAACTCGTGCCTCTCACTTGTATATGTATAAAGCAATGCATTAGGTCAAGTTTTGTGGACTGAATCTTTGTGCATTAATGTTTTAGGATTTGATTTGATCCTCCATTGATAACTTTCCAAACTTGTCCAAAATCCAATATTTTTGTACTTGAAAAGCCTGATACGGATTTCATCATGATCATGATGATAATTAAGACCTATCACAACCAAAAAGATCCTAAGTCATCAATATTTGGATTTTATTTGATTTAAATTGATTTAAAATGAATTAATTCTATAAAATATCAAATAAAATAGAAAAATTAATAAATGGACACAAGGATGAAGATAGGACATGTGTGTAGTGTGACAAGATCAAATCAAGTGGAAAGGAATGGGCCCATTTGACAAAATTTGAGGTTTTGGGGATAGTTGACTTTTGGCAATTTTGCATAAATGCCCAACTTCAACAATGCATAACTTATTCAATTTTGAACTTTTGGAAGTGTTCTTTGACTTTTTGGAAATATTGAGATATCCTCTAACCAACCCTTTTGGTCTCATCTTATTTTGATATTCCATGCTCAAGGTATAAACTTTGGAAAAAAAAGGTGTTTTTGTTGACTTTCAAAAATGACCTATAATGTCCAAATTTGTAACTTCTTGTGAGTACATTTATTGATCTTGGGGTATGAAGATGGATTGTAGGAAATTGAATCCTCTTCAAAATGAGATTTGGATGGGTCATTTCTCATAAAGTATGAGAAAGTTATGCTTGGTCAAAGTTGAGTTGACTTTTCCTACAGAACCCTAATTTAGCAACTTTTGAGTCTTGATGAATTTTGAGCAATCCTTGATGAATCATGATCAACCCTTGATAAAATGATGAAATATCCTTCAAAATGAGAATGTTGACAAAAAATCTTGAAGTTTGATTGTATATAGGTCACAATTGACTTTTGCCCTAACACAGTCGATTTTTGGACCTCTTGAGCAATTGACTGAGCAAACTTCATCTGCAAGGCTTGAAATTTGACATGGATGAACTTGAGAACATATTATGACATTGGGGAGCACTTGAGGTCATTTGGATGCAAGGACCTTGATGCAACACAAAACCCTAATTTGAGATTGACTGCCTTAGGAGATGATTTGACTGTCCAACTCTTGAGTAATCTTGAGCCACTTGGAGATTATTCTTGCAATGTTTTGAGAAATATGGGAGGGAAAATTTTGGGGTACAACAGTAGAAATTGTCAAATATTCCTTCATTATCCCTTTGAGGTAGCAATCGTCAAAGATTCCTTCATCATCCACTGAAGTAGCAATCATCAAAGATTCCTCCATCATCCATTGAGGTAGCAATCATCAAAGATTCCTTCATCATCTACTGAGGTAGAAATCGTCAAAATTCCTTCATATAACCCTCCAGAGGCAGTCCAACACAGACTAATCTTGAAGCAGCCCTATAAAGGCTCTTTCTAATACATCTCCAGGTAACGGTTATTTCCATTATCCCCAGCAAATCACTGGAAACGTAGACTTTAACCAAAATACAGAAAACTGTCATCTCTCTAGAGATAACTCTTCAGCAGAGCCTTGGACAACTGAAGTTACTAGAATCTATTCCCCATAGACTTTTCCTCAAGCAGGAGAAACATAGAAACTCACATTCCCCAACGGACTCCTCCTCAGACAGCAGAAACAGGAACCCCCAAAGGGATCATGTGTGAAATCAGCATCTACTTTGGATGGCATCTTTAATCCCATCTCTGACGACTCTCTGTCATCTCCTCCAAATGTCATCTGTAAGCCTAATCCCTACATCATCAATCATCAATGTTATTTCATGCGAGTGAAAATTTCTGGGAACTTCAGTGTTCAATCATCTTCCACCTTCAGATCACGAAAGGCAGACAAGCCAATCTAAATCCTCAGGTTTAAGAAGATTGAACAGGGGCAGTTGTTGTACCCCCAAATTTTCCCTCTCATATTTTCTCAAGATCTTTCTCTTACATGGTGATCACAAGCATTTGATTAAAAGAAAGATAAAATTTTTGAAGATAAACAAGGAGTCTTTGATTGGAATTTTGACAAAAGCCTTCTATTGGCATGTTAAAAGGCCTTTCAATTAGTATTTGGACGGGCTTCAATTGAGCGCCTAACGTCCTCCAAGTTTTCCTCAAATTTCCAAGCTTCGATTGAAGCCTTGGTCTTTTGCTTGTTTGCTGCACACCAGCTTCGACTGGGCATGTTTTCCCTTTAAAACAACCTCCTTCGATCCAAAGAGGAAGGCCTTCTTGTTAGTTCTCCTTCAATTGCACCATTGTCTTTGTATGCTGGCTTGATTCACAAATGCAATGGCTACCTGCATGCAAGATGGATCCCTGCTTCGATTGGGCATTTTTTTTCCTTGGAGCAAGCTTATTTCCTGCTTCTACTAGGCAATTTATCCCTCTGGGCGTGCCTTCAGAGCACAAAAGCAAGAACTTCTCCAAACTGGCCTTTGATTCACAAAGCTCCCACTGGGAAAAAGACCCCTCAGCGTGTCACTAGCACATGTATCCCTCTTCAGTTTGTCTTCAGCACAAGGCCAAGACTCCTTCAAATTTACCTTCGACCCACAAGGCACTGACTGCCTTTGTTCGAGCTTCGCCTAGGCGCTGACCCCCTTTTGGAACAATTGTATACACTTAAATACACATGTTAGCCCATGTGAAGGACCATCTAAATACCCATTTGAAGGAAGTCATACTAGAGCCAGTTGAAGGGTACACAAAAGGTACATTTGAAGAACCATGCAGAAGGCCCAGTCGAAAGCTACACGAGAGGTCCAGTCGAAAGAGGAAACTTGAGGCCAGTAGAAGGGTACACAAGAGGTACATTTGAAGAAGCATGTAGAAGGCCCAGTCGAAATCTATACAAGAGATCCAGTCGAAAGAAGAAACTTGAGGCCAGTCGAAGAGCAACACTAGAGGGAATTCGAAGGAACCAAAATGTCCACATACATTCCAATTTCAAAAAAAGGACAAGATCCCGTGTTTTTGGCCAACGTTACAAAACATCATTCGTGGCCTTGAAAATGTTTGTTTATGGCAGTTTAAACTTTTGTCTTCTTGTACCCTCGCTCCTACTCTATATAAGCAGCGCGCTTGCAAGCCAAACAGACAGTTACACACACACATTGGAGATATGTTGCCTCATAAACCCACCAAAGTTATCAAAGAATCTCACAAGTGATCCAAATAAAAGCAACCCTTAAACAAAGGCACCCACGTCCAGAAGACAAATCAAAGCAATCATAAAACAAGGGTACCCACACCCATCATCACATATTGATCCATCAACCATTGGTATGAATTGGTAAAAATATAAATCTCTACATTTGCATGAAACATCAATATTTGTAGTTTCATTTTATTTTTTGTTTAACAATAAAGATATGGGTTCAACCCCAGGTCTTCCTTTGTTTCGCTGTTAACATTTGTTGCTGATGTAGCCTGAATAAACCCAACATGTGCAGAATCGAAAGACCTGGGTTGGGCATCCAGGTCATGCTTTTCATTTATCCAACATGTTTGCAAATGTAATGTCCTCAAAGGTGATCCATCAGGAAATTCCAGCAGCGCCCTCTGCATCGAAAGCCACATCTTGTCACTGGATCAAAGGGCAATCGAAAGACATCTTTCCCTTCATAGAATCGAAAGAAACCATCTCCATGCAATCGAATGATGCTTCTTATTTTATTTTTGTTTTTTGTTTTCATTTCTTTGTTGACCCTCTTTTATTTAAATTAACTTTAAATCAAAATCACAAAAAACATTAGGCTAATGTCTTTTCTAATTAAATTAACATTGTAAATAAATAAATTAATTATTCTAACCTTTTGCCTTAAATTAAAATTAAATAGACTTAAGTTATATTTTCTTAAAATAAAAACAAAACAAAAAGATTTTTATTTCTTAGGATAGTTTTAGACGTTATTTTCAATTTCACGAGCGTTTATTTATTTTCTCATTTTTATTACTAATGTACCTGCTCACTGGATGTAGTAGATTAAAGCTAGGACATTTACTACTGTATCCCTCTCATTCTTGTATAATGTAAATCCCCTCCCCAAAGCATTGTAATAGCGTAGATTTAAATTCCTGCACTTTAATATTCTGTATATATTAATTTCTAGTAATTAGGATTGTATGATAAGACTAATAATCAAACGCTAGCAAATTAACAAAAAGACAAAAATAACTGAATTGAAGCAATTGCACATATACACCTCTAGGATACCCCACTTTGGTTTCCTTTAGAAATAAAAAAGTCATGAGGCAGGAACGCTTTAGCAAAGACCCATAAATCAAAATATCATAGTCCCTCTAGGACCCTACAATTGCCTTTTATGTAAATGATCTAGTCCCTAAATAAAATTGCTAAAGCGTCTCCATAAGTTTCCTTCGTGACTATAAACGTCCCTTCGATTATCCCTCAAACATCCAACGATAGGGCTACCTACTCACTAATAGTAGGATAGCAATATCTAAAGGATAGGAGGAAAATAACGACCCTTTTCGAGTATAAAAGTAGATAGTTGTTAGAAGTTTGCTCAAAAACATTTTTGCACTTACACAAATACTACTTTTAAAAAACAATTTTGAAAACATTTGCTTTGTTGACACTCTTGAGGACTGATACAAAAGTTAAATGCAAAGCAAATATCCGCACTAAGGCATTCTCAAAACATTTTCAAACACACAAAGCACAAAAGTATTTCAAAATGAGCAAACCTCTAAGATCCTGTAGATAACTACAGATGGAAAGGGTGCTAACACCTTCTGTTTCCATAATCTACCCCCCTTACTCAGAAAATCTCGAAAAGGTCCTTTTCTGTTCTTTTCACCCTTTCCTTAATTTGGATAAAAGAAAAGTCGATGGCGACTCTTGCTTACCGCAACATTTGCAAATACAAAATGCAAAACCAGTATTAACAGTCGATTCTGCCACCGTATCACAATCAGCATATTTTCATTTAATAAATTATTGGATGTTTGCATTCAAATTTTGAGCTCTTTGTATTTATTTTACTTTATTGCTTTCATAATAGCTATGTGTTCTTACACACACCCACACAACAAATTTCAGATCCATATCCACCCTAGATCCCATTGATAACAATTCTGCTATTGTCAATTATGACTTCAAAAATATGATCTACCAAGTCGAGGACGAAGGTGTAGAAGATTGTGAAGTACCTAGAGAGCTTGCTAGGTTGTTAATGCAGGACGAAAGATCCATACAACCGCATGAAGATCCAATCGAGGTTGTGAACTTGGGTACTGAAGAGGACAAGAAAGAAGTCAAGATAGGGGCCAACCTAGAAGACAGTGTCAAAAAGATATTAATCCAGATGTTGCGTGACTATGTTGAGATCTTTGCTTGGTTGTACAAAGACATGCCAGGGCTTGATATTGACATTTTGGTTCACCGTCTACCGATGAAGGAAGGTTATCCTCCTATAAAACAAAAGGTTCATCATATGCGTCCTGAGATGTCTTAAATGATCAAAGATGAGGTTATGAAGCAGCTCAATGCAGGTTTCTTAGTTTTTATGTCCTATCCTCAGTGGGTTGAAAATGTGGTGCCAGTATCTAAAAAGGATGGCAAGGTGCGTATGTGTTTAGACTACATGGATTTGAACAAGGAAAGCCCCAAAGACGACTTTTCGCTTTTTTATATTGATGTTTTGGTTGACAACACCACTCAACATAAAGTATTTTCCTTCATGGATGGTTGCTATGGTTATAATTAAATCAAGATGGCACCTGAAGACATGGATAAGATTAGCTTTGTCACACAGTGGGCCACTTTCTATTACAAAGTTATGCCTTTTGGTTTGAAAAACGTCAGCGCAACATATCAGCGTGCTATGGTAGCTTTGTTCCATGACATGATCCATCATGAGATAGAGGTGTACATTGATGACATGATATCCAGGTCTCAGACTGAAGAAGAACATCTCGACTACCTGCACAAGTTGTTTGAGAGGTTGAAAAAGTACAAGTTGAGGCTGAACCCAAACAAGTGCACCTTTGGGATAAGATCCGGTAAACTCCTAGGTTTCGTCATCAGTGGTAAAGGTATTGAAGTTGATCATGCCAAGGTTAAAGCGATTCAAGAAATTCCAGCTCCCCGTACTGAGAAGGAAGTCATAGGTTTCTTGGGACGATTGAACTACATTTTCGGATTTATTTCCCATTTGACCGCTACTTGTGAGCCAATCTTCAAGTTGCTGAAGAAAGATCAAGTAGTGAAATGGAATGACGATTGTCAGATAGCCTTCGACAAAATCAAGGAGTACCTCCAATTTTGATGCCATCGGTTGGAGGAAAACCTCTGATCATTTACCTGACAGTATTAGAGAACTCAATAGGGTATGTATTGGGGAAATATAATGAGTCTGGTAGAAAAGATCACGCAGCATACTACCTTACAAAAAAGTTTCCCGACTTTGAAACAAGATACTCACTGCTCGAGAAAACTTGCTGCACTTTGACTTCCCAGATGAGAATATTATGCTAGTTACTGATTATGAAGAAAATAGACCGTATGAAGGACCTAAATCGGGATCCCGGTGGACTATGGTTTTTGATGGAGCTTCCAACGCACTTGGTAATGAAATTGATGTTGTGATTATCTCTCCCAGGGGTTGCAATACGCCCTTCACCGCCAGGTTGTATTTTGAATGTACCAATAACATGGCCGAGTATGAAGCATGTATCATGGGTATAAAAGCTTCCATCAATATGAGAATTAAATTCTTGAATGTATATGGGGACTCAGCCCTAGTGATCAGTCAGATTAAGGGAGAATGGGATATGAAGCATCCAAATCTCATTCCTTATCGAGAGCATGTGTTAACATTAATTTCGTACTTCGAGGAAATCACTTTTGAAAATATTCCATGAGAAGAGAATCAATTGGAAGACACATTAGCTACCATGTGATCTATGTTCAAAGTCAGATGGGATAACAAAGCTCCTCGAATTACTATTGAGATACTAGACAAACCGACGCATTGCTACAAAGTTGATACTGATGGAGTAGACGAAAAGCTTTGGTACCACGAAGTAAAAATATGCGTCGAAACTCGAGAATATCAAGAAGGAGCATCTATAAATCATAAGAAATTTCTAAGGAGGTTTTCTGCCAAGTTCTATCTAAGTAACGAAATCTTGTACGAGCGCAACCACGATACGACCTTGCTTCGTTGTGTATACCAGAAGGAAGCTTAGAAAATTATGGAAGATATGCACGAAGGAGTCTTTGGTACTCACTCCAGTGGGTATCAATGGCTAAGAAGATTCTGAGAGCGGGTTATTATTGGTCTACTATGGAAACAGATTGTCATCATCATTCCAGAACTTGCCACAAATGCCAGATTTATATTGACAAAGTACATGTGTCGTTGGTTCCTTTGAATGTCTTGACTGCTCCTTGGTCGTTTGCAATGTGGGGCATTGATATTATTGGAGAGATTAAGCCTACTGCTTCCAATTGACATCTTTTTATCCTGGTCACTATTGATTACTACATGAAGTGGGTTGAAGCAACCTCGTTTGCTTCTGTTACCAAGAATGTTATGGCTCGGTTTATTAAATACAACCTTATCTATCGATATGGCATCCCTGAAAGGATCATCACGGACAATGGTACCAATATTAACAATACTATGATCACGGAACTCAGAATGTAGTTCAAGATTAAGCAATACAATTCTTCTCTGTACCGACCAAAGATGAATTGCGCAGTGGAAGTCGCCAATAAGAATATCAAGAAAATCTTGCAGAAGATGAAAGTTTCATAAAAAAGATTGGCATGAGATGTTACCATTTGCTCTTCATGGTTATTGCACTTTAGTACGTACATCAACTGGAGCAACCCCATTCTCTCTAGTTTATAGTATAAAGGTTGTCTTATCTGTTGAAGTCCATTATCCTTCCCTAAGGATTATGAGAGACGCAGGTTTAGATGAAGACGAATGGACTCAGAATCGACTGGACCAATAAATTTGATCGATGAAAAAAGTCTTGCGGCTGTTTATCATGGTCAGATGTATCAGAAATGCATGATCAAAGCCTTTAACGGGAAAGTCAAACATCGGGTATACCAGGCTGGTGATTTGGTAATAAAGCACATTATCCTACCACAAGGTGATCCTAGCAGAAAATGGACTCCCACATACGAAGGGCCATTTGTGATCAAAAAGATGTTTTCTGGTGGTTCTATGATACTTACCACCATGTACGGTGAAGATTTTACACACCCTATGAACACGGACATAGTCAAAAAATACTACACATAAAAGAGTCTCGCTAGGTTGATAGGTCTAGGCAAAAGTAAGGGCATCCCGGCGAACCAAAAGGGTTCAGGAAAAAATTAGGGATATATATATATATATATATATATATATATATATATATATATATATATATATATATATATATATATATATATATATATATATATATATATATATATATATATATATATATATATATATATATATATATATATATATATATATATATATATATATATATATAATTGTACACCTAGCAAGTCGAAAACCTGAAAAGGAGGCTTGGTAAAAAAAGGATATCCCAATGGACTGAAAACCCGAAAGGGCGGTCCAGGCAAAAGTTAGGGATTAAAGCGTATGACTATGTCCCATTGGATCACCCATCTACTTACAGCCAGCTTCATTACTAGCGTCAAGTTCAAACGGTACAAAACAATTCAATCATCTTCTTCCAACAACGAGTGATGAGATGCTTAAAGACATAGGGGAAATAACAGATTTGAAACTTGATGGGATCGTTTCCACATAGTTGTTTTTACTTGTTTTTCTTTGTACCCTTTCTTCATTCTTACGACGATTTCCTCTTACTAGGATTTATGTCTCTTTGTATAAAGCTTCCTGCTTATAGACAAACTTTCAGAATTAATGCAATTAGATATCAAAATTCAAAATTATTTTACTTTCTCTTTTTTGTTTGCAAGAACGTCCAATGATTACATTGAATGAACATATGCATTTGAACATGATTATTGTTAACAAAATATATGCATAAAAACAGGATTAGCATTTACTAAAGACTCTAAGAGTTGGGATAATTTTCAAGTCATCCATAAATCTCCACATAGAAATCTCCACAGAACTATCTTTATAGAGCTATCTTTACAAGCTCATCCCCAACAAAGATATATTCCCCAAAAAATCTAATATTCCATCAGACAGAAACCGGGGCATCTTCCAGCGGTTCACCTCTATATTCCTGATGGATAGCTCGACATGATCATCTTCCCTAATAGGCCCCCTAGCGAATAAGGAAGTTTGATCATTTTCCCAGCATACGGTGGAATCTTCTTCAACGCAGCCTATGAAATCCTAATCCCCATCTGAGATTATTTCGTCAACATAGTCTACAGGGTTTATTTCCCCAACGGAGTTTATTTCTCTGATATTGCAATTCCACGACAAGATTCTCTTCCTCGGCCAAATGTCATTCAACTTTGTCCTCCCTAGACAAGTTGACATCCATATCTGAAACTTGGTCAGACACCACATCAGAGGATTATCCATCTCTTCTATCCCCAGTCAGGGTACATAAGAATCAAATCCTTCAAAAGAACTATGAACGGCCAATTTTCCTGGGAATCTTCTATCCCCAGGAAGAAGTAGAACGTCCCTAGTGGAGTGTCCTCAAACAAAAAGCGGGAATCCCTAGCAAAGACATTCTAAACAAAATTAAGAAAATATTGTCTTTATCCCCCGCAACAGTCAGGGATTTATTTTCCCTAGTCAAAGAAGTTATATGATGCTACGGATGTGTTCCAGTGACATATTGCACCCATACATCATTTACAGAGTATCATAGCATATGCATACGAAACACATATAACATTCTCATTTATTTTGAGAGCATCATTATGCAATGCATTTCATGCATCATGACATTGCATAAAACTAACTTTGTCTTTTCAGGTTAAGTTCCCGAACAGACGAATATTATCAGCCATCTATAAACAAGTTTTAGAGTAATCCCCGAAATAGGACAGGGTGACTATCTACATGACCAGATGATTTCCTTCAGAGAGTCATTCTTTAAAGCATTCCCCTCTGTGATATGGTGGTAGAACCGACTGCTTAATATATTGGTTTTGTGTTTTGTATTCGCAAATGTGCGGTAAGCAAGAGTCGCCACCGACTTTTCTTTTATCCAAATTAAGGAAAGGGTGAAAAGAACAGAAAAATACCTTTTCGAGATTTTATGAGTAAGGGGGGTAGATTATGGAATGGGAAGCTGTTAGCACCCTTTCCATCCGTAGTATTCTACAGGCTCTTAGAGGTTTTCTAATTTTAAAAATACCTTTGTGCTTTGTGTTTGAAAATGTTTTGAAAAATGCCTTAGTACGAAGAACTTTGTAATGTTTCTCGGGATAGTGGACAAACTATACAAAGTGTTTTGAAATTGTTTTTGAAAAGTAATTTTTTTTTGTGTAAGTGTAAAATGTTTGAGCAAACTTCTAACAACTATCTACTTTTATACTCGAAAATGGTCGTTCTTTTCCTCTTTTCCTCTAGACAGTGCTATCCTAATATTAGTGAGTAGGTAACCCTATTGTTGGATGTTTGAGGGACAATGAAGGTACATCTTACATTCACGAAGGTAATTTGTGGAGACACTTTAGCAATTTTCTTTTAAGGACTAGATCATTTACCGAAAGACAACTGTAGGATCATCGAAGGACTATGATCTTTATTTATTTATGGGTATTTTCTAAAGCGTTCCTACCTCATGACTGTTTTATTTCTTAAAGGCAACCAAAGTGGGATACCCTAGAGGTGCTTGTGTGCAATTGTGTTCAATTCAGTTATTTATCTTTTTGTTAAGTTGGTAGCGTTTGATTATTAGTCTTATCATACACGCCTGATTACTAGCAGTTAATATATATTGCAGAATATTAAAGTGCAAGAATTTAAATCTACGCTATTATAATGCTTTGGAGAGGGGATTTACACTATTCAAGAATGAGAGGTATAAAGCAGTAAATGTCATAGTTTTAATCTATTACATCCAGTGGGCAGGTACATCAATAATAAAATATACAATTAAATAAAAACGCGTGAAATTGAAAACAACGTCTAACAACATCCTAAGAAATAAAAATCTTTTTGGTTGTTTTTTTATTATGAAAAGAAAATTAAATCTGAATTAAGTCCTAAATTCTGATTTGTTTTAAGTTAAGAAAATGGTTAAGATTTTATTAATCAATTAATTAAGAAATTAATTATTTAATTAAAATGTCTAAGCCTAGGAGAATGAAAGAGTCAATAAAGAAATGAAAGAAAGAATAAAATACAAAAAGAAAAAGGGACTCATTTGATTGCAAGGAGAATGGACTTTTCGGTCCAGAGGGGATTTTGTCTTTTTGGATTCATGGAGGGATGTTGTCCTTTGATTCTGTGAAGGGGATGAGATTTTTGATCCAGGATGGATGTTGCCTTTTTCGATCCAAGGAGGGAGTTGTTCTTAGAATTGAACCTGCAAGGAAAATGCTGGAAAAAATAAAGATGCAGGACTTGGGTATCGAACTCAGGTCCTTCTCCCTAATTCGAATCTTTTGTCCTCAGGACTAAGCTTATTTTGATGTGGAACAGGCTATGCCATGAGTTTTAAAAGGAAGATCATATCATGCCTTTCAATGGCGTGATTTTATTCCTGCATGTTATCTTGTGTATGATATGCTCATATAACCACAAATGGTATTAGCAACACATATATACCAATAATATGTATTTAAAAGACTTAGAAATGAAGTTTCAATTTGGGTAAATCCTTACCAACTGGAGATGCTTTGATCTAAGCATGGCTTGGCTTGGAACAGATTCTTGGGAATCTCAAGAACACAAATATATCCTTCGTCTTGATTGAGTGTGTCTGCAAAGAAAACTAGTTAGAATTTTGATCCTTTCTATGGTGGTGTGAGTACACTCTTTTTCTAGGAAATCTCTTTGTGTCTGATGCAACACTTGTGATCTCTTTATATAGAGGGAGTAGAGGGGACAAGAAGGTAAAGGTTTAAACAACCTGGATTATGTGTTTGAAAGCCATGAATGAGAATTTGTAACGTTGGCCAAACACATGGGATTTTGTCCTTTTTTTGAATTTTGAATGTATGTGGACATTTGACTTTCGAATGCTCTCCTTCGAATGGCTCTGATGGCCTCCTTTGAATGGCTCCGATTCAGCTCCTTCGAATGGTTCTGATGGCCTCCTTCGAATGGACTTTTTGAGTGTCTTTCGAATAGTCTTTTGTTTCCTCCTTCGAATGGGCCACCAATGTTTGTCCTTCGAATGGGCCTTTGGAATACTCTTTCGAAGGGGTCATATTGGGTGTCATAGTGAAAAAACTATGTTGAGAGGTCTTGGCTCTGTGCATTGAAAGCAAACACAGAGGAAGTCTTTGCCTTGTGCGTTGAAGGTAATTATAGAAGAAACCTTTGCCCTTGTGAATCCAAGACAAGTCTGAGGAAGCCTCTTCCTTGTGGATCGAAGGCAAGCCTGAAGTAGCTAATGCACAGTCGAAGCCTTGTGAACCAAGCTTGGTCAAAGGGGGTCTAGTGCCTGATCGAAGGGTTTTAAATGCCCAATTGAATCTCCTTGTTCAGATGTCAATCAAAAGACATCCTGTTCAGATACCAATCGAAGGACCTTGTTAAATTGGCAATCAAAAGACCTTGTCCCAAGGCCAATCAAAGACTCATGTTCGTATGCCAATCTAATACTCCTTCTTTATCTTCAAAGTCTTTATTTTTCTTTAATCAAATGTTTGTGACCGCCCATGTAGGAGAAAAACTTTGAAAACATGATAAGGCAAATTTTGGGGTACAACACCCTTAGAAACTAAATCTGACGAGCATTTCCTTTAGAGACTGGTTCTGGCGAGCATTTTCTTCAGAGATTCATTCTGAAAAGCATTCCCCTCAGAGACTAAATCTGACGAGCATTTCCTTCAGAGATTGGTTATGACAAGCATCTCCCTCAGAGAGTCATTCTAACGAGCACTTCCTTCAGAGATTTATTCTGAAAATCACTTCCTTCAGATATTTATTCTGAAAAAGCACTTCCTTCAGAGATTTATTCTGAAAAGCATTCCCCTCAGAGACTGAATTCTGACAAGCATTTCCTTCAGAAATTTATTCTGAAAATCATTTCCTTCAGAGATTCATTCTAAAAAGCACTTCCTCAGAGATTTATTCTGAAAAGAATTTCCTTCAGAGATTTATTCTGAAAAGAACCTCCCTCAGAGAGTCATTTTGACGAGCATCTCCTTCAGATATTTATTCTGAAAAGCACCTCCCTTAGAGAGTCATCCTGACGAGCATTTCCTTCAAATATTTATTCTGAAAAGGCATTTCCTTCGGAAACTAATTTTGAAAAGAATTTCCTTTAGAGCTTCACTCTGAAAATCATTTCCTTCAGAGATTCATTCTGAAAAGCATTTCCCACGGGTAAGATCAGATAGATTCATTCTTAAAAGCTTTCTTCAGATAAAGTCAAGTGTAGACTCATTCTAATACTCATATCAACAGTTACTTTGGATGGCATCTATAAGCCCATATTCGACGACACTCTATCACCTCTCCGAATGGAATATTTAAGCCAATTCAAGAAATACAATCAACCAATAGTGTTACTTCGTGCACATGTGAGTGCAAATTTATGGGCACTTAAGTGTTCAATCCTGTTCCAACTTCAGATCACGAATGAAGAGCATGCCAATCTAACTCTTCAGGTTTAAGAAGATTAAACAGTGCCATCTGTTGTACCCCAAAATTTTCCCTCCCATTATTCAAGACAAATTATTTCAATAGGTATCCCCATGCTCCTAGGGTTCTCAATTTCTCAAGACTACTCAATGATTGATCAGACAAACCCTCCTCCTAAGCAGTTGACCTACAACTAGGGTTTTGCTTCTCTCAAGGAAAATTGGACTTCTAATGCCTCAAGTGGATTTCATTCTTTCTCATATGTCTCAAGAAATCCTCATGCGAAATTCCAAGCGATGCAACACAAGTTTGCTCGGTCATTTAGTCATATGATTGAAAATTAACTATATTGGGCAAAAAGTAAACTTTGATCAATTTACAGTCAAACTTCAAGATTTTTTGTCAACATCAACATTTTGAAGTCACATTCATCATTTTATCAAGGGTTGATAATGGTTCATCAAGAAAACTCAAGATTCATCAAAATTCAAAAGTTACTAAATTAGGGTTTTCTTAAGGAGAAGTCAACTGAACTTTGACCAAGCTTAACGTTCACATACTTCATCAGAAAATTCTCAACCAAAGCTCATTTTGAATTAAATTCGATTCTATACAACTTTTTCTCTCTAACCTCAAGGCCAAAAATGCTTCATTTGAGAGATATGAGCCAAAACATTACAGATCATTTTAAAAGTCAATAAAAAGACACTTTTTGTTAACGAAATTTACACCAAGTTAAATTCTTCAAATGAAAAAAATGAGCAACATGAAGATTATAGGAGACATCTTGAGGTTTCCAAAAAGTCAAAGATCATTTTCATATGGTAAAATTTGAGTGAGATGTGATTTTTGCAAGTTGGGCAATTTTGAGAAAATACATGAAGTTCAATTTGAGCAAACTTGAATTTTTGGACTAATGGACCTATCTTGTAAGGTCTAAACATGTTCATGAATCATTAGAGGACCTATAAGTCCATTCATGCATCATTTTATTTTATATTTCATTTATTTTTATTTTTATTCATTTAAATTCAAAATTAAATCAAATAAATTTTAAATAAATGTATAAGGCATAAAAGGCTTGTGATCTGAATCTTTTAGAGGCCCGAGGTCATGCTACAAGCCGTGTAGACCTATTTGTGCATCAAATCTTCATGGTTTTGTAATATTTCAACCTATTTTCAAACAAAATCAAAAATATATTTCACATGATGTCCAAGCCCACCTCTTAACCTAATCTTTTCTCCTATAAGTACACTACATATTCAGACAAAAAAATGCAAGGCTGCTCAAGAAATAAGGGTTTTAAGATTGAAATTTGCAAGGAAAAGGTTGAACTCAAAATCCTTCTTTTAGCCATCCTCAAGGCTAGGTGACCATTCAAATCAATCCCTGAGGTATCATAGAGTAAGTTCCAATAATTCTTGATGATCAAAGGTGCCTAAAACATGCATTCCAAACATCGTCGGTTTTACATTTGTTGTGAAATTCATATTTTTGATATTTATGAGGCTTTGATTTAAACTAACAGTTTTAATGTGTTTCTAAGACAAAATAGTGCAAGTTTTATCCCTTGCATGAGGCTCATGATTCCAAAATACTCCATCACCATTACTGCACCGTGTTGATTTATTTTGATCGTATCTCACTGTACAAGTTGAATTAGCAAAAAAGAATGCCACCATTGGATTCGCAAGGGTAGAATTAGTGGGATAAGGTCCTTCTTAATCTCTAACACACGTTATTTTTACAGGTTGGCGCTTCTCTGGTTCACTTGTTTATAACATATTTAATGGTTTGTATTGTATAACAGAACTGAAGCGCAACACAGTTGGTTAAGGCAGAGGCATGTAACGTGAAGGGTGTAGGTTCGATCTCTGCGTCTTGCAATAATTTTTGTTATTTTTCAAACTAATGCACTTGTTTCATATATATTATTTGATTCCTATTTTCAAACACCAACAGGCACTTGGCCTAGTGGCAAGCAGTGCGGTTTGTGAAGCCAGGGGGCGTGGGTTCAACACGCACCCCATGCAGTTTTTTTTACCCTAATTTCTAACCTATTTTTTCTATTTTCTCTCTTAATTATTTTTTAATTAACAATTTACTAACCTAATCTTTTTTCTTAATAACTAACAAATTAGGATTAGTGTTTTAGTTAGTAATTAATTTTTTTCTTATATTTTTATTTACTAATTAATTAAATTGTTTTTTTTTCTTAACATTAAAATAATTAGGATTTAGGTTTTAATTACTATTATTAACTTATTATTTTCTACAAAAAAAAATCATAAAACATTTTAACCTCATTTTTCTATTTTCATACTTCTTGTTATTTAATTTTCATAGAAAATTGTATAGGTTGCATTCTTTAATTGTAATAGCGTAGATTTCTTTTCTCGCATTTTTTTCCTAATTATGTAACTGCTCATAGGATGTAATGGCATAGGTTTACTTTCTCGTGAATTTTTATACATATGTACCTCTCCCAAAGCCATGTAATAGCTTAGGACTTTACATTCAACACTTTATTTTTCGGTAGATTTTTAACTGCTAGTAACTAGGGTTTGCGTGGCAAGACTAAAAACAATCTAGAAAACCCTAATATTCAAGATAAATAACTGAATCAATACACTTCACACACTTGCACCTCTAGGATAACATATCTTGTTGCCTTATGATCTTGGTCATTTCCCTCGAAATTGGGGATACTTTAGCAAAAGACCCTCGATCAAATCTTCATGTCCCTTTCGAATAAAGATCATAATCCCTCGATGACCTTTCGAGCTGCCTACAAAATGATTTAGCCCCTTCGAGCTGCCTACAAGATAATTTAGTCCCTTCGAGTTTCCTACAAAATGAAGATAGTCCCTTCGGTACAATTGCTAAAGTATCCTTACTTGTTGCCTTCGATAAGCCTACTTCTGTCCTTTTACATCCAATAGATAGGCGTAATATGGTGGGAGAACTGACTTGGGAGTTTTGCATTTTATCGCAATTTTTGCAGATAGCAAGAGTCGCCACCGACTTTTCTTTTATCCAATAAAGGAAATGGTGAAAAGTATAGGAAAGACCTTTTGAGAATTTTCTTGAGTTCGGGGGGTAGGTTATGAAAAGGGAAGGTGTTAGCACCCTTTTTATTCGTAGTTATCTACGGGCTCTTAGTTGCTAGCTCACTTTGAAATGCTTTTGTAAATGTTTGTGTTTTCTGTAAGTTTGAAAATATTTTGAAAAGTGCCTTTGTTTAGGTGAACTTTGTAATGATTCTCGTCTCTATAAGAATGTATACAAAGTGTTGAATTTTTAAAATATTTCATGGAAAGTGTTGGTGTGTTTGAAATATGTTTTGAAATGTTTGTGAGCAAGCAACTACGACATGTTTTGAAATGTTTGAAATATGTTTTGAAATGTTTGAAATATGATTCTCCTCTTTTAGATAGTATTATCTTACCATTAGTTAGTAAGTAACCATATCATTAGATGTGAAGGGACAGACATGGGTCATCCTACCGTCATAGAAGGAAACATTGTAGGATACCTTAATGAGGGTCTAAAATAGTTTACCGAAGGCAACATCTAAGGGTCATCGAGGGACTACGATCTTGTAATCGGAGGTCTTTGCTAAAGTATCCCACATTAGAGGGACATGATTATTTATCTTCCAAGGCAACAAGTGTGGGTTAACCCTAGAGGTGCAAGTGTGCAAAGTGTTTATTTTTCATGCTTTTTGTCTTTGAATTAGGGTTTTCTACTTGTTGATTTTATGTCTTGCCATACAAACCTTAATTACTAGAAATTATATTGAAAGCGATAAATTGCGGAAATTTAAAGTTCTATGCTATTACATCATTTAGGGGATGGGAATACACGTCACAAATGGGGGATGAAAGTGATTAAAAACTAATTACTATTACAACCATATTGAATAATTAATAATAATAAACAATATACACGAATATAAAGATGATATAAAGAAAAGAAAATTGTGTTTGAGTTTTTTAATGAAAGGTTTTAACCTTAATTAAACTAATAAAGAGAAAGAAAATAAATAATTAGCCTAAGTTGATTTCATAAAATTAAAGCTAATTTAGTTTAAGAAAAGAAATTAAATTAATTAAGAAAAGGAATTAGATTTGTTAAGAAAACATTTTTTTAGGGTTTTTGATGAAAGAGAGATTTTAGTGATTTTTAACCTAATTAAAACTAATTAATTATTTACAAAAAGAAACTAACTAATTATTTAACCTAAAGTCTAGGTTAATTAAAAAGAAAATTAAATAAACTCAAGTCTAATTTAATTCTAATTCTAAAAGAAATTAATTAGCTAAGAAAATATTTTTTAGTGTTTTATTTATAAAAATAAATAAGGTGAAAATAAAATAAAATTAGAAAATTATTTAAGAAAATGTATTTTTTATATTTTTGGAAAAAATAAAAAATAATAAAATAATAGATAGATAAAAGTAAAGAAAAATATATAAAGAATGTAAAAATATTAGGCTGAGGGTTTAAAAAGTGAAATGGGTGTTAAAAATAAACAAAAGGCCCAATTTAGTTTTTTTGTTAGAAACAGAATTAAAATAACAATATATACCGGGCCAGTGCTGAAAAAAAACTAAAATGGGGCGGGGGGGTGTGACCTTAAAAAATGATTCAAGCTCAAAACAAGTTAGCCCATGCGCTTGTATGATAATCTAGTGACTGAGGCTTCTGGAGGTGTATCATGGGTGTGGCCTCCAGAAATGTTGGATCTGGCTTGATGATGATCAGATGGTTGAGGGATGACACAAAAGATGTATCTTCAATAGCATTGACACTCTTACCATGATTTTGCATGGGTGTGGTGATTACGTTGGGAATTGGTGGAAGGTCGAATTCAATTGTCTTGTTATCAATTAGGTCTTGAATTTTGTTCTTTAGAGACCAACAATCATTGTTATCATGTCAGGGACTGTTTGAGTGGTAAGCGCATTTGGCATTGGGTTTGTATTTAGGAGAGGAGGTATCATGGTTTTAGGGAGGATCCCTCAATGTAACCAGCTCCCCCTTTAGTAAGTGCCGCAATGCTTGAGACAGTGACATATTGATCTTAGTATACTTCCTTTCTTGAAACTTCGTCCTTCGCCTATTACCTTGTTGTTCTTGATCCATATACAACATTAGTCTCTTTTTTGCCAGCAAATGTTTTTTTCACAACATCAGAGGTGGAGGCCCTCGGTATTTTCCCGCTTTTAATCCTCTCACCAGTCAAGATCAATTTAGTGAATCCTAATGATGAACTTCCAATCAGTAAGTTGAAAAATGGTCCAGTCAATGTTCCCATAAACATGTCTACCAACTCCCTATCAGTTAAACATGGCTGCACCCGTCCAACCAAGTCTCTCCATTTTTTAGCATATTCTTTGAAGCCCTCGTTGGAACCCATAGTCATTCCTTATAATTTCACCCTAGTTGGTGCAAGATCAACGTTATATTGATATTGGAGGTAAAAGGTGGTGGCCAAACATGAAACTTGCTGGAAATTTCACCATGAATTTAACCATATAATTTATTTAAGCTAAAAATCAAAGATTAAACTTAATTTTGATTAATACCAAATGTGTGCCCTAACTGGTCATAAGAAAAATTCTTCATACACAAGCAAGTAAAATGCAAACTAAGAGCGTAGTTAGCTTTAGGGAAATGGTGTCTACATTTTTGCTTCAGAATGCATGTACAAAAGATGCTTGAATCAAGATATCACAGTTTAGAAAATTTAACTTGCAAATAATATTCGTGTATGGAGTTTGAGCAACGTTAGAGGTGTCCTAATGATCTGCTTAGCTTTCCTGGACCTCCTTGAGTGTATTCGAACTTCTACTTTTCCTTGAGGATGACTGAAACTTCCTAATCAAGTCAAGTTGCAAGCTTGAGTTTTGAAAATTGTGGATAGCTGAAATGGAGTTACAGTCCACAAACAGGGACCTAGATAACTTTGATATGATGTATGGAGAGTGTATGGATGATTAGATTTGAAAACGCACTAGTGGTTTTTGATTTGGTAGTTTGAAGCTAAAAAATGTTAAGTTATGGCCAATTTTGCATTGCAGAATACTTCAGAAGTTTTTAGGGTGCTTGAGCTCGTGTCCTAGATTGCAAATAAGTTGTATAGTTATATGAAAAGTGTTGGAGATCTTTTGCACAACAGATTTATGAGTTATAGGGTTATGGCTAGGTTGCTTGATTTTGAACAAAAGTGAGAAAATCAAGTTTCAATGTTTTGTACCAGCAATGTAGAAGGGTTGAATCACTTTAAACATGCTTCTTATAGTCTTTTCAAAGTGTGTGTGCAGAGACAACAAGTTAGGAGCTCAAGGAGAGTTGACCTTTGCAAAAGCAATGCTTTATCAAAATGGAAATGGTACCTTTGTGCCAAAAATGGAAAATCAACTTGGACAAAGCTTCAAACACTTGGATAATGGCTCCAACAATTATGTAAACATTTAATTATTGAGTGATTAGCAAGCTTGAAGCCTGAAAACCAAGATTTATTCAACATGGTTTGAGTTTTGCTCAAGTGTTCATCAAGAAAATGACCTATAATTCAAGTTTATGAGGCCATCTTCATCTCTTTGAAACTTCTAGCTCAAGCATGATCTCTTCAAGTTCTTTGAAAATTTGGAAAGCTTGAAACATCCTCTACAACTTTCATATTGACCATTTTGACAAAATCATCTTGGAGCTGAGTGAAAATTGGCCAAGAAGTAAGGATAAAAATCTACCTAAACTAGGTCAATTTTTCACTAAGTGTTTTAGAAAAAGTGCATGACTTCATGAACTTATAACTTCAAATCTAAGCACTTCTAGGACTTAATCAGTAAAGAAAAGTTGTAGATCTCATCAAGATCTACAAATTTCATGTTGAATGTTTTCTTTGAATCATCTTGCATCTTGGTGAAAAAATGTCATGAAGTTATGAATTTATCAAGGTTTAAAACACTTAGAAAAATTCTAAGTATTGAAAAGTTTGACTTTTAAAATTGACATTTGATTTTATTGATTTCTTGATTATCAAGTTTGATATTTTTGAATATTTTGATGAATTATGATCTTCGAAATTGAATTTTGACCAAAAAGTCAAAGTTTGACTTTTTGTATATCAGTTGTTCAAGTTTCAACTATCAATCTATTGATCTTGAGGAATGTTTTGAACCATGAAATTAGGTCAACATATTGTAATTTAATCTTTGAGAATATTCTTCAAGCCATTAGATCCTTTATTAGATCAAAAGTTATTGATCAATCAATTACAGCCAAAACCCTAATTTTGACCATTTTGCCCTTTAGGTAAGTTGAGTGCTTTTCTTGAGAGATTGTGATCAATACTTGATAAAATTATGAATAGGACTTTAAAATTTTAATGTTGGCCAAAAATCATGAAGTTTGACTATAGGTTGACCACAATTGACTCTTTACCCAATACAGCTGATTTTCAGTCATCTGAGCAATTGATTGAGCAATTTTGAGATACAAGACTTGGAAATTGACATGAGCATTATTGAAGACCTATAATGAACCATGGAAATAACTTGAGGCATTAAAATTCCAATTGTCCTTGAGAAAACCAAAACCCTAATTTGTGGCCTTAGTGTTAGGAGATGAGTTTGTCTGATCAAATCTTGGAGAAACTTGAGCATTTGAGATCTTTTGTGAGAAATTCCTTGAGAAAAGAGAGGGAAAATTTTGGGGTACAACAGCTGCCCCTGTTCAACCTTCTTAAACCTGAAGAGTTAGATTGGCAAGTCCGCCATTCGTGACTTGCAGGTAGAAGATGATTGAACAGTGTCCGGAAATTTGCACTCGCTTGGTGTACGGATTAATGATGTTGGTCGATTGTGTCGGGAATGGGCTTATAGATTCCATTTTGAGATATGATAAAGAGTTATTGGAGATGGGCTTATAGATTCCATCTAAAATGACTGCTGGTAAGTATAAAGCTTTATTGTGACTCTTATTCTAACGTATAATGAAGGAATCTCTGATGAATACTACTTCAATAGGTAATGAAGGAATCTCTGACAACTACTACTTCAACAGGTAATGAAGGAATCTTGACAACTACTACTTCAAAAAGTAATAAAGGAATCTTTGACGACTACTACTTCAACAGGTAATGAAGGAATCTTGACAACTACTACTTCAACAAGTAATAAAGGAATCTTGACGACTACTACTTCAACAGGTAATGAAGGAATCTTGATGACTACTACTTCAATAGATAATGAAGGAATCTTGACAACTACTACTTCAATAGGTAATGAAGGAATCTTTGACGAATACTACTTCAGCAGGTAGTGAAGGAATCTTGACGACTACTACTTCAATAGATAATGAAGGGACCTTGACGACTACTACTTCAATAGGTAATGAAGGAATCTCTGAAGGCTACTACTTCAATAGGTAATGAAGGAATATTTGACGACTACTACTTCAACTGGTACCAGGATGAATCCAAGCTTGAATTTATCTCGAAGAGATATTCTTTATAATGACTCCCTGAGACAAATATTTAATGGAAATATTTGTTAGATTTTAGCCTCCGGAGAAATCATAGATAGTCGACAACATATATCTGTTGATTGATCTTTTCCTGAAAAGGTACAGAGTTAGTTGTAAGAAATGTTATGATGCATGCATTGCGTAATGATGTTCTCAAAATAAATGAGATTGTGTTATATGCGCTTTGTATGCATATGTCATGATGTGTGAATGTGTAATGTTACTTAAGTGTATCTACGTCTGGGAAAATAAATCCTCGACCAATGTTGGGGAGTTTTAGGAAGCTAAATCCCATACCATTGTTGGAGATGAAGAGTAGGTATCTTCAAATTTGTCTAGAATACTTCCGCTTGGAATTCTGATTCACTGTTTAGGGAAACTTTGCAGGGAATGTTGGTTTCTTCCTGAGGAGTAGAATTCAGGAGCATTGGTTGACCATTACTCTACTGGGGAATTCTTATATACCCTGACTCGGGATAAAAGAGATGGATAAACTTCTGACTTGTTTGGGGATGATAAAATTTGACTCGTATCTGGTTAGGTTCCAGGCTTTCTAATAACTTTCTTGGGATAGTATCAATTTCGCTAGGGAAGAGGAATTTTGTCAGTTGATCTGTAGTAGTTGGAGGAATGGACTCAAGCTGGGAAATTGTAGTCCGTTGGAGAAATAAACCCTGTTGAGGAAAGTATTCTGGTGACCTTACTGGGGAAATGAATTCTTCTGAGAAGAACTTTTGCAAAGTTTCTTTGCCAGTTTTGGAAGGCCAAACTTGGCTGGGGAAGAGAATTCCCAGGGAATATGTCGACTGGAACTCTAGATGGAGAATGTATGAATTCTTTTTGTGGGGATAATCTTATTGAAGTAACTCTGTGGGGATATCCTAAATCCTTAAGTAAATGCTTATTATTGTTCTTGTGCGTACATTTGTTAACAGTTAATCATGTTCATATGCATATGTTCATTCAATTTTAGTCTTTCGACATTTTTCACTCAGAACAGAAAGTCATATTGCACTTAAAAGTATATTATATTGATAATTTGCCTATAAACATGTGTTTTTTGTACAGGGAGACGAAAATCCTAGTAAGAGGAAGCCGTCGAAAAAAGGAAAAGAATACATAGTGAAAACAAAATGTATGGCCATGTGGAAGGTATCTCATTGAGTTCCAACTCCACTATTGCCCTTATGTCTTCGAACATCATCCCTTGCCGTCAAAAGAAGTTGATTAGATTGATCTCGTACCATTTGAACTTTTGACCTTGGTAATAAAGCTGACTATAGTGATTCAACGAGACATAGTCATACGCTTTAATCCTTAACTTTTTCCTGGATCGCCTTTTCAGATTTTCAGTCCACCAGGATACCCATTTTTGCATAAGTCGCCCTTTCAGGTTTTCAACTTTCCAGGTGTACAATCGCTTGTATATATCCCTAATTTTTGCCTGAACACTTTTGGTTCTCTGGGATGCCCTTAATTTTTCCTAGGTATGTCAACCTAGTGGGTCATTCTTTATGCGTAGCATTTTTTTACTATGTTCGTGTTTACAGGATGCGGGAAATCTTCATCATCCATAGTGGTTAGCATCATGGCACCGCCAGAGAAGACTTTCTTGACAACAAATGGCCCTTCATAAGTGGGAGTCCATTTTCCCCTGGGATCTCCTTATGGTAAAATGATACGCTTTATTACCAAGCCGCCAGCCTGGTATACTCGAGGTTTGATCTTTTTGTTTAATTCCTTGATGCCTTGATCATTCGTTTTTGATACATTTGACCATGACAAACAGCAACCAGTCTTTTCTCATCAATCAAATTCAACTGATCCAATCTTGTCTGAATCCATTCGTCTTTTCCCAAGTCTGCTTCTTTCATAATCCTTAAGGAAGAAATCTAAACTTCGACAAGCAGGATGGCTTCCATGCCATAGACTAAGGAGAATGGGGTTGCCTCTGTTGACGTTCGTGCCGAGGTACGGTAACCATGAAGATAAAACGGTAGCATCTCATGCCAGTCTTTATAAGTCACCACCATCTTTTGCACAATCTTCTTTATGTTCTTATTGGCAGCTTCCAGTTCACCATTCATCTTAGGTCTTTAAGGAGAAAAGTTGTGATGCTTGATTTAGAATTGTGTACAAAGTTGAGTGAACATATCATTGTTGAGGTTGGTTCTGTTATCAATGATGATCCTTTCAGTGACATTGTACCGGGAGATGAGGTTATGCTTAATAAATCGGGCTACAACGTTCTTAGTGACTGAGGAAAATGAAGCAGCTTCGACCCATTTTTGTGAAGTAATCAATGACGACAAGGATGAAACAATGTCCATTCGAGGTAGTAGGCTTGATCTCTCCAATCATGTCAATGCCCAACATTGAAAATGGCCATGGAGCAGTCATGACAATCAAAAGAGTCAGTGGCACATGAACCTTGTCGGCATAGATTTGACACTTATGGCAAAACCTCAAGTGATGGTGACAATCAGCTTCCATAGTCGACCAATTGTAACCAGCCCTCATAATCTTCTTAGCCATAGTGTGCCCTCTAGAGTGAGTTCTGAACGTACCTTCACACATGTCTTCCATGATCTTGTCTGCTTCCTTCTTGTCCATGCAACGGAGCAGAATCGAATTGTGGTTATGTTTGTACAGGATCCCATTGCTTAGGAAGAATTTGGCTGTGAACCTCCATAGGAATTTCTTATCATTGACTGAAGCTCCTTCAGGATATTCTTGTGCTTCAAGGTACTTCCTCACTTAGTGATACCAAGGCTTCTATTTATCAATGTCAATCTCATAGTAGTACGCAGGTTCATCAAATCTTTCGATAGTAATTCTGGGAGCTTCGTTGTCATAATAGACCTTGAACATAGACGACATAGTTTCTAAAATGTCTACCAACTGATTTTCTTCCCTTAGAAAGTGTTCAAAGGTGACTTTCTCAAAGTTGGGTTCAAGGTTAGCACAAGCTCTTTGTAGGGGGGTCAGATTTGGATACTTAGTATCCCACTCTCCTTTAACTTGATTGATTACTAATGTTGAATTTCCGTATACGGTTAAGAATTTGATTCTTAGGTCAATGGCAACCTTAAGACCGAAGATGTATGCTTTATACTCGGCCATGTTATTTGTACAGTCGAAGCACAGTCTGGCAGTGAACGGCGCATGGCAACCTTCAGGAGAAATGATTACAACACCAATTTTGTTACCTAAAGCATTGGAAGCTCCATCAAAAAACATAGTCCATTGAGATCCTTTCTCGGGTCCTTCATACGGTCCAGGCTTTTCATAGTTGGTTATCAGCATAATATTCTCGTCCGGGAATTAAAAGTTCATGGATTGGTAGTCATCAACAGCTTGATGGGCCAAATGATCTGCCAGCACACTTCCCTTGATTTCTTTTTCTGTAGTGTATTGAATATAATATTGAGTCAAGATCATTTTCCATCTAGCTATTCATCCGGAGAGAGCTGGCTTCTCGAAGATATACTTGATGGAATCCATCTTAGAAATAAATAAGGTAGTGTTGTACCCCAAAATTTTCCCTCTCATTTTATCAAGATTTCCCCTCACAAGACTCTTTGGACTCCAGACCAGATTAGGGTTTGCTCAGCTCAAGACATCTCCTTGCACTGATAACCTGAAATTAGGGTTTGAGTTTGCACAAGGAATTTTGGACTTCCAATGCCCCATGTGATTTTAATACTTCATGTTGGACTCCTAAGATTGCTCATACCAAGTTTCAAGCCTTGAATCAAATTTTTGCCCAGTCAATTGGATAGTTGACCTAAAAATCAACTGTATTGGGGAAAAAGTCAATTGTGGCCAGTTTATAGTAAAACCTCATAATTTTTTATCCACATCAATATTATAGACTCATATGAACCATTTGATCAAGTTTGGACCACAACTCCTCAAGAAATTTGATCAGATCATCAAAAGGGCAAAATGGTCATTTTTATAGTTTTGACTGTAGAAGGGCAATTTTTGATTTTTCACCTAGCCAATGGAAAATTGGGTTTAAGCAAGGTTTCAAGGACTAAATGGAATCATCTTGACCTAATTACAAGGTTCAAAAGATCTCAAATGCATTAGATTGACAGATGAATTTTCAAGTCATCAGATCAAAAATCAACTGTACACTGAAAAGTCAAACTTTGACTTTTTGGTCAAAATCAAGTGCCAAGGGTCATTTTTCATCAAGATGTGTCAAAACATGAAACTTGTTCACCAAGAAACCTAATTTTGAAAATTAGGGTTTAAAATGGAAATTTTCATAACTTAGAAATTTTCTGTTATGAAAATTTCTTATTTTTTCCCAACTTTTCCCAACTTTTTCACCATGATGCAATTGGATTCAAAGAAAAATTCCAACATTAAAGTTGTAGTCCTCCACAAAATCTAAAACTTTGATTCACAAAGTTTTCCCAAAAGATGCTTGGATCTCAAGTTATGATTTTGTGAATAAGGGTTCATGAAACTTTTAACTTAGTGAAATTTTGCCCTAGTTTAGGCAGGATTTTGACCTATCTTCATGGCAACTTTTCACCTAGTTCCAAGTGGAATATAAAAATTCATTTCAAAGATGGATTTTATATAATGTTACAAGCTTTCCAAAATGTCCAAGATCTCTCCAAGATCATTCATGGTTAGGGAGAATTGAAAGTTTGAAAATGGAAAATTATCACTTTTGGCCAAGGCATTTTGCACATTGCTACAACTTGCAAATCTGTCCAAAGCATGCTTGTAATTATTTTACAGGTCTTAAAAATTTCCACACTCCTTAATTAAATGCAAATACATTGGACATTGGTCTTATTCTGAGCTATGGAGCATTACACAAAGAACTATTCCAAAAATGGCAAAAAGGTTGCAATACCATTTCCATAAAGCACACTTTTTGCAATTTGGTTTATCTTGAGCCATGGACCTAATCTCTTTGTACAAACAACATCCACAAACATCATGAAAAGCTCACCAACTCTCAGCAGGCATCAAGCTAGCTTGTACAAACTTGACTTTTGTCAACTCACCTTTTGCTTCAAAAACAAGAAACCTTGCAAAAGTTTCATAACTTGTGCATCTGTTAAAACCAAGAGTAGAGACCATTTGAAACAAGTTCAGCATAATATACCAAGCCAAAAACATGAGCTCATAGCATTGTAAACACCCAAATACACAAAAAGCTCCATTTTCTGCCCAAACAGGGCAACCACTGCAGAACCTTGGCCAAATCCATATTCCCTCGTGCGTTTTACTTGGAATCATTTCAAACACATTCTAAAAATCACACCTGAACTACTCAAGCCCTTCTCAAGCAACTGTAACTCCATTTTCAAGCTTCACCATTTTCAATTTTTGAGTTTGCAGGTTGAGTTCTACAAGGAGTTTCAGATCATTTCAAAGCAAGCTAAGCATTGGGAAAGGTCAAGGGAACATCAAGCAAGCTCAAAAGTCCTTCAGGCCTCACTCACAACTCCTACATTGCCATATTCGAACTTGACTGAAAGAAGTATTTCTCAAGATTCTAACTCCTTATTTAGGCATCATTAAGGTTAGGTTTGTGAAGCAAAAATGTAGTCTCTAAGTTGCTTGAGTTGTACATATGCATAGCTTCCATTTATATTATCTGTGCTAGGAGAATTTGGATGATGAACATGCTGAAATTTTTAGGTCAGAAATTGGGGGTGATAAAATTCTCTCTGGTCTTTGAGTTTTATATCATTAGAATCGTGTGATGATAAGCTATAACTTTTATGTTGCAAGATTTTGTTTTTAAGCACGTATGCAGGAGATACGGTTTGAAGTACAGGGCGCGCGCATTTCTGTTCCAAGGACAGGGACGAAGTGGAAATGGGTTGGGGCTGGCTTTTTCTGGCTATTTGCACCACCTTCTTTTCTTTCTGCACCCCCTCGGCCCATTTCTCTTATTTTTTATATTTTCTCATTTATTTCATATTTTCTGACTTTATTTATTTTTTCTAAATATTAAAAATCATCAAAAATATTTTCTTAATTTTCACATTTTTATTTTATTATTTTATTATTTTTTATGACAAAAAATAGTTTATTAGGTTAAATACTTTTATTTTTCTAAATAAAATTTGCAAATAATAAAAAAATATTATATATTTTCATTTTTATTATTTATACACTTGAAATAATATTTTTATACAATATTTAATTTTTCAACATTTTGTATATATTATTATTTTTTTCTTAAACAAAAAATGAATAAATAAGTAATATAATATATTTTCTTTTAAAACCAAAAATTAGGGTTTTCACCCTTTCCAAAAATAATCATTTTTTTTTATTTTCTTATTTTTAAGACATAAATAAACCCATTTTTTACATACATAAAAATTAATACAAAAAACATTTTGCATATTTTATTTAATTGTCCATTTAAATATTTGCTTATTTATTTATTTGTACAAATAAATTCAATATGGTTGTAATAGTTTTAGGGCTTTATTTTGTGCAAATACCCCCTATTCAAACTTGTATCCCCCTCCCCATAATAATATTGTAATAGTCTTAGATTTACTTTTACACATTTAATCGCTTTCGTATACAATGATAGTAAAAACTAGGGTTTGTATGCAAAAGACAAAAATCAAACAAATATCATGACTAAACTTAAGACAAATATGCATGAAAAATGACAACACATTGCACACAAGAACCCCTAGGGTTTCATCCACTTTGTTGCCTTAAAATGGCCATGGTATGCATGTTAGGTATCTTGGCAAAACAAAATCAAACAAAAAGATCATAGTCCCTCGATGACGCTATCTTGGTTGCCTAAACAAAAATGATCTACTCCCTCAAAAAAAACTTGCTAAAGATACTTGGCAATATTGTTATCATGGTCATTCGATGACCCACGCCCGTCCCGTTTAACATCCAAATACAAGGTTGTTTACCAAATACAATGGTAAAACAACAATGTCGAAGGGTTAAAAATGTGTAGGAAAGATCTTTGAGTAGGGTAGACAACTCCTAGTTACTTGATCAATTTGCAAACATCCTTGCTAATTTCAAAAACACACACACAATTTCAAAACAATTTCCAAACAAACTTTCAAACATTGAAACATTTTTCAAAAGACAATACATCTTTGTATACATTCTTCAAACAAGAATCATTACAAAGTTTGCCAAAACAATGGCCTCTTTTCAAAATATTTTCAAAATCACACAAAGCACCATTTCAAACAATTGGAAAAGCAAAGCAAGTGATCTAAACAAGTAACTAAGAGCCCATGGAAAACCATGGATGAAAAGGGTGCTTGCACCTTCCCTTTTCATAATCTACCCCCCGAACCCAAGAAAACATCTCAAAGGTCTTTCCTGTGCTTTTTGACCTTTCCTTTGGATAAAATAAAAAGTCGGTGGCGACTCTTGCTAAACCGAAACATTTGCGAACACAAACACAAAACCTCAAGTCAGTTCTCCCATCGTATCACAGAATTGGCGACTCTGCTAGGGATGATCTAAAAGTGGGGTTACCTTAGGGTTTAGATCACCTTTACATATTTACCTTGTTTGCTTTGATTGCTTTACATTTGGTTCTATTGTTTGGGTTTGAATCCTCTACCCGGATTTGGGAAACATTCATAGGTAAATAGCAATATATTGTGGAAACTGTGCGGGGTATACCGACATGGTCTAAGCAATAGCTATATTAGTGCGACATATTTGTGGGTACCGGTAGCCTTTGAGTCAATCAAAGAGAATACAGGGCCGCTGAGTGATGTCATGAAGCACTAATGGACTTTTAGAACCTTTACTTGACCATCTTGGCCTTTTAGGATGTAGTGAGATGACCAGCTTTGGTGCAGTCCGAAGTTAGTAGATACTCGATACTACACTCATTGAGGGTTATTTTCTTGGAATATTTCGGTCGCCAGTAAAGTGGCTAAACTGAAACAATGAACACAGAAAATAATCCAGTGATATTGAGCTCCTTAGAACACGGTTACTATTTCTAGGACAGGTTGAGCCAACTAAACTTCAAGAGGGTACTTACCTATGAAACCCCATGCAAGCCTAAACTAGGAACTTGTGTGATTTTTCTTGTACATATATACTTTTGCATAACATCATGAACATCATGAAGCATAATTTGCATCCACTAACCATTTCAAGTATTTTGGATCTTCATCTTTATTCCTGTTTTGTAGGTTATGGAATCACTTCGCAGGAAAACTATTCAGGTCAATCTTGTGAGAATCCCTCCTCAACTCAAGGAGCTTGCTTCTAAGATTCCAGAGTATTCCCCGTTCACTGGGAGACATGGTCGACTTCTCAACTTGGTCAACTCCAACACAGAGGAAGACATGGTGAAAGTTCTCTTCCAGTTCTTTGACCCCCTACACCACTGCTTCACATTTCCTGATTACCAGCTAGTGCCTACTTTGGAGGAATTTTCTCAACTCTTGAGGATTCCTATTCTCCATCAACTACCTTTCAACGGTACGGAAAGAGATCCAAAGCCTGAAGATGTTGCTCAATCCCTACACTTGCAACCATCTGATGTCATAGGCCATTGGGAGACTAGAAGTGGTGTCAAGGGTTTCTTGGCAAAGTTCTTGTTTGAGAAAGCTCAAGAATGCTGGAATTCTCTAGACCTGCAAGCTTTTGAGGAGATTGTAGCTCTTCTCATCTATGGGTTGGTCTTGTTCCCAAACCCTGACCAACTTATAGATGTCAATGCTATCAAAATCTTCATGGCTCGCAACCCGGTGCCTACATTGCTTGGGGACATCCTACACTCATTTCACACTCAAACAATGAGGAAAAGAGGTGTTCTCATGTGTTGTACTCCTATTCTAGCAAGGTGGTTTATTTCTCACCTTCCCCAATCAGTCTTGAAGAATGATCAAGGTTTGAGGTGGTCACAACGATTGATGATTCTTACACATTCAAATGTTCATTGGTGTTCTCGATCCAGAGAAAATGTTATCATCATCGACCGTTGTGGGGAATTCCCTAATGTCCCTCTACTTGGCATTAGGGGAGGCATTACCTACATCCCCTACTTGGCTCTGAGACAGTTTGGGTATGCCCGAAGGGATGGCCCGCATGACATGCTGATTCCAGACTTGGTTTTTGACTTCAACAACGACGTTCAAGGACTTCGAAAAAGGTTCATCCGAGCTTGGAGGATGCCCAACAAGGTAGACAGTAAGACCTTGGGACACAATAATTTCATCCCCCTTGAGCCTTACCTCAAGTGGGTACGAACCCGTGCCCAGATTCTTATGATGCCTTACCTCTACATTCTCCCTGTGATCAAAGATCCTGTTATGGAAGGAGAGGTTCCATACACCTTCCTACATCCTGACATGCCAACATCATTGGAAGATTTACAAAGGAGTTGGATACAACTCAAGGGAGAACGCGATATGTTTGAAGCCCAATTCTACGCCAGTGAGAAGAAGGTTTTGGAACTTACTCGTCAACTCCACGAAGAGCAGACTCTCAACACCTACATTGCACCAAAAAGGATGCGCAACATCTTTTTACATTAGAATTTTGTATTATTTTGCCCATGGGGCATTGATGTACTAACAAATTCTATCTTATTAATATGACGTTTGTTCCTTTTTGTTTAAACAAATTTGAATTTCTTAATCCTTGAATGCATTACATGAATACATATCATTCATCATATGCATAAACAGGTCTTCACACCAAGTTTCCTCATCTCTCTGCTGTTTATTTCATCAAGATGGATATGGAACAAGCGGTCAAAGATTTGCAAGCGCGGAATTCACAATTCCAACAACTACTCATGACCTTGGCAAAGGGTCAGGAGGAGCTCAAAGCTCTGTTAGAAAAGGAAAAGGAGAAAAAGAAGAAGAAAAGAGTTGGTGTGGCTACCTTGGGCAGAAGATTTGAAGTTCAAGCCAGAAGGGTCCTGGATTTCCCGTCAACATCTGAAGAGGGTGAAGGAAAGGGTAAAGGAACTGCAGTGCCTTCTAATTCTGAAGCTGAAGAAGAAGAGGATGAGGATTACTCAGAACAAAAGTATCCTCCTGCAGATGAAAAGTACAAAAACTTGGAAGAACGTCTGGCAGCCATGGAGATTCAGAGAGTGCCTGGGCTGGACTTTGAAGAGTTGGGTTTGGTTTCTGGAATTGTTATCCCTCCGAAATTTAAAGTACCTCTTTTTGATAAATACGATGGGGTGTCTTGTCCCAAGATGCACCTGCGTTCCTATGTCAGGAAAATTCAACCACATTCTTCTGACAAAGATCTGTGGGTCCATTTCTTCCAGGACAGTTTGTCGGGGATGCAATTAGATTGGTTCTATCAGCTAGAGAGGTCTGATGTACACAATTAGGAGGATTTGGCTGCTGCCTTCTACAAGCAGTATCAATATAATGCGGACTTAGCACCAACCCGTACTCAATTACAGAGTATGAGCATGGTCTCGAATGAAGGCTTTAAAGAATATGCCCAGAAATGGAGAGACTTGGCAGGACGAGTACAACCACCTCTATCTGAGAGGGAGCTAGTTGATATTTTCTTGGGGACTCTGTCAGGGCCTTTCTTTAACCACCTGATAGGAAGTTCGTCTGCGGGGTTCACTGAGTCTATTCTAACTGGTGAAAGAGTTGAAGCCGACATCAAGAGCGATAAAATTCAAAAAGGTGCATCTGCTTCCGCTGCCGTCAAAAAGCCTTTTCCAGCAAAGAAAGAAGTCTCAATTGTCTACTCCCAAAGAGGTCAAGGAAGAGTTGAGCGCCGGCCAACGGTGGGGGCCGTAATGATTCAGAAGTCTGCAGCTGATCAGGCCAGAAATAATCAACCAAGAACCAACCAAGCAAGGGTGGAAAGGCCTGTACGACAATTCACTCAGATAAACATGACTCCTGCTCAGGTTCTTCCCCATCTCTTGAAGTTAAACCTCGCCAGTCTGAAAGAGGCCCCGAAGAATCCGAATACAACTTCTCCTTACTACCATTCGAACGCCAAGTGTGCTTATCATTCAGGGAGTATAGGGCACGACACCAACAATTGTTGGGCCCTCAAGAATAAGATTCCGGATTTGATAGATGCTAAAGAAGTGGAATTCGACGCCCTTGAAAAGCCGAATGTGATCTCTGCTCCAATGCCAAGGCATGGCCACAATGCCCATGTTGTTGAAGAGGATATTTTTGTTGCTACTGTTGATGATTTGATGACTCCGCTACCGATAATCAAGCTGAATTTGTTGAAGGCTGGGATTTTCCCAGGTTGTGAAGAAGATTGCTGCCTTTGTTCATCCTTAACATCCGACTGTCCGTTGTTGAAGTTAGACATCCAACGCCTAATGGATAATCAAGAAATCCTTTTTGAGAAGACTCTTGTTACACCGACTCCTGTCAATGATGTTTCGATAATTACCATATCCGCCAATCTTTCCAAAGTCTCCAAAAGACCTGTTAAGATTACATCCGATCTGAAGATTGCACCTTTGAAGATAACCATGTCGGGTCCATCTCGTACAAGTCCAATAAATCTATATCGTGGAACTATGGTGGAGAGATCTTCTACCACGGTATTAAACAAATTGAATCAACTGAAGAGAATTCTGATGAAGAGACTTCCGACATTGGAAATATTGTTGGAACGAGCAAAATCACCCGCAGTTGAAGGATTTTCTCTCCAGAGATTTCCCCCCAAAGGCAATCTTTGGACCCTCAAATGCTCCTAAGGTTACCCCTGTGCTGGTCAACATATCTGCAAGAACTCCAATTATTAAAGAAATTGTAACTCATGTGGTTGTCCCTTCTGCTGTTGCTGATGATAGAGGGAAAGGGATCCAAGAAGTGCCCGTCAGAACGAGGGCTCAGCCATTGGTAATCCCTGAGACCTCTCAAAAAGAAATGGAAGAGATTTTGAAAATAATCAAGAAAAGCCATTATGATGTTGTGGAACAACTGGGGCAAACCCCCTCAAAGATCCCTAAGTTGGCCGTGTTGCTTTGTTCCGAAGCTCATGCTAAAGCTTTGATAAGATTCTTGAAGACGGCCCACGTGCCACAGGAAACCTCCGCGGATCAGTTCCAGAAATGTGTAGCTAGCCTAACAGCTGAGAATGGTCTAGGCTTCTCCGATGCCGATTTAACATCTAAAGGGAGAAAGCATAATGACGCTTTGAATGTCTCGATGGAATGCAGAGGGACTACTCTAGCTCATGTTCTGGTTGATACTGGGTCGTCTTTAAATGTCTTGCCGAAGAAAGCCTTGGACAGATTGGACTGTGAAGGCCTAACCCTGAAGCCCAGCAATATAATTGTTAGAGCCTTTGCTGGTTCTAAAAGGATGGTCCATGGGGAGGTGGACATCCCGATTAAAGTGAGAACTGAAACCTTCAACTCCACATTCTATGTGATGGACATCCATCCTTCCTATTCTTGCTTGTTGGGAAGACCCTGGATTCACAATGCTGGAGCCGTCACTTCTTCTCTGCACCAAATTCTCAAATACCCTGTCCAGGGGAAAATTATAATTGTTCATGGCGAAGAGGAATACATGATAAGCCATCTAAATTATTTCCGCTATGTAGAATTGGATGGTGAATTCATAGAGACCCCTTTCCAACACTTTGAAGAGGTTTCTCCTGAGATTGCGGCAACCAAAACAGTGGCTTATGTACCCTTGATTACCAAACCTGTGCCTCGGATGTCATCCCTCAAAGATTCAAAGGTTGTGATTGAAGAAGGAGGAAGCACAATATGGGGTCAGCTACCAGACTTTCCTTTCAAATCAGATAAATTCGGCTTGGGTTTCACTGCTTCTTCTCAAAAGGCTGTACGCCACGCCCGGGCTGGGGGGCCACCAGTGAAGATCACCCATCATGGAGTCAATTGTTTAAAGGATGGTAAAGAGGAGAGAAACCTGGAAGACTGGATTTTCCCTACTGTTGACGGAGGACTGTGTAACTGGGAGGCAAAAGACTTTGTTCCGATTACTTTCATAAATCAGTAATTTATCTTTCAAACATTTATGTTGGTTTGTAATAATTCTCAAACAATTCGTACACTTTTTACCTTGTGCCTTACCCGAGGCATATAGGTCCATTTGTAAGGGTTTGTTTTTTCATCTTCATATGCCATTTTAATGAATCATGGACGTTTTCACATATAAACTTTTGTGTTCATTTTCTTTCTTTTTACATTTTATTTGTTTAAAGGTGGTTATCCCTTACACACACCCACAGTCACAAAATGCAGGTACCCTTCCATTCCGGATTCCATGGGTAACAATTCTGCTATGGCCTTCAGTGACTCTGAAGATCTTATCTACCATGTCGAATACGAAGGTGATGAAGACTGTGAAGTGCCGGGAGAGTTGGCTAGACTTCTACAACAGGAAGAAAGGGCTATTCTACCTCATGAGGAGCTGTTGGAGACAATCAACTTGGGTACTGTTGAAGACAGAAAAGAAGTCAGAGTGGGTGCCAACCTAGAGCCAAGTGTCAAGGAGCGCTTAGTTCAGCTGTTGAATGAATATGTTGAGATCTTCGCCTGGTCCTACGAAGACATGCCGGGACTCGATACAAATATTGTGGTTCACCGTCTCCCTACAAGAGAAGATTGTCCACCAATTAAACAAAAAGTCCGCCGAATGAGGCCCGACATGTCTGAAAAGATCAAAGCAGAAGTGATGAAGCAGTTCAATGTTGGTTTTCTTGTTGTTACTTCCTATCCATAATGGGTTGCTAACATTGTGCTTGTGCCTAAGAAGGATGGCAAAGTCAGGATGTGCATGGATTACATAGACTTAAACAGGGTTAGCTCTAAAGATGACTTTCCACTACCGCACATTGACATCTTGGCTGACAATACAGCTCAACATAAGGTATTTTCTTTCATGGATGGATTTTCAGGTTACAACCAGATCAAAATGGCCCCTAAAGACATGGAGAAAACTACTTTTGTTACACAGTGGGGTACTTTCTTCTATAAAGTGATGCCATTCGGATTGAAGAATGTCGGGGCAACCTATCAGCGCGCCGTGGTAGCTTTATTTCATGATATGATACATCATGAGATTGAATTCTACGTAGACGACATGATAGCTCGATCACAGACAGAAGAAGAACACCTCGACAATTTGCAAAAGTTGTTTGTCAGGTTGAAGGAGTACAAGCTCAGATTGAACCCTAACAAGTGCACTTTCGGAGTCAGGTCCGATAAGCTCTTGGGTTTCATTGTCAGCAACAAAGGCATCGAGGTTGATCCTGCCAAAGTCAAAGCTATATAAGAAATGCCTGCTCCTCGCACTGAGAAGGAGGTCAGAGGTTTCTTGGGACGCCTAAACTACATTGCAAGGTTCATTTCTCACCTAAAATCTACCTGTGAGCCAATCTTCAAGTTGTTAAAGAAAGATCAGGTGGTTAAATGGAATGATGATTGTTAAGTTGCTTTCGATAAAATCAAGGAGTACTTGCTAGAACCTACTATCTTGATGCCTCCCATCGAAGAAAGACCGCTAATCATGTATCTGACTGTTTTGGATAACTCAATGGGGTGCGTACTGGGCCAACATGGCGAGTCTGGCCAAAAAGAGCATGCCATTTATTACCTTAGCAAAAAGTTTACCGACTGTGAGACCCGCTTCTCACTGCTAGAGAAAACTTGATGCGCTTTGGTATGGGCTGCTCACCGGCTGAGGCAGTATATGTTGACTCATACTACTCTGCTGATATCTAAGATGGATCTGATCAAATACATCTTTGAGAAGCCTGCTTTATCTGGAAGAATAGCTAGATGGCAAATGATCCTGACTGAGTATGATATCCAGTACATGACCGAAAAATATATAAAGGGGAGTGTATTAGCTTACCATCTGGCTCATCAAGTTTTCGAAGATTACCAATCCATGAAGTTCGACTTCCCCGACGAGGACATTATGACTTTGGACAACATTGAAGATTTCAGACCATATGACGGACCTGAACAAGGATCCCGATGGACCCTGTACTTTGATGGTGCCTCCAATGCACTTGGTAACGGTATCGGTGTTGTGCTCATCTCACCAGAAGGTTGCCATACACCTTTCACCGCCAGACTCTGCTTCAACCGCACCAATAACATGGCCAAGTATGAAGCTTGCATCTTTGGTCTCAAGGCTGCAATAGACCTGGGAATCAAATCTTTGGTTGTGTTTGGAGACTCAGCTTTGGTCATCAGTTGGATCAAAGGAGAGTGGGACACTAAACATCCCAACCTCGTCCCTTATAAAGAACATGTCTTGACATTGTTACCACACTTCGAGCATATTACCTTCGAGCACTTCCCGCGAGAAGAAAATCAGCCAGCAGATGCTCTAGCTACAATGTCATCCATGTTTAAACTTAATTGGGATAGTGAGGCTCCCCAAATCACCATTGAGCGGATGGACGAACCTGCACATTGTCACGAGATTAATACTGAAGAAGTAGTGGACCGACCTTGGTTTCACGAAGTCAAAAGGTATCTCGAGGCGCAAGAATATCCTGAAGGAGCTTCAGTCAACGAAAAAAAGTTTTTGAGGAGATTCTCTGCCAAGTTCTTCCTAAGCAATGGTATCCTATACAAGCGCAATCATGATTGCATTCTGCTCCATTGTGTGGACAAGGTTGAAGCTGAGCAGATCATGGCTGAACTACACAATGGTACCTTCGGCACTCACTCAAGCAGGCATGTGATGGCTAAGAATATTCTACGGGCAGGCTACTACTGGTCTTCCATGGAAGCTGACTGCCATCAACATTCCAGAACTTGTCACAAATGTCAAATCTATGCGGACAAGGTACATATACCTCCAGTTCCTCTCAATGTCTAAACAGCTCCTTGGCCAGTCGCTATGTGGGGAATCAACATGATTGGAGAGATCAAGCCTACAACATCCAATGGGCACCGCTTCATCCTGGTGGCCATTGATTACTTTACCAAATGGGTCGAAGCAGCATCCTTCGCATCCGTTACAAAAAATGTTGTTGCCCGCTTCATCAAACAGAACCTCATTTGTCGGTACGGTATCCCCGAAAGGATCATCACTGACAACGGTACAAACCTTAACAAAACTATGATCACCGCTTTGTGCGAGCAGTTCCAGATTCAACATCACAATTCATCTCCCTATCGACCGAAGATGAACGGTGTTGTCGAAGCTACGAACAAAAATATCAAGAAGATCATACAAAAGATGACAGTCACCTACAAAGACTGGCATGAGATGTTACGTTTTCTCTCCACGGGTACCGTACCACGGCACGAACATCAACTGGGGCAACACCTTATTCTTTGGTATACGGCATGGAAGTTGTTTTACCTATCGAGGTTCAGATTCCCTCCTTGAGAATCATGAAAGATGCTGGTTTGAGTGAAGACGATTGGATTCAGACCCGGCTTGATCAACTTAACTTGATTGATGAAAAGCGACTTACTGCTGTTTGCCACAGTCATACGTATCAAAATAGGATGATCAAGGTTTTCAACAATAAAGTCAGGCGCCAGGTATATCAAGTCGGGGATCTTGTAATCAAGCGGATCATCTTGCTGCAAAGTGATCCCAGGGCCAAATGGAATCCTACTTACGAAGGACCATTTGTGATCAAAAACATCTTTTCTGGTGGGGCAATGATATTAACCACCATGGACGGCGACGATCTGCCGCACCCTGCAAACGCAGACATAGTCAAAAGATACTATGCATAAATAACCCAATAGGTTTACAAACCTAGGCAAAAAAAGGGCATCCCGGTGAATCGAAAACCCGAAAGGGCGGTTCAGGAAAAAGTTAGGGATAAATAAAAAAAATCTGTACACCCGTCAAGTTGAAAACCCGAAAGGGCGGTCCAGGCAAAAGTTAGGGAATTAAAGCGTATGACTATGTCTCATCGGATCACTTTAAGGACAATCTCTTCACAGACAAACTCCGGGCTTCTGATCAACTCAATCATCTTCGGACAAAGCAATGAATGGACAAGATATTCAGAGTTACAAAGGCTATAGCAGAATGGGAACCCCATGGAATTTTTACACATAGCCATCTTTCTTTGTATAAATTTTTCTCATTTTTATGACAACATTCTCCTACTAGGATGTCTGTCTCCTTTGTACAAAATACTTACACAAAGTTAATACAAAGATACTTCAAAGTGCAGAAAACTATTTGCCTTTTCTTCTTTTTTACACTTGTGTTTTATTTGAAAACGTCCAATGATTTATTAAATGAGCATATGCATTTGAATATAATCATTGTTTACAAATAAAAGAAGTGGGAAAGAATAATTACTGACAGGTTGAAAGTATAGGAAAACGTCTTTAGACTATTCCAAGAGAAATCCCCTGTAGTGTATCAACTAGGTCCCCGGCGGAGCTAAAACCTTGAAATACATATCCTCAGCGGAGCTAGATTTCAAAATTCCCATCAGAGTTAGAGCTTCAAACTCCCAATCCCCAGCGGAGCAAAACTTTGAACTATAGACCCTCAGTGAAGATGAAACCTTCTTCCCCAGTCAAGTCAAGACTATCAATCGCCAGCGGAAACCATCCAGTTTTCCCCAAATTCCCCAGCAAGTTGTCTTAAAATATGAGAATCAACCAGATAACAGTTAACTTTTGCTTCATCCCTGACCTAGGATAATTCCCCAGTAGATTGGCATACAACCCAAACTCCTGATATCCCCAACTGAATGAAGATTCTCATTCTTGACTCCCCAGTAGATTGGCATACAACCCAAACTCCTGAACTTTTTCCAAACAGGAATAAGCTTTTCCCCCAGAGTCCTGAGCTTACTCCTCCAGTAGTATAGATACTCCCCACAGAGTTTTTACTCCCCAACAGAATGAAGATTCTCATTCTTAATTCCCCAGTGAAGTGGCATGAGTCTTCATTACTCCCCAGCATGAATTTGTCAGAATTTTTAATCCCCTGCAGATCGAAGATTCTCATTCTTGACTCCTCAGCATAAAGTCCCCAAGGATTCAAATTCCCCTAGCAGAATGAAGATTCTCATTCTCAGTTCGCCGCAGAAACCATCAGGGCCTTCCTTATTCTCCAACAGATCAAGGTTTTCCTTTGTTTGATCCCCGGTAGAGATCGCCAGAGTTTTCCTTATTCCCCAACCGAGTAAGGATTCCCATTGTGTAATCCCCAGCCATAGTCATCAAAGTTCTCGGGATTCCCCAAGCAGATTTCTTAGGCAGTACATGGCATTACATCCCCAAGCATAATTTTTGTCATTTACTCCAACTCCAAAGATTCGAAGGATCCCTATATCCCCAGGAAGTCGTGAAGGATTCTCACATCCCCACATAAGTTATCAAAGGTTTTAAATCTCCAGCAGCAGTCAAGGATTTATTTTCCCCGGCAGCAGTCAAGGATTTCATTATCTCCAGCTATCAAGGATTTATTTTCCTCAGCAAGACAGCAAATCAGCTTACATGCGCATACATTACATTACATATATCATAAACATTGATAAAGCACATTATATTGCATCATACATTTCATGCAACATAACTTTGTGTTTCAGCTAACATTTTACCCTTTTCAGGATAATATTAAAAGCTATCTTTAACAAATACTCAAAGATTTCAGATACAGTACATATACACTCCAAACGCGGAAGTCATTATGTTACTCATTCAGATCTCTTATTCAGATACAGTATGGATACACCCCAGACACGGAGGTCATTCTATTACTAATTTAGAATTCAAAGTCAAGATACAGTTCAGATACGCTCCAGACACGGATGCCATTCTGTCGCTCATTCAGACTTCAACAATCAGATATAGATTAGATACGCTCCAGACACGGAAGCCATTCTACTTCTCATCCAGATACAACTATCAATTTCAAGTCCACATACACTCTAGACATGGAAGTCATTCTGTCACTTATCCAGATCCCAGTTACAGTTCAGATACACTCCATACACCGAAGTCATTCTGCTACTCATACAGATCTCAAACTTCAGACACAGTCCAGATACGCTCCAGACACGGTTACCATTCTATACTTATTCTGACTTTTTCCCCAGCTCAGAGATGCTCCAGACACGGATGCTATTTTGTCTCCTATTCAGATTTCAAGATTCAGATACAATACAGATACACTCCATACACGGAAGTCATTCTGTTATTTATTCAAATTCAAATACAGTTACAACTCGGATACACTCCAGACACGGACGCCATTCCATTGCTCATACAGTCTCAGTCTCCAGATACAATTCAGATACGTTCCAGACGCGGATACCATTCTGATACTCATTCTTTTGACTTACAACATGTAGTTCAACAAATATACTAGGATGGCATCTTTAAGCCCATCTCCGACAAGATTCTGTCACCTCTCCAAATGGCATTTTTAAGCCCATTCCCTCAACTACATTTTGACGAGTGCAAATTTACGGGCACTCTAGTGTCCAATCATCTTTTACCTTCGAGTCACGAACGACAAAACTCGTCAATCTAACTCTTCAGGTTCAAGAAGATTGAACAGGGGCAACTGTTGTACCCAAAAATTTTCCCTCTCATTTTATCAAGATTTCCCCTCACAAGACTCTTTGGACTCCAATGCCCCATGTGACTTTCATACTTCATGTTGGACTCCTAAGATTTCTCATACCAAGTTTCAAGCCTTGAATCAAATTTTTTCCCAATCAATTGGACAATTGACCTAAAAATCAACTGTATTGGGGAAAAAGTCAAATGTGGCCAATTTAAAGTCAAACCTCATAATTTTTTATCCACATCAACATTATAGACTCATATGAACCATTTGATCAAGTTTGGACCATAACTCCTCAAGAAATTTGATCAGATCATCAAAAGGGCAAAATGGTCATTTTTATGGTTTTGACTGTAGAAGGGCAATTTCTGATTTTTCACCTAGCCAATGGAAAATTGGGTTCAAGCAAGGTTTCAAGGACTCAATGGCATCATCTTGACCTAATCACAAGGTTCAAAAGATATCAAATGCATTGGATTGACAGATGAATATTCCAGTCAATTGATCAAAAATCAATTGTACACTGAAAAGTCAAACTTTGACTTTTTGGTCAAAATTAAGTGCCAAAGGTCATTTTTCATCAAGATGTGTCAAAACATGAAACTTGTTCACCAAGAAACCTAATTTTGAAAATTAGGGTTTAAAATGGAAAATTTCATAACTTAGAAATTTTCTAAGTTATGAAAATTTCTTATTTTTTCCCAACTTTTCCCAACTTTTTCACCATGATGCAATTGGATTCAAAGAAAACTTACAACATGAAAGTTGTAGTCCTCCACAAAATCTACAACTATTCTTCACAAATTTTACCCAAAAGATGCTTGGATGTCAAGTTATGATTTTGTGAATAAGGGTTCATGAAACTTTTAACTTAGTGAAATTTTGCCCTAGTTTAGGCAGGATTTTGACCTATCTTCATGGAAACTTTTCACCTAGTTCCAAGTGGAATCTCAAAAATCATTTCAAAGATGGATTGTATAGCATGTTACAAGCTTTCCAAAATGTCAAAGAACTCTCCAAGATCATTCATGGTTAGGGATAATCGAAAGTTTGAAAATGGAAAATTATCACTTTTGGCCATGCCATTTTGCACATTGCTACAACTTGGAAATCTGTCCAAAGCATGCTTGTACTTGTTTTACAAGTCTTAAACCTTTCCACAATCCTTCATTAGATGCAAATACATTGGACATTGGTCTTATTCTGAGCTATGGAGCATTACACAAAGAACTATTCCGAAAATGGCAAAAAGGTTGCAATACCATTTCCATAAAGCACACTTTTTGAAATTTGGTTTATCTTGAGCAATGGACTTGATCTCTTTGTACAAACAACATCCACAAACATCAGGAAAAGCTCACCAACTCTCAGCAGGCCTCAAGCTAGCTTGTACAACCTTGGATTTTGTCAACTCACCTTTTGCTTCAAAAACAAGAAACCTTGCAAAAGTTCCATAACTTGTGCATCTGTTAAAACCAAGACTAGAGACCATTTGAAACAAGTTCAGCACAATATACCAAGCCAGAAACACGAGCTTATAGCATTGCAAACACCCAAATACCCAAAAAGCTCCATTTTCTGCCCAAACAGGGCAACCACTGCAGAACCTTGGCCAAATCCATATTCCCTCGTGCGTTTTGCTTGGAATCATTTCAAACACATTCTAAACATCACACCTGAACTACTCAAGCCCTTCTCAAGCAACTGTAACTCCATTTTCAAGCTTCACCATTTTCAATTTCTGAGTTTGTAGGTTGAGTTCTACAAGGAGTTGCAGATCATTTCAAAGCAAGCTAAGCATTAGGAAAGGTCAAGGGAACATCAAGCAAGCTCAAAAGTCCTTCAGGCCTCACTCACAACTCCTACATTGCCATATTCGAACTTGACTGAAACAAGTATTTCTCAAGATTCTAACTCCTTATTTAGGCATCATTAAGCTTAGGTTTGTGAAGCAAAAATGTAGTCTCTAAGTTGCTTGGGCTGTACATATGCATAGCTTCCATTTATATTATCTGTGCTAGGTAAATTTGGATGATGAACATGCTGAATTTTTTAGGTTAGAAATTGGGGGTGATAAAATTCTCTCTAGTCTTTGAGATTTAGATCAAGTTTTTTATATCATTAGAATCGTGTGATGATAAGCTATAACTTTCATGTTACAAGATTTTGTTTTTAAGCACGTATGCAGGAGATACGGTTTGAAGTACAAGGCGCATGCATTTCTGTTCCAAGGGCAGGGACGAAGTGGAAATGGGCTGGGCCTGGCTTTTTCTGGCTATTTGCACCACCTTCTTTTCTTTCTGCACCCCATTGGCCCATTTCTCTTATTTTTTATATTTTCTCATTTATTTCATATTTTCTGACTTTATTTATTTTTTCTAAATATTAAAAATCATCAAAAATATTTTCCTAATTTTCACATTTTTATTTTATTATTTTTATTATTTTTTATGACAAAAAATAGTTTATTAGGTTAAATACTTTTATTTTTCTAAATAAAATTTGTAAATAATACAAAAATATTATATATTTTCATTTTTATTATTTATACACTTGAAATAATATTTTTATACAATATTTAATTTTTCAACATTTTGTATATATTATTTTTTTTCTTAAACAAAAAATGAATAAATAAGTAATATAATATATTTTCTTTTAAAACCAAAAATTAGGGTTTTCACCCTTTCCAAAAATAATCATTTTTTTTTATTTTCTTATTTTTAAAACATAAATAAACCCATATTTTACATACATAAAAATTAATACAAAAAACATTTTGCATATTTATATTTAATTGTCCATTTAAATATTTACTTATTTATTTATTTGTACAAATAAATTCAATATGGTTGTAATAGTTTTAGGGCTTTATTTTGTGCAAATACCCCCTATTCAAACTTGTATCCCACTCACCATAATAATGTTGTAATAGTCTTAGATTTACTTTTACGCGTTTTATCGCTTTCGTATACCATGATAGTAAAAATTAGGGTTTGTATGCAAAAGACCAAAATCAAACAAATAGCATGACTAAACATAAGACAAATATGCATAAAAAATGACAACACATTGCACATAAGCACCCCTAGGGTTTCATCCACTTTGTTGCCTTAAAATGGCCATGGTATGCATGCTAGGTATCTTGGCAAAACAAAATCAAACAAAAAGATCATAGTCCCTCGATGACGCTATCTTGGTTGCCTAAACAAAAATGATCTACTCCCTCAAAAAAAACTTGCTAAAGATACTTGGCAATATTGTTATCATGGTCATACGATGACCCACGCCCGTCCCGTTTAACATCCAAATACAAGGTTGTTTACCAAATACAATGGTAAAACAACAATTTCAAAGGGTTAAAAATGTGTAGGAAAGATCTTTGAGTAGGGTAGACAACTCCTAGTTACTTGATCAATTTGCAAACATCCTTGCTAATTTCAAAAACACACACACAATTTCAAAAGAATTTCCAAACAAACTTTCAAACATTGAAACATTTTTTAAAAGACAATACATCTTTGTATACATTTTTCAAACAAGAATCATTACAAAGATTGCCAAAACAATGGCCTCTTTTCAAAATATTTTCAAAACCACACAAAGCACCATTTTAAACAATTGGAAAAGAAAAGCAAGTGATCTAAACAAGTAACTAAGAGCCCATGGAAAACCATGGATGAAATGGGTGCTAGCACCTTCCCTTTTCATAATCTACCCCCCGAACCCAAGAAAACATCTCAAAGGTCTTTCATGTGCTTTTTGACCTTTCCTTTGGATAAAATAAAAAGTCGGTGGCGACTCTTGCTAAACCAAAACATTTGCGAACACAAATGCAAAACCTCAAGTCAGTTCTCCCACCGTATCATAGGTAGTATGAGTCAAAATATATTGTCTTAGCCGACGAGCAGCCAATGCCAAAGCACAACAAGTTTTCTCGAGCAATGAATATCAGGTTTCACAGTCGGTATACTTTTTGCTAAGGTATTATATTACATATTCTTTTCAGCCAGACTCGTCATTTTGGCCCAACACACACCCCATTGAATTCTATAATACAGTCAAGTACATAATCAGAGGTATTCCTTCAACTGGAGGCATCAGTATTAGAGGTTCTTGTAAGTACTCCTTAATCTTGTCAAAAGCTACTTGGCAGTCATCATTCCATCTGACTACTTGATCTTTCTTCAAAAGTTTGAAGATCGGCTCACAGGTAGCAGTTAAGTGAGATATGAATCGAGCAATTTAGTTGAGTCGACCTAAGAAACCCCTGACCTCCTTCTCAATACAGGGAGCTGGAATTTCTTGTATGGGCTTTACTTTTGCAGGGTCGACCTCAATACCTTTTCCATTGATGATAAATCCTAGGAGTTTTCCAGACCTTACCCCGAAGGTGCATTTGTTTGGATTCAACCTTAGCTTGTACTTCTTCAACCTCTCAAACAACTTGTGAAGATGATCAAGGTGTTGTTCCTCAATTTGTGATCTTACAATCATGTCATCAACATATACTTCTATCTCATGATGAATCATATCATGAAATAGAGCTACCATAACCCATTGATAAGTTGCGCCTGCATTCTTCAAACCGAAAGGCATGACCTTATAGCAGAAGGTTCCCCACTGTGTGACAAAGGTGGTTTTCTCCATGTCTTTGGGTGCCGCTTTGATCTGGTTATAACCAGAGAAACCATCCATGAAGGAGAAAACTTTGTGTTGAGCAGTGTTATCAACCAAAACATCGATATGAGGTAGTGGGAAATAATCTTTGAGGATTTCCCTATTCAAATCCATGTAGTCTATGCACATACAAATTTTTACATCTTTCTTCAGTATGGGGACCACATTTGCAACCCATTGGGGATATGATATCACTTCTAGGAAACCTGCATCGAACGATTTCATTACCTCAACTTTTATTTTCTCAGACATGTCTGGCCGCATGCGACGAACCTTTTGCTTGACCAAAGGACAATCTTCCTTGATTCTCAGATGATGAACTAAGATATTAGTATCAAGCCCCGACATATCTTCATATGACCAAGCGAACACCTCTACATAGTCGTGCAACATCTGGACCAATCTTCTCTTGACACAGTCTTCCAAGTTGGCGCCGATCTTGACCTCCTTTTTGCCTGCCTCACTACCCAGGTTTATCACTTCAACTGGCTCCTCGTGTGGTTGAATGGCCTTTTCCTCTTTCATCAGAAATCTGGAGAGTTCCCCAGGTATTTCACAAGCTTCCTCGCCTTCATCTTCGTCTTGATAGATTGGGTGTTCAAAGTCATAGATGGCAATAGCAGAGTCATTGTTAATGAGATCCGAAGTGAATCTGCAAATATGTGTGTGTGTGTTTGTGTGTGCATTTAAGGTCACATGGCTATTTTTGAAATTACAATAAAGTAAAGAAAGGCAAAGAGCGTAAAATTTGAATGCAAAATAGTCCAATGTTTTTCATTAAAATGAGCATATGGCATATGATAATGACAAACCCTTAACAAATGGACTGTTATGCCCCGGGCAAGGCCCATGGCTTAAATTCATTTTTTTTAATGGAAATTACAGATGAATTTATCAAAATAATAAAAACAGGAAATGGAAATTACTCCTGGTTGTAGGAGATTGGAATGAAGTCCTTGGTTTTCCAGATGTTGAGTCCTCCATCAGCAGTCGGGTAGATCCAATTGTTAAAGTCATTATCAGCATCAGAGTCTTCAAGAGCATTAACCTCATGATTAGTAATATGGAGAGGTGGTTTCCCTATGCAAGCACGTCGAACCTCCTTTTGAGCTTTGGAAGTGAAGCCCAATTTAGATTTTCCTGACTTGAAAGGGAAATCAGGAAGTTGTCCCCAAATGGTATAACCTCCTTCTTCAACAACAGCACGAGCATCTTTGAGAGAAGCCATCCTTGATGTATCTTTAGAAGCTTTTGGAGTGTCAGGAGTGACCTTGGGAATAACCACCATGGGAGAGACCACCTCAAAGGCTTGACAAGGAGTTTCAGTGAACTCGCCATCCATTTCAACATATTTGAATGAATTTAGATGACTAATCATAAACTCTTCTTCACCACAGGCGGTGAAAATTTTCCCCTTGACCGAATATTTCAACTTTTGATGTAGTGTGGAAGTCATTGCACCTACCCCATGTATCATTGGCCGTCCAAGAAGGCATGAATAAGCAGGACAGATATCCATCACGTGGAATGTTGAGTTGAAGACTTGAGACCCAACTTTGATAGGGAAATCGACCTCTCTATGGACCATCCTTTTAGAACCATCGAAAGCCCTTACTACAATGTCACTGGGTTTTAAAACCAATCTATCATAATCTAGCCTATCCAATGCTCCTTTAGGTAAGACATTGAGAGAAGATCCAGTATCTAATACATGTTCTAGGGTAGTTCCCTTGCATTCTATGGAAATGTGGAGAGCTTTGTTGTGATTCTTCCCCATCAGGGTCACATCTGCATCAGAGAACCCTAAATCGTTGTCGGTAGTCAAGCTTGCTACACAGTTTTTAAATTGGTCGGTCGTAGTTTCTTGTGAGAGATGTGTGTTTTTCAAGAATTTTATCAGTGCTTGAGCATGCACCTCAGAACATACATAGAAATCTTCGAGGGTGTTTTCCCAAACTGCTCCACTATCTTATAGTCACTTTTTCTGTTAAATTTTAAAATCTCCTCCATCTCTTGGGCAGATGGGTCCTCAATGGTAATATATTTTGCGGGCGCCTCCGTCCTCGAAGACTCAGTCTTTTTTTCCTTTCCTCGTGTATCAGCAATAAGTTTAACGGCAATAATACAAATGGGTGTAGTTGTGGTTGTCGGAGGTGAAATCTCTGGAGAGGAGATTCTCCCCATCCTAGTAACTTTACTTGATCCAGAAATGTTTGTAATGTAAGCAATTTCATCTTCATCAATCCATGAATCTTGTTTGATACCATAGTGATACACTTCTGCCCCATAATTCCAGCGCACCGCCTTATCAGAAGAGTAGGGGACTGGCCCTGATGTGGTGATAATTAGTGGAGCTATTCTTTGTTCAATGGGAATCCTAATGGGGCCTTTGTAGGTGATCCTAATAGGTTTATTTGATATAGTTATGATGGATACATCTTCTTGAGATGCATTTTGGGTCAAACTTTTCACAGATGGAGTTCTTTTAAATAGAATCTCGTGGCTATCCATCGGGTATTGGACACCTTTCTTCAACCATTCACAACCATTAATTTATTCAGCACATCAGCAACAATCTTCAAGGCAGCCAGGGAATCCCCCAACTTTCAACAAATTCTTTTTAACAATCTTCAAAGGGGTGGTCAAGCCTTTGATGGAGGACACAAAAGATGTATCTTCAATAGCATTGACACTCTTACCATGATTTGTCATGGGTGCGGTGATTACGTTGGTAGTTGGTGGAAGGTCGAATTCAATTGTCTTGTTATCAATTAGGTCTTGGATTTTATTCTTTAGACACCAACAATCATTGGTATCATGTCTGGGACTGTTTGCGTGGTAAGCGCATTTGGCATTGGGGTTGTATTTAGGAGAGGAGGTATCATGGTTTTAGGGAGGAACCCTTAATGTAACCAGCTCCCCCTTTAGTAAGTGTTGCAATGCTTGAGACAGTGACATATTGATCTTAGTATACTGCCTTTCTTGAAACTTCGTCCTTCGCCTATTACCTTGTTGTTGTTGAGTTGGTATAGGATTGGAAATTAATAATGCCCCTATTGAATGACGACGGTCATTCTTAGTATGGCTTCTTGATCCATATACATCATTAGTCTCTTTTTTGTCAGCAAATGTTTTTTTCACAACATCAGAGGTGGAGGCCCTCAATATTTTCCCGCTTTCAACCCTTTCACCAGTCAGGATCAATTTAGTGAATCTGAATGATGAACTTCCAATCAGTAAGTTGAAAAATGGTCCAGTCAATGTTCCCATAAACATGTATACCAACTCCCTATCATTTAAATGTGGTTGCACCTGTCCAGCCAAGTCTCTCCATTTTTTAGCATATTCTTTGAAGCCCTCATTGGAACCCATAATCATTCCTTATGATTGCACCCTAGTTGGTGCAAGATCAGCGTTATATTGATATTGGAGGTAAAAGGTGGTGGCCAAATCCTCCCAAGTACCAATTGGTAAAACCACTCTAACTGCATCCCAGCTAGACTTTCTTGAAAAAAGTGCACCCACAGTTTCTTATCAGCGGTATATGGATGAATTTTGCAGACATAAGATCTTAGGTGAAGCTTCAGACATGAAACACCATCGTACTTGGCAAAAACGGGAATCTTGAATTTGTGGGGAATGACTACCCCAGGAACCAAACCCAAGTCACTGAAGTCTAAGCCAGGCACAACTTGGACTTCTACAGCCTTCAATATGTCTTCTAGTTTCTTATATTTATCGTCGGTCGGTGGATATTGCTCATCAAAATAATCTTTGTCTTCAAAGATTTGATTGTTTCCACCTCCAACACGGGTGCTCCTAGCATCTTCATCTTGATTTTCATCCTCTTCGGAGGAATACTCTTCAACTTGGACTTGTCCGGCAGGGTATTTATACCTCTTCCCCATGTTGATCACAACTTTCTTCTTTTTATTCTTCTTCGTAACAAGAAAAGCCATCATTTCTTGCTGCCCCTTTGCTAAGTTGAGCAGAGTTTCTTGAAACTGTGAGTTTTGAGTATGCAAGTCCTTCACAGTTTGCTCGAGATCCATGTTATACTGAAATAAACAGTAATAAGATGAGGAAACATGTGTTGGAAAACCTACTTATGATATGATGCGTGATATACTAATGCAATGTTTTCAAGGATTTTATGGAATTTAAATTTGCTAGACAAAGAGAAGACAACAAACATTAATTGCATTAATAAGTTCATGAATCTTACAATGGAAGAAGCAAAAATAATACAAAATAAACTCCTAAAATAAAAAGAACTCAAGCTTCCCATGGGTGCATCCTCTTTGGTGTAATGTAGGCATTCAGGCTTTTCTCTTCATGAAGTTTCCTCGTGAGCTCCAAAACCTTCTTCTCACTTGCATAGAACTGTGCTTCAAATGTATCTCGTTCCCCTTTCAGTTGAATCCACAATCTTTGCAATTCTTCTAAGTCCGTAGGCATGTCAGGATGAAGAAGAGTGTAACACGTGTCTCTCTCAGCAACAGGCTCCATAATCACAGGTAGGATGGCGGGGTAAGGCATTATAAGATTTTGAGAACGAGTTTGTACCCAGTTGAGGTAATGCTCAAGAGGGATGGAATTTTTATGCCCCAAAGTCTTTCTATCCACTTTGTTTACCATTCTCCAAGCTCATATGAGTCTTTGACGATAACCTTAGACGTCGCCCTCGTAGTCGAATACTAAACCTTGGATGAGCGCATCATGGGGACCATCACTTCGCGCATACCCAAACTGTCATAATTCAAGAGAATGGTTATAAGTAATACCTCCCCTAATCCCCAAGAGTGGAGCATTAGGAAACTCCCCACAACGGTCAATGAAGGTAATATCCTCCAAAGATCGAGAACACCAATGAATATTTGACCATGAGAGAGACATGATCCTTTGAGGCCATGTCAAGCCTTGTTCATTCTTCAACGTTGATCGAGGTAGGTGCGAATTAAACCACCTAGACAGCAACATAATGCAACATAAAAGAGTCCACCTCTACTTCATGGTGCGAGTGTGAAAACAATGTAGGATGTCTCCAAGTAACGCAGGCACGGGATTACGAGAGAGAAAAACCTTGACGGTATTCACATCTATAAGTTGGTCCGGATTGGAGAATAGAACTAAAGCATAGATTAGAAGGGCCAAGACATCTTTAAAATATTGAAATCTAAATCTTCCCAAAAGAATCGGGCCTTCTCCAATAGAAACTTGGCTAGAAAACCCTTAACTCCACTCCATATTTCCCAATTTGCCACAATGTCGGATCTCTTCAAATGCAAGGATTTGGCAATAACTTCAGGCTTTGGAGTTTCCTCTAAACCGGTGAATGGTATTTCATCAATCACGGACACTCCTAGCCGTTGAGAGAACTCTTCCAATGAGGGCACCAATTGGTAGTCATAAAATGTGAAGCAATGATGCATGGGATCAAAGAATTGAAACATCACATACATCATTTCTTCTTGGAAGTTCAAAATAGCCAAGTTGAGAAGTCGATCATATTTCTTGGTGAAGGGAGAATCTCTAGGTACCCTGGATGCTAACTCTTGACATTGAGGAGGTACTTTCACGAAGTTGACTCGGATGGTATTTCTACGAGTGAAAGTCATGTCCTACAAAACAGAACAAAGATAAATTTATAAATCCTTGAAATGATTAGTGAGAATGCTTATTATGTTATGATGTTTATGATGTTATGAATAATAATCACACACAAAGCATAAAAGGACCTTAGGTTTAAGCTTGCATGGGTTTCATAGGTAAGTACCCTCTTGAAGTTTAGTTGGTTCAACCTGTCCTAGAAAGTAACCGGGTACTAGGGAATCTCAATATCACTGATCTTTCTTCATCAGGAATTGTTTTAGAATAATCAATCTTTTATTGCGGCTAAAATATCCCGAAATTCCAATCTCAATGAGTGTAGAACCGAGTATCAAACAATATTCAGCTTTGCACCAAAGTCGGCTATCTCACTACTTCCTAATGGCCAAGTTGTTCAACTAAAGGTTCTACGGTCAATTAGTGTTTCATGACACCATACAACAGCCCTGTATTCTCCTCGATTCAACACAAGGGATACAGGTACCAAAAAACGTGTCACACTAACGTAGCCATTGTTTCAACCATATTGGTCTATGTCGTACAGTCTCCACAATCTATTGCTACTTACCTAATTATGTTCCCACATCCGGGTAGAGGATCTACATAACAACCCAAACACTCTTTTAAGAGTAAAGCAAGCAATTCAAACAATGAAAGCATTTAAATATGATCTAGTCTCTAAGGTAATCCCACTTTTAAGCTTATCCCCAACAGAGTCGCCAATTCTGTAATACGGTGGGAGAACTGACTTGGGTGTTTTTTGTTTTATCGCAATTGTTGCGGATAGCAAGAGTCGCCACCGACTTTTCTTTTATCCAACAAAGGAAAGGGTGAAAATAACAAGAAATACATTTTGAGAATTTTCTTGTGTTCGGGGGGTAGGTTATGAAAAGGGAAGGTGTTAGCACCCTTTTCATCTGTAGTTATCTACGGGCTCTTAGTTGCTAGCTCACTTTGAAATGATTTTGTAAATGTTTTTGTGTTTTGTGTAAGTTTGAAATTATTTTGAAAAGTTCCTTTGTTTAGGCAAACTTTGTAATGATTCTCGTCTCTATAAGAATGTATACAAAGTGTTGACTTTTAAAAATATTTCATGGAAAGTGTTGGTGTGTTTGAAAGATGTTTTGAAATGTTTGTGAGCAAGCAACTACGAACGTTCTACCTACTCAAAAAGTCTTTCTTCTTTTCCTCCTCCTTTAGATAATGTTATCTTTCCATTAGTTAGTAAGTAACCATATCATTGGATGTGAAGAGACAGATGTGGATCATCGTACAGTCATAGAAGGCAACATTGTAGGATACCTTAGCAATTTTTCATGAGAGCCTAAGATCGTTTACCAAAGGAAACATCGAAGGGTCATCGAGGGACTACGATCTTGTAATCGAGGGTCTTTGCTAAAGTATCCCACGTTCGAGGGACATGATTGTTTATCTTCCAAGGAAACAAGTGTGGGTTAACCCTAGAGGTGCAAGTGTGCAAAGTGTTTGTTTTTCATGCTTTTTGTCTTTGAATTAGGGTTTTCTACTTGTAGATTTTATGTCTTGCCATACAAACCCTAATTACTAGCAATTATATTGAAAGCCATAAATTACAGAAATTTAAAGTTCTACGTTATTACATCATTTAGGGGATGGGGATACAAGTCACAAATGGGGGATAAAAGCGATTAAAATCTAATTACTATTACAACCATATTGAATAATGAATAATAATAAAAATATACAAGAATATAAAGATGATATAAATGAAAAGAAAATTGCGTTTGAGTTTTTTAATGAAAGGTTTTAACTTTAATTAAACTAATAAAGAGAAAGAAAATAAATAATTAGGCTAAGTTGATTTAATAAAACTAAACCTAAATTAGTATAAGAAAAGAAATTAAATTAATTAAGAAAAGGAATTAGATTTGTTAAGAAAACATTTTTTAGGGTTTTTGATTAAAGAGAGATTTTAGTAATTTTAAACCTAATTAAAACTAATTAATTATTTACAAAAAGAAATTAACTAATTATTTAAACTAAATTCAAAGTTAATTAAAAATAAAATTAAATAAACTCAAGTCTAATTTAATTCTAATTCTAAAAGAAATTAATTAGCTAAGAAAATATTTTTTAGTGTTTTATTTATAAAAATAAATAAGGTGAAAATAAAATAAAATAAGAAAATTATTTAAGAAAATGTATTTTTTATATTTTTGGTAAAAAAGAAAAATAATAAAATACTAGATAGATAAAATTAAAGAAAATATATAAAGAATGTAAAAATATTGGGTTGAGGGTTTAAAAAGTGAAATGGGTGTTAAAAATAAACAAAAGGCCCAATTTAGTTTTTTTTTTGTTAGAAACAGAAATAAAATAAAAATATATATTGGGCTGGCGCTGAAAAAAAAGTAAAATAGGGGGTGTGAACTTAAAAGTGATTCAAGCCAAATACAAGTTGGCCCATGCGCCTGTATGATAATCCAATTAGGGAGGCTTCTGGAGGTGTATCATGGGTGTGGCCTCCAAAAACGCTTGATGTGGCTTGATGATGATTAGATGCTTGAGGGATAAGGTGTACCATGTGTGCTGGAGCTTGGCTTGCACAAAATCTATAAAAATAAAACAAGAAAAACCAAAAGGGTACCATTGGGGCTCAAACCTAGGTCCCAAGGGTGAACAGGCACGCACTTTACCACTTGGGTGGCTATACATCTGTTAGTTTATACAAAACCACAAATATATATTTTAAACAAGTTTCTGAATGAAAGTTCATCTTCATCCTCCTTCATGCGCGTGCAGAACACAATATCCACCATTGTTAATCTTGTAACTTTCTCATTTCTTGATCATTTTAAAAAGTAAAAACATGAAACTTGCTGGAAATTTCACCATGAGTTTAACCATAAAATTTATTTAAGCTAAAAATAAAAGATTAAACTTAATTTTAATTAATACCAAATGCGTGGCTTAACTGGTCAGAAGCAAAATTCTTCACATATAAGCAAGTAAAATGCAAACTAAGAGCATGGTTAGTGTTGTACCCCAAAATTTACCCTCTCTCTTTTCAAGACTTTTCTAACTAAGATTTTCAAAAGGTCATGTTTGTACAAGTACAATTGGACTTTTAAATGCCCCATATAGTTCCCATGGATCACATTGGGCTTTCAAGCATCAAATCGAAGAAGAGCAAGCTTGCTTCAATTTCCCAAGCTTCGACTGTACTTTGGCCTCCTTTAAGCTTTCTTCGATTTCCCAGGCTTGCTTCTATTTTCCGAGCTTCGACTGGACTTTGGCTTCCTTCAAGCTTGCTTTGATTTCACAAAGCTTCGATTGGGCATTGGCTTCCTTTGAGAAACCCGCTTCGAATAGTACATTCAGATGAATATGGTCCATTTGAAGAACATGCATTTGGATCATTCGAAGGACATACAATATGGTCCATACGAAGAACATGCATTTAGACCATTCAAAGAACATACGATATGGTCCATTCGAAGAACATGCATTTGGCCCATTCGAAGAACATACAATATGGTCCATTCGAAGAACACGCATTTGGCCCATTCGAAGGACATACAATATGGTCCATTTGAAGAACATGCATTTGGACCATTCGAAGGACATACAATATGGTCCATTTGAAGAACATGCATTTGGCCCATTCGAAGGACATACAATATGGTCCATTCGAAGAACATGCATTTGGACCATTCGAAGGACTTACAATTGGTCCATTCGAAGGACATACAATGGGTCCATTCGAAGAACACATAATTGGTGTTTTGTATTTTGATGAGTCTGGTTGAAGGTTGTTGTACGAAGTCCTATTTGATGCCAAGCCCAAGCTTGCTGCATTGTCCACATAACAGCCTAAAACCATGTTCAAAAATAGTCCGTTATGCTACAATGGAACAACCATGCACCAAGCTGCCACAACACTCCAAAAATGCTGCAAGACAGTCCTGCTATGCTACCCCTAAACTAGTCCAAGCCTGCATTCTCTCAGTCCCATATTTGCACCAAATTGGCATATAAAAGTTGCACCTCGAAAGCTATGAAAAAGAGATACCCAAATTGTTCAAATTTCATTTGTTCCCCCCCCCCCCCCCCCCCAAAAAAAACTACCCCAGCAAGACTCTTCTATAAATAAGATGTTTCATAATACATCAAAGGGGGCTTGGAGGTGGCTTTTCAGAGGGGTTTTTGACAAACAAAGAGAGGCTTTTGGCAAGGCAAAGGGATAAGAGAAGAAAAAGAAGAGAGATAGGAGAGAACACTTAAAACGCGCTTAAACCAAGAACCCAAAAAATACAACACTTTATTTGTTCTCTCTTTCGAATCCAAGCTTCCCTATCTTTCGAACTTAGGTTCCTTTCTTCCTTCGAATCCCAGAATGTTCAGGGTAATAACTCAAAGTTCAAAACACCAACTCCAGAGTCAAGGTAAGTCTTCCTGACTTTAAACCTTTCGTTTCAAGCATCATTGATAACTTTTTATTTGTTTTCGTTTCTACCCTTTTGTTTGTTTTCCTATATTGTCAAGAATTAACCTGTATAGACCATAAAACAATATTGGAGTGAAAAATTACAGTATGGTTTGAAACAAAGCCTTAGGCTTCGATACACACTGACTTGCAGGGCCAAACGAAAGAAAACAAAAAAAATTGTGAATCGAAGGGTGTATGCTTCGATACACACTGACTTGTAGGCCCAAACAAAAGAAAATAAAAGGGGTGTGTGAATCGAAGGACACATGCTTCGAACATACTGCATGAATCGAAAGACTTGCTTTTCTCTCTTTTGTGTTGTTTTTTTGTTTTTACATTTTCTTACTATTCAATATGGTTGTAATAAATAGGCCTTTTATTTCTTTCCACCCCCCATTTGTAAATGTGTATACCCCATTCCAAAAATATGTAATAACGTAGGACATTTATTTTCCGCAATTTACCGCTTTTATATAAAATGTTAGTAATTAGGGTGTGTTTGGTAAGATAAAATCAACCGTTAGAAAACCCTAATTTCAAAGACAAAAAAGCATGCAATTAAACATACTATTCACACGTGCACCTCTAGCGTAATCTCGCTTGTTGCCTCGGAAAACAGTCATGTCCCTCGAATATGGGTGTTTTATAAAAGACCCTCGATAAAAAAGATCATAGTCCCTCGATGTCCCTCGATGTTGCCTCCGGTAAACGATCCAGTCCCTTATTAAAATTGCTAAAATGTATCATAAGTTGCCTTCTATGACTATACGATTGACCCACGCCCGTCCCTTCACATCCAACGACGGGGCTTCTTACCAAATCAATGGTAAGATAGCAACATCTAAAGGAGGAGGAAAAGAATAAAGACCTTTTGAGTAGGTAGGACGCTTGTAGTTGCTTGCTCACATACTAAAACTATTTCTACACTTACACTTTCAAAACATCTTCAAAAACAAACATCTCTTTGAACTATTTTCAAAACCAACACTTTGTACACATTCTTATAGAGACGAGAATCATTACAAAGTTAGCCGTAACAAATGCATTTTGCAAAATATTTTCAAAATTACACCCATCACAAAACACCTTTTCAAACAAAGCATTTTTTTATCTATCAAGCAAATAAGAACCCGTAGACAACTATGGATGAAAAGGATGCTAACACCTTCCCTTTTCATAACCTACCCCCCGAACTCAAGAAAATATCTCAAAGGTCTTTCCTGTTCTTTGCACCCTTTCCTTTATTGGATAAAAGAAAAGTAAGTGGCGACTCTTGCGATCTGAAACAATTGCGATCAAACGCAAAACATCCAAGTCAGTTCTCCGACCGTATTAAAAAACTGGCGACTCTGCTGGGGATTAAAACTTAAAAGTGGGGTCACCTTAGAGTTAGATCACCTTTATAATGATTTACTTGTTTGACTTGCTTGCTTTACATTTTGGGTCCTTGTTTGGGTTTTGTTTTGATCCTACACCCGGATCTGGGGCACCTTTTAGGTAAGTAGCAATAGATGTGGAAATTGTACAGCATAGACCGATATGGTTGAAGCAATGGCTATGTTAGTGTGACGCGTTTTTTAGTACCGATATCCATTGTGTTGAATCGAGGAGAATACGGGGCCGCTGAGCGGTGTCATGAAGCACTAATTGACCTTAGAAACTTAATTGAACAACTTGGCCATTAGGAAGTGGTGAGATAGCCGACTTTGGTGTAAAGCCAAATATTGGTTGATACTTGATACTACACTCATTGAGATCAGACATTTGGGATATTTCGGCCGCAAGAGAAGATTGATTGTACTAAGACAATGCCCAATGAAGAAAGATCAATGATATTGAGATCCCCTAGAACCCGATTACTTTCTAGGACAGGTTGAGCCAACTAAACTTCAAGAGGGTACTTACCTATAAAACTCCATGCAACCCTAAACCTAAGGACTTGTCTGCTTTGTGTGTATATGATTATTTGTACATAATGACTTGTTTGCTTTATTCACTTGTACATAACATCATAAACATCATAACATCATAAGCATTCTCACTAACCATTTCAAGGACTTAGGGATTCATCTTTGTTCTGTTTTGTAGGCCATGGTTCCCATTCATAGGAATACCATTTGAGTCAACTTCTTGAAAGTGCATCTTCAACTTCAAGAGTTAGCATCAAGGGTGCCTGGAGATTCTTCCTTCACCAAGAAATATGGTCGACTTCTCAACTTGGCTACCTCAAACTTCCAAGAAGAAATGATGTGTGTGCTTTTCCAATTCTTTGATCCCATGCATCATAGCTTCACCTTTCCTGACTACAAATTGGTTCCTACATTAGAAGAATTCTCTTAATTGTTAGGAGTGCCTGTGCTTGATCAAATATTGTTCACTGGTTTAGAGGAGACTCCAAAGCCTTAAGTCATTGCCAAACCCTTGCATTTGAAGAGATCTGACATTGTGGAAAATTGGGAGACAAGAAGTGGAGTTAAGGGTTTCTTAGCCAAGTCTCTATTGGAGAAGGCTCGTTCATTCTGGGAGGATATGGATTTTCAATATTTTGAAGTTGTCTTGGCCCTTTTAATCTATGGTTTGGTTATATTTCCCAATCCGGTCAAACTCATAGATGTGAATGCCATCAAGGTCTTTCTCTCTTGCAATCTCGTACCTACCCTGCTTGGAGACATTCTATGTTGTCTCCACACTCGCACCATGAAGAAAAGAGGTACTCTTTTATGTTGCATCCCCTTACTCTCTAGATGGTTTATTTCGCACCTACCTCGAATAATGTTGAAGAATGAGCAAGGTTTTACATGGTCTCAAAGGATGATGTCACTCACATATTCTGATATTCATCGGTGTTCTCGATCCTTGAAGGACATTACTATCATCAACCGTTGTGGGAAATTCCCTAATGTCCCTCTGTTTGGCATTAGGGGAGGTATTACCTACAACCCTTGTTTGGCTTTACGACAGTTTAGGTATGCACGAAGAGATGGTCCCCATGATGCACTTATCCAAGGCTTGGTATTTGATTACGAGGGCGATGACCAAGGCTATCGTCAAAGGTTTATACGAGCCTGGAGAATGATAAACAAAGTGGATAGTAAGACATTGGGACATAAGCATTCCATTCCCCTTGAGCCTTACCTTAAGTGGGTACAAACTCGTGCTCAAAGTCTCATGATGCCTTACCCCTCCATCTTACCAATCATCATGGAGCCTGTGGCTGAAGGAGATATTCTATATACTGTCCTTTATCCTGATATGCCTACTTCTCTTGAAGATTTGCAAAGAGCTTGGATTCAGCTAAAGGGGGAGCGAGACACCTTTGAAGCCCAGTTCTATGCAAGCAAGAAGAAGACATTGGAGCTCACAAGACAGCTTCATGAGGAGAGGATCATGAATGCCTATATCGCTCCAAAGAGGAAGCATCCATAATACATTTGAGCCATTGTTATTGTATTTTAGTTCATTTTGTTTATTTTGTTTCAATGTAAGCCCAAGGGGCATGTTGTAATCAATTTGAACTTATTAATATAATTAATGTTTGTTCCCTTTTGTCTAAAAAAATTTAAACTTATAAATCCTTGAAAACATTGCATCCACATATCATGCATCATGTCATGACATATTTTCCCCACACATGTTTCTCATCTGCTTAGTGTTTATTTCAGTAGAGATGGCTCTAGAGCAGACTGTCATTGATCTTCAAACCCAGAATTCTCAACTTCAAGAATTGTTCATGAAACTATCCAAGGGGCAAGAAGAAGTGAAAGCGCTTCTAATTGAGAGCATGACCAAGAAGAATCCTGAGGACAGCAGGGATGACCAATTGGAACAATTACAAACTGAAATGGAAACCATGAGAATCCAGATGATGGGACAGATGGTAGGACAAATGGCTCTTATCCAAAACTTAGCTCAGGGACAAGAAGAGTTGAGAAATCTTGTCAACAAGCTTCATCAATATGGGTGCAACCGTACGAAATAAACAGTCGAGGTTAGGGATCAAGTCATTAATCATCCCCCGAAGAGACAAGAAGTTGGCTTGGTGGAGAGTAGACATTTCCAAATTGCTGCTACATCACGAGTCCAACAACAACCTCGCCAACCATGACAAGGTGGTGGGCATAATCAAGGAAGACAATTTGTTGAGATCAACATGCCCTTGGCTCAAACATTTCATCATATGTTGGAAGCCAAGCTGGTTACATTGAGGGAGCCTCCTCAAAAACCCTTTACTGCTTCTCCCCGTTACAATCATGAAGAAAGGCGTGCATACCACTCCAACAGTCCTGGACACGACACTAACCAATATTGGACATTGAAAAACAATATTTAAGACCTGATCGACGAAGGGGCGTTGGAATTCACATAAGATGGTCAACTTGAGTTTTTATGTCATCTTTCAAAGGCACACCATCTGATGTGACGAAGTTTATGCAGAGAAATTTTTGTTCATTTGAATTTTTAGTTGTAATTTCTTTGTTTTCTTAAACATTTACCTTTATGTCTGACTTTGGTTTATTCTCATTAATGCATTTCATATGTTTTTCTTGAATTAATCCATTCGTTTTCACTATATTTAAATTGTGATTTTATTCCTTTGTTTTCGTGATATTCAACTCTCGTTAAAAGTTGCAAGCCTTTAGAGGGAGGATGACGAAAACAATACCATAATCTCATATGGTATGCTTTTGGAGAGACCTCATTGACGATGTACATGTGTTCTTTCAATTCCTAAACAGTGGAGTTATAAGGAAGATAATCCCTAGTCAACCCCTTTGAGCCTAATAGGAGTTTTCTTTTTCATACAAATTGAAACCTTTAATCAAAACCTGGCGCACGGTTAGTTTCTCAGTTAATTCAAATGCATGTTCGGTTGCAAGCCTACACTTCATACACAACGAATGACATCAAAAACATCCTTGTGAATCAAAAGATGGTGATGGTTCCCCATAAATAGGCAGTCATTATCTCTCACAAGAAAAGCTCGTTGAGTCAAAACCAACGAAGGAGACTTAAGAAAAACTAGGGCATCCCGCTGACTATAGCCTCAAAACAAAAATAGTCAGGAAAAATTAGTGATAGTAAATTAAAAAAGAAGGTCACTACAAATCCTCGATAAACATGAAAAAGGTTGCAAAAATGACTGCCTTCACAAATAAACTTCCAACTATTTGAACTATCACTAAAATATAATTCCAGATTCAATGGGAGTTCAAAAGAATAATTAACTAAGTTTAGGGTTGTAGAACATCATGAAGAACAGGTCGGTGCAAATAAACTTTGAACCTTATCCTTTGTTTCTTAAACCGTGAACCAGACCACGTTACAACCCTTTAAAAGTCCCAATTGAAGCATGGGTTAGTTCGAAAGCATACTGTTACCAAAGGTATCCTGACTCCTGTAAGGCTTACTGCAAATTCTGAGTTGAATTCATATTCTTACAGAACTCTTTTATTTGTTAAGACTGCATTTTCGAAACTTCTAGACAAACATAAACTTTGCATTATTTGAATATCATTGTTTTCATATAGCTAATTATTTGACAATAGAGAAATTCACACAACGAATATCCAATGAACGCAAATTCTCTCAAGAAGCATAGTCACTTCAAATGGAAAAACACTTCCAATGACAAACTCTCCATAACCAAGGGGGCATGACATGTTATTGTCCAACTCATCAGTGACAGTCAAGTCAAAATTCCAAGAAATCTCTCATAAAGTCCTGAATAGCCTGGGGCAGGTCTGCATCTGAATCACTTGGGGCATGGAACATGGATTCCAGCAAAGGGTCACGTACGGTCAAGCAAACATTTGCTGGCAACGCTACAACACTTACTACTATGCACAACGACAAATCCCCACAAAGTCCCTTTCATTAGGTGATCACCGTTAAAGTCGCCAGAGCCACCTCTATAAGGTTATCCTCACATAATAATCTTCATGGATAAAGGTATAAACCCCACAAGGCCAAGTTCATGGATATCCCTACAAAGATTGGATCCATGCAATCACCGGTCAGAGTTTCAACCTCAGGAAAACCTCTCCCCAGCTGAATTGGTCTTAAGAGGACGTCTTAAGGAGTTATGCCAGAAGAAAACACCTCTCCAGCAGATTGTCAAATGGGTTTATTTCCCCAACAAACTTTGAATTCTCCAAGCCAATACAAATCAACAGACAAAACGATTTAATCCCGGTAGAGTCATTGATATCCCCAAAAGTTACTAAAACCTGGACCCGACCATATAATAGTTTAGCTTCTTCAAATCACTAACAAAACTCCTCTTCCCCAGTAAAGTTTGCCACTATCCCCAGTGAGTTGCTGCAATGACTGGAAGCCGATCAGATAACAATTAACTTCTTTATCCCCAACAAGTTGTTAACTTCCATTCTCTCCGATCAAGAGTATAAATCCCCAGTAGAGCAACAAACAACTAAAAATCCTGAACACTTTTCCCCAAGCAGAAATCAACACTCTCCACAAAGATTTCTCAAGCCAAAGACAATCTTCCACAGTGGATTTCTCCTCGAAACAACAAATTGGGAATCCCCAGTGGAAACATCCTAAACAAAGTTTAAAGATACACACATTCTTCATTCCCTGCAGTATTCTGGGATTTAACTTCCCAAAGCTCCTCAGCACTTGTCAAGGATTCATTTTTCGAAGCAAAGATACATTTCAACAAATATTTCACATTCATACATAATATTACATACATGATAAATGCATACAAAATAATCTCATTTATTTTGAGAACATCATTAATGCCATGCATACATCTGCGTGCAAGTAACCCTCTTCCTTGCAGGGAAAAGTCAATCAACAAAAATCCTCTTTTGGTAAATATCACAACCATTTCTCAAAAGTTCAGAGATTAATTCCTGAAACAAGCTAGGGAAACTATCTCTATGACTAACAAAAAGCAAGTTCCAGATTAATACCTGAAACAAGACATGACAACTACATGTGAACAACTGAGTGTAGATTAATGCCTGAAACAAGACAGGACAACTATATGCATGATCTGATTGAAGATTAACTCCCAAAAAAAGCCAGGGAAACTATCTTTCTTTCTAAAATAGGTCAGAGATTAATTCCTGAAACAAGCCAGGGAAACTATCTACATGACCAGCTGAAGTAACCCTACCCAGATTCTCTTCTAGAAACAGTTCATATACAATCCAGAGACGGATGATATTCTGATACTTTTTCCAGATTCACTCTAGAAATAGTTCAGATGCAATCCAGAGACAAATGACATTCTGACACTTATTCCAAATTCTCTTCTAGAAACAGTTCAGATACGATCTAGATACGGATGTCATTCTAATACTTATTCCAGATTCACTCTAGAAACGGTTCAGATACGATCCAGATACGGATGTCATTCTGATACTTATTCCAGATTCACTCTAGAAATGGTTCAGATATGATACAGATGCGGATGTCATTCTAACACTTATTCCAGATACTTTTAAATACAGTTCAGATACGATCCAGAGACGGATTTCATTCTGACACTCATTCAGTACATCTTTTAAATATAGTTCAGATACGATCCACAGACGGATGTCATACTGACACTCATTCAATACAACTTTCAAATACAATTCAGATAAGATCCATAGACGGATGTCATTTTGACACTCATTCAATATATTTTTCAATACATTTCAGATATGATCCAGATGCGAATTTCATTATGATACTTATTCAGTACATCTTACAAATACAGTTAAGATACGATCCAGATGCGGATGTAATTCTAACACTCATTTAGTACATCTTTCAAATACAGTTTAGATACAATCCAGATACGGATGTCATTCTGACACTCATTCAGTACATCTTTCAAATACAGTTCAGATACGATCTAGAGACGGATGTCATTCTGACGCTCATTCAGTACATATTTCAAATATAGTTCAGATACGATCCAGAGACGGATGTTATTCTAACACTAATTCAATATAACTTTTAAATATAATTTAGATACGATCCAGAGACGGATGTCATTCTGACACATATTCAATATATCTTTCAAATACAGTTCAGATACGATCCAGAGACGGATGTCATTCTGACACTCATTCAGTAGATCTTTCAGATACGATCCAGTTATGGATATTATTATGATACTCATCCCACTACATCTTCCGACTTAGATCAAATTGGCCAAAGATTTATTCTGATACTTTTTCCAATTTCTACCAATAATCACCTTTGTATGGCATCTATAAGCCCATCTTCGACAACTCTCCATCATCTCTCTAAATAGCATCTTTAAGCCCATTCCCTACACAATCAACCACCACATCATCGAGGGAAAATTTCTGGGCACTCTAGTGTTCAATCATCTTCTACCTTCAAGCTACGAACGACGACGTGCCATCCTCGCTTTTTAGGTTTAAGAAGATTTAACAAAGGCAGCTTTTATACCCCAAAATTTGCCCTCTCTCTTTTCAAGACTTTTCTAACAAAGATTTTCAAAAGCTCAAGTTTGCACAAGTACAATTGGACTTTTAAATGCCCCATATAGTTCCCATGGATCACATTGGGCTTTCAAGCATCAAATCGAAGAAGATCAAGCTTGCTTCGATTTCCCAAGCTTCGACTGGACTTTGGCCTCCTTCAAGCTTGCTTCAATTTCCCAAGCTTCGACTGGACTTTGGCTTCCTTGAAGCTTTGCTTGGATTTCACAAAGCTTCGACTGGGAATTGGCTTTCTTCGAGCAACCTGCTTCGAATGGTATATTCAGATGAATATGGTGCATTCAAATAACATGCATTTGGACCATTCGAAGGACATACAATATGGTCCATTCGAAGAACATGCATTTGGACCATTCGAAGGACATACAATATGGTCCATTTGAAGAACATGCATTTGGACCATTCGAAGTACATGCAATATGGTCCATTTGAAGAACATGCATTTGGCCCATTCGAAGGACATACAATATGGTCCATTTGAAGAACATGCATTTGGACCATTCAAAGGACATATAATATGGTCCATTCGAAGAACTTGCATTTGTCCCATTTGAAGGAAATACAATATGGTCCATTCGAAGAACATGCATTTGGACCATTCGAAGGACTTACAATTGGTCCATTCGAAGGACATACAATGGGTACATTCGAAGAACACACAATTGGTGTTTTGTCTTTTGATGAGTCTGGTCGAAGACTGCTGAATGAAGTCCTATTTGATGCAAAGTCCAAGCTTGTTGCACTATCCATATAACAACCTAAAACCATGACAAAAAACAGTCTGATGTGCTTCAATGAAACAACCTTGCACCAAACTAGCACAACACTCCAAAATGGCTGCTAGATAGTCCTGTTTGCTGCCCCTAAACCAGTCCAAGCCTGCATTCTCTCAGTCCCATATTTGCACCAAATTGGCATATAAAATATTCACCTCAAAAGATATGAAAAAGAGATACCCAAACTGTTCAAATTTAATTTGTTTTCCCCCCAAAACCCCAGCAAGACTCTTCTATAAATAAGATGCTTCACAACACATCTATGGGGGCTTGGAGGTGGCTTTTCAGAGGGCTTTTTGACAAACAACGAGAGGATTTTTAGCAAAGAAAAGGGAGAAGAGAAGAAGAAAAAAAGAGAGAGGAGAGAACACTTAAAACACTCTTAAACCTAGAACCAAAAAAATACAACACCTTTGTTTGTTCTCTCTTTTGAATCCAAGCTTTCCTATCTTTCGAACTCAGGTTTCTTCCTTCCTTCGAATTCAAGAATTTTCAGGGAAGCAACTCAGATTTCAAAACACCAACTCCAGATTCAAGGTAAGTATTCCTGACTTTAAATCTTTCGTTTTAAGCATCATTGATAACTTTTTGTTTGTTTTCGTTTCTACCCTTTTGTTTGTTTTCCTTTATTGTTAAGAACTAACCTGTACAGACCATAAAACAATATTGGAGTGAAAAATTACAGCATGGTTTGACACAAAGCCTTAGGCTTCGATACACACTAACTTGCAGGGCCAAACGAAAGAAAACAAAAAAAAGTTATGAATCGGAGGGTTTATACTTCGATACACACTGACTTGCAGGCCCAAACGAAAGAAAACAAAAGGGGTGTGTGAATCGAAGGACACATGCTTCGAACATACTGCATGAATCGAAAGACTTGTTTTTCTCTCTTTTGTGTTGTCTTTTTTACATTTTCTTGCTATTCAATATAGTTGTAATAATTAGTACTTTTATTGCTTTCCACCACCCCCCCCCCCCATTTTTAAATGTGTATACCCTATCCCTAAAATATGTAATAGCGTAGGACATTTATTTTTTGCAAGTTACCGCTTTTATGTAAAATGCAAATAATTAGGGTGTGTATGGTAAGATAAAATCAACCGTTAGAAAACCCTAATTTCAAATACAAAAATGCATGCAATCAAACACACTATTCACACGTGCACCTCTAGGGTAATCTTGCCTGTTGCCTCAGAAAATAGTCATGTCCCTCGAATATGGGTGTTTTAGCAAAGACCCTCGATAAAAAAGATCGTAGTCCCTCGATGTCCCTCGATATTGCCTCCGATAAATGATCTAGTCCCTTATGAGAATTACTAAAACGTCTCATGAGTTGCCTTCTATGACTATACGATTGACCCACGCCCGTCCCTTCACATCCAACGATGGGGCTTCTTACCAAATCAATGGTAATATAGCAACATATAAATGAGGAGGAAAAGAACAAAGACCTTTTGAGTAGGTAGGACACTCGTATTTTCTTGATCATAAACTAAAACCATTTCCAAATTTACACATTCAAAACATCTTCAAAAACAAACATCACTTTGAACTATTTTCAAAACCAACACTTTGTACGCATTCTTATAGAGACGAGAATCATTAAAAAGTTAGACGCAACAAAGGAATTTTTCAAAACATTTTCAAACTTACACCCATCACAAAACACATTTTCAAACAAAGCATTTTTTTGATCTAGCAATCAACCAAGAGCCCGTAAAACTACGGATGAAAATGGTGCTAACACCTTCCCTTTTCATAACCTACCCCCCGAACTCAAGAAAATATCTCAAAGGTATTTCCAGTTCTTTTCACCCTTTTCTTTATTGGATAAAAGAAAAGTCCGTGGTGACTCTCGCAACAATTGCGTTTAAATGCAAAACATCCAAGTCAGTTCTCCCACCGTATTATAGTTAGCTTTAGGGCAATGATGTCTACATTTTTTTTCCAGAATGCATGTACAAAAGATGCTTGAATCAAGATATCACAGTTTAGAAAACTTACCTAGCAAATGATATTCATGTATGGAGTTTGAGCAACCTTTTAGGTGTCCTAATGATCTTTTTAGCTTTCCTGGACCTCCTTGAGCGTATTCCAACTCCTACTTTGCTTTGAGGATGACTGAAACTCCCTAATCAAGTAAAGTTGCAAGCTTGAATTTTGAAAATGGTGGATAGCTGAAATGGAGTTACAGTCCATAAACAGGGACCTGAATCACTTTGATATGATGTATGGAGAGTGTATGGATGATTAGATTTTAAAACGCACGAGTGATTTTTTTATTTGGTGGTTTGAAGCTCAAAAATGTCAAGTTATGGCCAATTCTATGTTGCAGAATGCTTGGGAGGTTTTTAGGGTGCTTGAGCTCATGCCCTGACTTGAAAATAACTTGTATAGTTATATGAAAAGATTTGGAGATCTTTTGCACAACAGATTTCTGGGTTATAGGGTTATGGCTAGGTTGCTTGATTTTGAAGAAAAGTGAGAAAATCAAGTTTTAATGTTATGTACCAGCAATTTAGATTGGTTGAATCACTTTAAACATGTTGCTTATAGTCTTTGCAAAGTGTGTGTGTGCAAAGACAACAAGTTAGGAGCTTAAGGGGAGTTGACCTTTGCAAAAGCATTGCTTTATCAAAATGGAAATGGTACCTTTGTGCCAAAAATGGAAAATCAACTTGGACAAAGCTTCAAACACTTGGATAATGGATCAAAAAGTTGTGTAAAAATTTAATTATTGAGTGGTTATCAATTTTGAAGCCTACAAAGCAAGATTTATGCATCATGGTTTGAGATTTGCTCAAGTGTTCATCAAGAAAATGACCTATAATTCAAGTTTATGAGGCCATCTTCATCTCTTCGAAACTTTTAGCTCAAGCATGATCTCTTAAAGTTCTTTGACATTTTGGAAATCTTGAAACATCCTCTACAATCTTCATATTGACCATTTTGACAAAATCATCTTGGAGCTTAGTGAAAATTGGCCAAGAAGTAAGGATAAAAATCTACCTAAAATAGGACCTGATGACTTCATGAATTTATAACTTAAAATCTAAGAACTTGTAGGACTTGATCAGTAAAGAAAAGTTGTAGATCTCATCAATATCTACAAATTTCATGTTGAAAGTTTTCTTTGAATCATCTTGCATCTTGGTGAAAAAATGTCATGAAGTTATGAATTTATCAAGGTTTAAAACACTTGGAAAAATTCTAAGTATTGAAAAGTTTGACTTTTCAAATTGACTTTTGACTTTATTGATTCTTGATAATCAAGTTTGATATTTTTGAATATTATGATGAATTGTGATCTTTGAATTTGAATTTTGACCAAAAAGTCAAAGTTTGACTTTTTGTGTACCAGTTGACTTTTCATCATTTCATCAAGTTTCAACTATCAATCCATTGATCTTGAGGAATATTTTGAACCATGAAATTAGGTCAACATGTTTTAATTTAATTCTTGATAATATTCTTCAAGCCATTAGATCCTTTATTAGGTCAAAAGTTACTGATCAATCAATTACAGTCAAAACCCTAATTTTGACCATTTTGCCCTTTTGCTAAGTTGAGTGCTTTTCTTGAGGAATTATGATCAATACTTGATCAAATGATGAATAGGACTTTAAAATGTTGATGTTGGCCAAAAATCATGAAGTTTGACTGTAGGTTGACCACAATTGACTTTTTACCCAATACAAGTGATTTTCCGTCATCTGAGCAATTGACTACACAATTTTGAGATGCAAGACTTGAAACATGACATGAAAATTATTGAAAACCTATAATGAATCATGGAAATCACTTGAGGCATTAAAAGTCCAATTGTCCTTGAGAAAACCAAAACCCTAATTTGTGTCCTCAGTGTTAAGAGATGAGTTTGTCTGATCAAATCTTGGAGAAACCTTGAGCATTTGAGATCTTTTGTGAGAAATGCCTTGAGAAAAGAGAGGGAAAATTTTGGGGTAAACAATAGGGCTACCCACCAACTAATGGTATGGATAGTACTATCTCTAAAGGAGAAGGAAAGGAATAAGAAAGACTTTAGTGGGTAAGAAACTCTTAATTTCTTGCTCACAACTTTTTTCAAAACTTTTTTTACATTACACTTTCAAACAAATATTTTCAAAAATAATACTTTGTATACATTCTTGAGGACTGATACAAGAATCATTACAAAGTCAGCCTTACATTGGTGATTTCAAAATATTTTTAAACAAATCACACACACAAAGCAAGATTTTCAAAAGTGGGCTAAGCAATTAAGAGCATGTAGATAACTATAGATGAAAAGAGTGCTAACACCTTCCCTTTTCACCTTTCTTATATATTGGATAAAAGAAAAGTCGGTGGCGACTCTAGCTATCTGCACATTTGGATAAAACCAAAAAAGTCAGTTCTCCCACAATATTACACACTCACGTCCATAAGGTGGTATGACACGAGGTTTAACCCAGACAAATATATCTTTGGAGTTCAAGCCGGCAAGTTCCTAGGTGTAGAGGTAGAAATATTGAGACTAAGCCATTGGATTGACTTAACTCATACAAATCAAATAAAAATCGCCACTGTGCTTTACTGTTTCCAAAGGAAATGGGAAAAGAGTGAATAAACCCAAAATAAAGGGGGGAGAATCTAGGTATAGGGGTTGGTTATGTAAAGGGAAGGTATTAGAACCCTAAACATCTATGGTACTCCGTATGAACCTCTTTGAAAATCTGTGTATTTTGGCTATAAAAGGTGTATACAAAATAAGATGGTGGAGATGAGAAAAGAAATATTTTTTACAGTTTTACACCCGTCACGGTTGCGAACCTTTGGTGCCTACGTACCACCTTCCTTGTAATAGGGGATCAGGGTACTCATAGTTCACCTAAAAAATTTTAAAACACATCTATGTTGGTTAATTTTAAGAGAAGATACATCATCGTCATATCCGAGTGGAAAACATAGTTACTACCGACAATTATGAGAAAGGAGAATTTGCATCATCTCAAAGTGGATGACATAGCTTGGATTTAAAATAAATTACTCAACACCCAAGTTGAAAATGGCTCACTTCACTTTATATTATAGAAGTATAGTAGCTTGCATCACTACAAGAATCAACAAGAGTCTAGTCTTTTGAGAAAAGATTTTAAAATAAAAAGCCAAAGTGGAAAAATGGTTTTAATGAGGTTAATGGATTTTAGTCTTGTAAAAGATGTTAAAGTATGATTAAATTGATTAAAGTTTTGATTAAGAAAAGGGTTTTGGAAATGCATGGACCTAAGTCAAAGTTTATTATGAAAGCGGTTCAAGTTTGAAAACAAGAAGAGTTTTGAAAAATAGGGAGAAGGTTTTAAAATTAAAGAAAATGGGAGGAGATGAAGGGACTATCCTATGAACACAGAGTAAAAGCTAAGGAAAAAGAATAATCTAACCAATAAGAAGCCAACACTTGACATAAAGAAGTCAATGTAGAATTTCCATCCTTTCGACCGATGAATTCCCAATTACATAAAGAATAATCTAACCAATAAGAAGCCAACACTTGACCGAGGAATTCCCAATTACAGACAAAGCATAAAAATCAGAATAACCTGCACACATAAAAAATTCAAGCCAATGCCTTGGAGTAAACCCAAGGAATTCATAATAACTTCACAAAAATATCACAGAGATCACAGAGTCCAAGGTCTCAGGGCTTCTAATCCTAAGTCTCAGGAATCCACAACTCCAAAGTGCCAGGGATAGTAACCAGATAGTCCAAGTAACCTTAACATTTTTTAATCTCCAAGTGGATTATTACGTATATTTACAAAAGAAAATAAAGCTCAAGTGAGAAAAGATAAAAAGACAGAAAGTAAATACTCAATTGAGCAAAAGGCAAATAGCATGAGATGTAAATGCTTAAAGGTAAATGACATAGAGTAAAGACATAAAATAAATGTATAAAGTAAAAGCATAAAGTAAAGTCAGTGGTTAATAGTCAATGGTTAGGAGTTAGTGATTAATAGTTGAAGGTTGAATAATTTTTAGAAGAGTGATCCATGATAATTTAAACATTAAACCTAGGTCAAAGTTGATGAAGACTCATTAGAGGGTTGATAGAATAAAAGCCTCTTAACAATGACCTTTCAAGGTTATTGGTCATAGCTCAATATTTAATCATCCTTTGGCTTACAAACACAAGGTTTGAACCACTAAGAATCCATCAAATAAGAGATGAAAAAAAGGGGATTTCAAATGATATGATCCATGAAGGTTTGGGCCTTGAACATAGATCAAAGTTAATGAAGAATCATTAGGGGATTGATACAATCAAAGTCTCCTAACAATGAGCCATCAAGGTTTTTGGCCATAGATCAAGACTTAACCATACTTGGGTTTGCAAACATCAAGTTTGAGCCACTAAGAACCAATCAATAGGAAGGAAGAAAAGGGATGAGGTGAAGAGGAAAAAGGGAAATCACATTGTAACCAATGCCTCAGATGAAATTAGGGTTTCAAATATCATCAACATCACTCATCTATTTTGGTGGATTTGGTTTTTCAACCTATCAACACCCAAGATCCAATGAGTTTGAGGAACTTTTCCCAAAGTAACATTCAAATGTCTCCAAATCAGAACCAATCACAAAAATAATAAAATATAATTAATAAAAACAATATTTAAATGATTAATAAAAAGGAAATAATTGGTAAAATACACAAAGTGTATTAACACACCTAATGAAAATCCCAAAAAAATATCAGAGGTCAAACCTGTGTCAGCAAGTGTTGACAAAATGTTTTAGAATTTTTAAAAGTCAGGAATTATTTCTTAAATATAAAGAAATGAGCAAGAATAAACCAAAATTTTAAAAAAAATAGTAAAATCAAAAATAAAAATAAAATCAGGTCACCAATATTTTTCAAAAGGCCATTGGATCCTTCCATATTTTTTTTCAGAATTTTAAAAGGTATAAAAATATTTTTAAACAATTAAAACAAATCAAATAAAGAGAAAATTATATAAAAAAAAATATAAATCATGAAAAAAAATTATGAAAAAAAATAAATATCAGAAAGAGAATATTCAAAAATATTTTTAGTAATTTTTTCATAATTTTTGAACTTGAAAAGATTTTTTTATGATTTTTTGAAGTTTAAAACAATCAAAACAAAAAAAGAAGAAAATAAAAATAAAGCCAAAAAAAATGTGGACCATCTGATCATTGTCAAAACAGATCAGAGAGACCTGGCGCGCTGAGCATCTCATGGACTCTCTTGAATAACCCATCTGATTTCAAATAAAAATCCGAAAATATAAAATAAAAACAAAAAATATGGACAATTGGATCAATGTCAAAACGTGTTAGTAAGTACATCCAAAGGACCTGGTGCATTGTGCATGATATGGACCTTAGCAAGAAACATAGAGTTTATGAAAAATGAGCCAATCAAAATAAAACAAATGTCAAAGGATCATTGGTCAAAGCACGACACGTAGGTCGTCTTCAACCTTCATACGCCTGCAAGTAGGGATTTCATGAGATTCTTCAAATGAAATTGTTTGAAGCTCATAGCGGTATCATTGGATTCGTCTCTTTCAGAAGATCCTAACTTCACCCTCGCAAAATATTTCTTTAAATCACAACTTACTCAATTGAGGAAAAACCAATGAAAAATTGCAAAACTAAATTTATAAATAAATGATCAATTCTCAATGAAAGTGAAATCTAAAAGAAGTATGAGACTAAGGAAGGAGGACTACATATTAGTAACTTGTTTGGATCAATTTGAATAAGGAAACTACATGAACTAAGCTCAAGAAAATTGCTCTGAAACTGAGCTTTTGTAGCTCGGTTTATAGCTCTAATTACTTGGTTTAGGTGATGGAGAGTTTGTATAAGAGTTGAGAAAGAAGAATCAGAAGAGAATTTGAGGTGAGAAGGCTTGAAATTATGAAATGAATTTTCAAATTTCCAAGCTTCGAATGAACTTTGGCAGAGTGATTGTGGCTCTCTAAAGCTTGGGAAATGAATGGAGAGTGGTCTTCTATTTATAGGAGAGTGAATGGTGATAAGAATTGGAAGAAATCATTGGCAAATCATGCAAACCAAGGTAACCCAATAATTGCAAAAAGTGTGATTTAATGTCCATCCAAATTCAGCTAAATCGTGTGTTTTAATGCTTAATCTAACCTTATAAACTTTGTTAAACATGTTTAAGTTGAAAACACTCACAAATTTGGCGATTATAAGTCACATTATGGATTTTACAATATGACTTAGTAAGAAAGTTCCAGTTTCAAGGTACCAACTTTGCAACCATGGTGCAAACAACTCATGGACCTTTATGGGATGATTCTTGAAGCATTTGAAAGACAAGGTTACAATCTTTACAATGTGCCAAGAAAGTTTTCATTTGGTGATTTGAGCTAAAAGTTATGATTATTTGAATTTATGAAAAACACACGGATTCTCATACTTAGAAAAATGTCTAAGTATAGAGCTTCAAAATGACCTATAATGTTCTTCAAAGTTACAAGGCTTTACACACAAAATTAACTCTTGATCATTGAAGGTGAAATGAAGTAGGCCTTTTAAATTGAATTGTGGAATTGAGATATTCAAAAATCATAAAAATTGAAAGAGTTATAGCCTTTGGAAGATGATGAACAAATTTGGAGAAATCCACAAATGACCTATAATATTTTCAATTCTTTAAAGACTATCAATATCTTTTCAAGCCTTGTAACTTGAAACAAAGTTGTATTAGACATCCTCAAGTTTATTGTGAAAAAATAATGAGTTCAAGGAGATAAAATATGATCAAGTTATGATCCTTTAAAGTCACACAAGAGAATTACATAGATTTTCCAAAGGACGTGAACCTATGAATCTTCTTGATGAATGGAATTCTCTTTGAAGAAAGATTTACCTAAATGAAATGGAGAGAGTTCTTTAAACCAAATAAATATGGTGTCATCAACATAGACTTAAAGCTCAAACTCTTGGAATTCATTAAACAACCCTTTGACAGGGGACTATCCCTCATAACCCTGGGTTAGATGGTGAGATAGATGCAATTGTGTCATCACATGCAATATAAACATCCAAAGAAACATATATACATATTTTGATGTTAGTTAAGAGTTAATCAACATAAAATGAACATGTACAAGATACTCAATTTAAGGTGCTTGGTGATCCCTCAAGAGAAAACTTAAAGATAGGAGAGAATAGAAGAGATAAACAATCATAATGTATGATCTTGATGTATTGTTGATATAAGACAATGAGAGATCTTAGGGGGGAAATTGGGGTATCACATGAGGGTTCATGCTCACTTACCGTGGAATAGAATTGAACCCGGACAAATGTTAGGCTATTATTGACATGTGAAGCCCATCTTTAAAAAAGAGGTACAACAGCTGATAGGAAGGTTAGCCACTTTGTCTCTGTTTTTGTCATGCTCCGGAGATAGAGCGATCCATTTTTTACGGCCCTAAGGAAGTCGGAAGAATTCGAATGTACGGCAACATTTGAAGAAGCCTTTCAAGGAGTAAAATGCTTCTTGTACTCTCCACTAATCATGACGATATCGGGAGAGAATGCACCATTGATCTTATATCTGGAGGTTTCTGAAAAAGCCATCAGTTCTATTCTTGTCCAGGAAGGGGGATGGGGAAAAGCCAGTGTACTTTGTGAGAAAAGTTCTAAAAGGAGCCAAGCAGCGACATCAGAAGATCGAAAAGCTAGCGTTAGCATTGACAATAACAGCCCGGAAATTGAGACATTATTTCCAGGGTCACCCGATAACAGTGAGGACCAACTATCCCATCAAAAAGATACTGAATAAGTTGGATCTTGTTAGAAGGATGGTCACCTGGGCCGTATAGCTGTTAGAGTATGATATTGAATTCACTCTGAGAACCAGCATCAAATCACAAGCGTTGGCCTACTTTGGAGTGGAGCTAAGTGATCCAGTACCAGAAGAAAATATGAATAAATGGACTCTTCATATTGATGGTTCATCAAACCTTAAGGTAAGTGGAGTCGGGGTCATCTTCGATGGACCCAAGAACTTCGTATTGGAATACTCCTTAAGCTTGAACTTTCAGGCTAGAAATAATCAACCAAAATTCAAAGCCCTCATAGCAGGAATGAAATTAGATAAAGAAGTGGGAATCACCCATCTAACGGCAAACACTAATTCACATTTGATTACAGTGTAGATGAAAGGGGAGTACTAGAAAATGTACTAGGCATTGTTGAAATAACTCCAGATAGGCAGAATTTGAGATCAATCACATCCCGATGGAATAGAATGTACGAGCCAATGTAATAGCCTGACTCACCAATACAAGGGATCAGGGTTGAATAAAGCAGTGATATAGGAGATCCTAGAAAGGCCAAGCATCAATAGAGAAGAATCCATGTCAATTGAGCACTTCACCAGATGGATGACCCCAATAATACAAAGGGACCCTGCCCTAAGACACCAATGAAGCCATGCGCGTAAAAAAGGTATCCACTCACTATATGATAGTGTTTGATTAATTGTATATGATGGGGAGACTTGCTCCCATGCTGAGATGTATAACAGAAGCTAAGGTTACCTTTGTAATGAGAGAGCTCTATCCGGGAAGATCCTCCGAGCTGGGTACTATTGGCCTCGCATCTTACTAGACTGTGTCGAGTTCGTGAGCAAGTTTGATAAATGCCAGGTATATTCACCACTTATACACTCCTCGGCCGAGTTATTGCACTCTGCCTTTTACCCATAGCCATTTTACCAATAGGGAGCAGACATACTGGGATCGTTCCCCATAGCACCCGGACAGTTCAAATTCCTCATTGGGGTCGTAGACTACTTAAAAAAATGGGTAGAAGCAGAAGTTGTGGCATGCATCACCATCTAAAGAGTACGACACTTCTATTGGAGAAATATCATTTGTAGGTTCGGCTTACCCGAGTCTTAGTATATGACAATGGAACATAATTTGCAAGCTCATCCATGGTGAAATTATGCGATGACTTGAGCATCCAAAACAGATTCACATCAGTGGAACACCCTCAGGCCAATGGACAAGCCAAATCTGCCAACAAAATCATCCTGACAAGAATGAAAAAGAAATTGGATGAGGCAAAGGGCCTGTGGTCCAAGTACCTTCTAGAGATCTTTTGGTCATACCATACAACCCTTACTCTACAACCCGAGAAACACCTTTTTGAATGGTGTATGAGGCGGGTGCCATGATACTGGTCGAGATCAATATCCCTACATGGAGAAGGGATCACTTTGACAATGAATCCGACAGAGACGACTTGAATAGTTTGGCTGATATGACGAATGAGGTCCGAGAAATGGCCTGGATTGAAGAGTTTTTAGTCCAGAGAAGATTAGATAAGAGGCTCAACCTGAAAGTTATGAAGAGAGGTTTAAACTAGAAGATTTATTCCTCAAGAAGATTGTTGACCCTAAGAACAAAGGAAACTTATCTCCAAACTAGGAATGTAATGTATCTAATCTCAAGCTTTACTTTAGCTAAAAATATGTAATGAAATTATTAATAAATGTACGGGATGCACTCTTTTCCCTTACAAGGGAAAGGGTTTTTAATGAGGCACCCAAAGTGAAATCAAATATTTGTAGTTGAAGTCCAAGCGCACTTGAAGCCTCTGGCATAACCGGCTTCATCTGGTTAACGTTAATAACACCTCTGGCCCAAAAAGTCAAAATGCGCTCTAAGCCTCTCGCAAACTCGGTCAACCTTGCCAAGGCTCTAGACCTACTAGGTCAACCTTACAAAGGCTCTGGTTTGGTAAAAATTTGAAGCATACTCTAAGCCTCTCGCAAACTTAGTCAACCTTGCCAAGGCTCTGGACCTACTCGGCTAACCTTACAAAGGCTCTGATCCAGAAAAAAGTTGAAGCGCACTCTAAGCCTCTCATGAACTCGGTTAACCTTGACAAGGCTTTGGACCTACTCGGCCAACCTTACAAAGGCTCTAATCCGGAAAAAAGGCAAAGTGCGCATCAAAGCCTCTTGAAAACTTTGTCAACCCCTCCTTCAGGCAAAGAGGCTTTAATCCGTTAAAAATCCCAAACCTACTCAAAGCCTCTGTCATTAAGCCAGATAAGCCTTCGGGCCTCTAATCGCATCCTTTAACACTCTTCTCTTAAGGTTCGAGTAGCATTAACACTCTCCTCATCAAGGTCAAGTAGCATTAACCCTCACAAGGGCCCAGTAACATTAACACTCCCCTCACATGGTCAAGTAGAATTAATAAACATTCCCCGCTGTGATCGGTGGATCTGGAACTGACTGTTTAACGCTGGTTCGCGAAATGTCGCGGAAGCAAGAGTCGCCACCGTCTTTTATTTTCTCCAAATGGAAAGGACAAAAGCACAGAAAAATTCCTTAAAGAGATTGCTCTCAGTTCGGGAGGTAGGTTATAGAAAGGGAAGGTGTTAGCACCCTTTCTATCCATGGTTATCCATGGGCTCTTAGATACTTGCTCATTTGTGTTTTCAAAAAATGGTTTGTTTGCTTTTCAATGTGGGTTTAAAAAGTTTCTTTGAAAATTCCAGATCGACTCTTGTGTCAGAGTGTTTGAAAAATTGCTTTGAAAGCTTTTGAAAAGTGTCAGTGTGAAAAGATTTTTGTTTGTTTTGAAGAGAGCAAGTATCCATGAGAACCTACCTACCCTAAGGAATTCGTCTGTGTAAATGTCCTTTAAAGTAGTGCCATCCCACCATTGAGAGGTAGGTAGCACCACCGTTGGAGGTGTTCGGGTCAATTCGAGTTTGTAGGGACATGGTGATCACCGGAGCAATGGGAAGACACCTTAGAAGCTACCCTCATGCCAGGTTCCCGGATCATGAGGACTTACTAAGACATCCTCTACTCGACGACCACCTTTCGAGGCAAGGCAACAGTGAGGCGTACCCTAGGGGTGGTGTGTGCGAATGGTGTGTCATTTTCATTGATATTTGTCTTGTCATGTTAAAGTGATCTACGCTTGATTTTATTTAAGGCCATACATTCTTTCATGCTTTTTGTTACCAGTTAAAAAATATTTGCGGGAAAGTAAACCTAAGGCTATTACAAATGGCGCGGGTCCACATCGCCAAGATTAAACCGGACCCGATTTGACGGAAAGTAAATAAAGCAAAGGAAAAGTGCGAGAAATAAATGTTACAAAGCTTTGGGAGAGATACAAAATTATTCGAGCGAAATAAAATAAATATGCGAAACCAAATAAATTATGAACGAGGGCGTTGGACCCTTTTGCAGAATTAAATTAATAAGGAATTAAAATTAAGAATTAAAAGAGAGTGTTTTTTGGATATTTGATGAAAAACAGAATTAATTAAAATTAAACTAAAAGGCAAACCCTAATTCTAATAGCTTTTAAATTTATTGTGAAAATATTAAATTGAAACCTAAATTAAACCTAATTTTTTTTTATGTACAATTAATTAAAAAAATAAATAAATAATATTATTAGAAAGAAAAAAGAAAACAAAAAGGAATAAAAAGTTATTAAACCTAATTCTATATTTTTGGACTTTTAGTTATTAAAAAAGAATTAAAGTTGTAACCTAATTAAAACTAAATATTTACATGTGAAAATACTTATAAAAACAATTAAAATAAATATTACATTTTTGCTCTTTTTCTGATTTTTTTGTGTATTTCATAATTTGGTAAAAATAATTAATTAAATTAAAAACAATGAAGCAAATAAAATAATAATTAAAAATAAAAAAATAAAAAGAAAATTGCAAACCGGGGGGGGGGGGGGGGGGGGGGGTTCAGGCCCCAAAGTGGAGGTTAAATGTGAAATTCTGGCCCAGCAAGCTTTTTGATCCATTTGACTTTTTCAGTTTGTGTGCTAACGCGTTGACTTGCGTTTATGGTACACCTTTGATCGTGGCACTCTGATTAATTCTCATAGGCACGTGGACGTCTGGATGATGGTGGTATATCATGCGCTCCACCTTTGAAATTGCATGGGAAGACGCTTTGCAAAATAATATAGAAATAATGTAGACCTGGGATTCGAACCCAGGTCTTGAGCTATGCCAATCCTTATGCCTGCCGTCTGTGCCAATTAACGCGTTTTACATATATTAGACAAACAAATATTATAAAAGAAAATGGATCAACGCATGGAAACGCGCGCAAATTTTTAAACAAGCCAATCACTTGATGCCACGACTCCATCTTCTCCATGCGTTCCTGAAAACAAAAACATATGGCAACGGTTTCTATGGCGTGCTCTTAGGCCGGTTTACAAAAAATAGCGATTAGCTCATCTCTAAACATAAATTAGGCGCGAGGGTGAATTCTTCTTCGTCTCCATGCGCTGAGTACAATGATGGAACTGTGGTGGTCCAATTTTGCTTTGGGTGGAAACCCCTAATTCAACAACCTGCAAACCCTAGAAAGCTAACATGGTGAAATCGCGTGTATGTCATAAAAATGCAATTAAAGGCATTGGTTAGCATCAGCACATCATAAGGGATATAAATCCATGAATCAAATGTTATGAAAGTGTCTAAAATGCAAAGCACGATAATGAAAAAAAATGGCAAAAGAGTGACTTCTGTACAACGTTTCAAGGGACTATCTTTGATGCTTTTGATTGTAATACGTTCAGGGATTGCCAAGGAAGCTTTTGGAATAGGTTTTGTGCCTTGAATCAACTTGGAAAGCTGTTTTCAGTTTTGAGTTTTTTAGTGAAAATTCCAAGTTTACAATGTGTTCTAGAGCGCAGCTTTTCGTCTCTATGCTTTAGGTTTTGATTCATGCTTATGTACTGAGGCTATTAGGTTAACAAAAGTAGAACAAATCCATGGCATTGATAGTTTTCAATATTTGATTTCATAAGATCTTTCCATATCTTTTTCACATGCATTTTTGTGTCAATTAGCCTAAATCAAACCAAATCTTTCCATGTTGGGATGTGCACGAAATATTGAGGCTGAAATGTGTACAAAAAGATTTGTTAAGGCAAGTTTGATATTTTTCATGTATTTAAATAATTTAAATGAATTAATATAAATAATAATTCAAATAAATAAATAAAAAATGAGAAAATACTTCCCTTTGGGCCAAGTGGTCGTGCACATGCTTGGAATGATGAATCATGGAAGAAAAATGGGCCCATTAGCAATTTTAGGTCATTTGGATCAAAGTTGACTTTTCAAAATATCCAAAAATTTCCCAACTTCCACAAGGCATAACTTGCTCAATGTTTAAGCTTTTCTCATGTTCTTGGACATTTTGGAAAGGTCTTTGAGTCCTCTAACCAATGTCTTTGGTCCCATGTCATTTTGATTTACCAATCTCAAGTTATGGCCTTTGACTTAAAGTCCCTTTTTGTTGACTTTTGAAAATGACCTATAATGTTGAAATTGATAACTTTTTGTGAGAGCATTTCTTGGACTTGAAGTATGAAGATGAGTTGTAGGAAATGTCTTTCTCTTCAAAATGAGCTTTGGATGGAATTTTTCTGATAATCCATGTGAAAGTTATGCCCTGGTCAATTTCAGTTGACTTTTTCAGCTGTCCAAATAAGGAAACTTTTGCATCTTTGATGATTTCTGAGCCAAACTTTGAGAATCATGATCAAGCATTGATCAAATGATGTTTGTGGCTTCAAAATGATATGTTGACCAAAAATTTGAACTTTTGACTGCCAAATGACCATTTTGCCCCTACAGTTGACTGTAGTGCAATCTAGGGTTTTGACTGTGCAATTTTGAGCTGAATGCCTTGGAACTTGATATGATGATGCTTGACCACATTTGTAGGCATGTGAGACTTGATTGGCCCTTTGAAAACTTCCTTTCCTTGATCAGAACACAAACCCTAATTTTGACTGTATAGGGGATCTTTGCACTGTGCAACCCTTGGGGAATTTTGTGACTTGGCTTGGCAATTTCTTGGAGAATATGGGAGGGCAAATTTTGGGGTACAACACCCGCCATAAGGGTCGAGTTCCATTAAGAAACACTCCCCACACAAGGGTCGAGTAGCATTGACACTCTCCTCATAAGGGTCTAGTAGTATTAACACTCCCCTCATCAGGGTCGAGTAGCATTAACACTCCCCTCACAAGGGTCGAGAGCATTAATAATCACTCCCCTCCATAAGGGTCGAGTTCCATTAACAAACACTCCCCACATATGAGGGTCGAGTATTCCAACACAAGGGAACTTTAAAGTTAATCGAATAGAGCCTGCTGAGGCAATTTTGAGAATGCAAATAGTTTATCAGGGGCTAATCAAGCCCGAGAGATGAACGAGCAAATCCTAGAGAATAAATTTACCGCCAAGAGACTCAAAGACTGGGTATGGCTGTGTATTAAGAAGTACTCCTAATAGTATGAAACGAAATGGAAAATTTGCTAAAGCTCTTATAAATTAAAGATCATGCCCGACACTACATGATCGAAAAGATTTAACCTGATAGACTTTGTATTCGAGGGGATTATACATATACAAATCATCTTTAAAACCAAAAACGCATAAAAAGGGTAAGCAAAAAATAACAGTTACATAAAACCACAAAAGGGAATTCTGAAGTACAAAGCTCCGAAGAAATATTTTAAAAGTAACAAAAAGGATGTTGAATCGCTCCTTACAAAAAGTTACATAAAAGCATCCTTATCGGATGACTAACAGAAACACAAAAACATCATTCAACCGGGCCCTCTTTCCCGTCACCATAAATTGTTGGCATTCTCCCCGGTAGAAGGATCTTCGAGATTCAATTGAGGATAAGGAGTCTTCTCCACATCTATAAGATCTACAAGGCGTCCATCCTGCACCACCTTAATGTAGTCTGTCTCTGATATTGCCAAGCGGAGGTGAAGACACAATATATGATCCTCGATCCGCTCAAAAGCCTCATCACTAGCACAAAGAATGTCCACTTGAGACTTCCTAAGAGTCTCCCTCAACTCATCAGTGGTGACCTTCAGCTTGTCATTAGTGTCCTTCTCCACCTTCAACCTCTCATTGAGTTGGGTAAGAGAGGCTTTACTCTCAGACACCAAAGTCTCCCTAGGCTCTTTCTCCTTAGCCAAGCTTTGCTCCGCACCAGATAGCTTCTCGGACTGAACCTTCTAAGCCTCTTTCAGCCAGTTTATCTCCTCTTTAGCCTCTGCTCCATCTTCTCACAGTCATTACTCGACTCAAAGAGACCGCGATGCATAACCACACACCTCATAAGGTAAGAGCTGAGATTCTGGGTCATCTTTTGCCGGCCTATAGACTTGACTTTGTTAACATCTTCAGTAGCGTTGAGGTGATCGAAGAGAAAAAGAGACCATCAAAGTTGTTGGACTAGAAATTAAACTCCACAGAAGCATGATTTTCCCTGGTATCTCCCATCAAGGATGATATTTTCATATCGGCTTGGCAGACATCGTCACTCATGAGGGTCTTCTACCTCTTCGAAATGTCCTGCTGAACGTCCTCCTAGATGGTTGGGGCAGAACCTTGGGGCTCAGGCATGGTGAAAGTAGCTTTAGAGCCTACGCGTTTATGCTTCTTCAAAGCCCTAATCTCCAACCCAGATAGATCCAAATTGATCACAAAGGACCTACCGGCACCCCTCTGGGAAGCCCGGGCCTCCATCACTAGCTTCTTCTGCTCGACTACAAAAAGATTTGTCATCTTATCTACAGAGAAAGAAAAAGACATTATGAGAATTATATAAAAACGTGTGATAGCTAAACCAAAAACACAGGCTATTACCAAGTAAACTAGGGATATATTCGAAGGTTAAAGACAACAGGTCTTTAACATTCCTTATTTGGAAGGAATCAAGTACGGTCAGAGCATGAACTTCGAAGTTGCTCGGCTTCTCAAACGTAAACTTGAATCTGGCAGAAGGGTCCCGGGTCCAATAGAACGGAAAGCAAGGTTTCCCACCCAAAGAGTACAAAACTTGGGGACACCTCGACCCTCATTTCACCTTTAATAACTTCTCTTTAAAACCTTTATAGTTTGAGGTATACACCTGGAGGAAACTTTGGTGGGGAAGGCCATTCACTTGGATCTACGAAAGCTTTTCGACCCCTTTTACCTCATAAAAAGAGAAGAATAAACTGATTGTAGGGACGATATCCATTGCCTCGCAAACTATTTCAAAGGCCTTTATAAAGCCCCAAGTATTGGGGCGGAGTTGCAAAGGCGCGACGTTCATAGCCTTCAGCAAGTCAGCCTCGAACTCGAAAAAGGGTATTCGGATTCTAAAATCCTCCAGAACCCTGACATAGAAGTAAAAGAAATCTTCATTAATGTTCCTCCTACAAAGTACACACACGCAATCCCTTGAGATGCACGATTCCAGGATAACATCACTTTCCTCCCCAGTTGAGAAGACCTTTATCATAGAATGAAGTTTGGCGATCTCCATGTCATCAAGAACACTATTCTTGTAACCCATGACCTCAGCGTCAAAAGGGGCAGACGCTTCTATCAGAAATTTTACAAAACCTAAGAAGGAAGAATCATGGTCAGAATCACTCAAAGAAGAGAGGGTAAAACCATAAACCTCCAGTGTGACCTGATTAAAATCCTCCTGGCCTAAAGCACCATTCATCTCTCGCATGCATTGGTTCCATAAATCTCTCATTTCCACGGCATTAGAGGGTTTTACAATGTTCCTCATCATCACACTCTCTCAGGATAACCATAACCAAAAAAGAAAAAGAAAAATGAAAAAGTAAAAGTGAATACCTGGAAAAAATGGAGAACACTTAAGGGAGATTGAACCCTCTCTTGAAAGATATAACCCTTCTGAAAATACCAAAGATAGAAAAAGAAAGAAGAGGGTAGGGTTTTAATAGAGCCCAATGAACTGTACACTAGGCATAGGGAAACGTCACCCAATAAACAAACGTTTAGGTGGAAGTCATCATTACTCTAGGAAAGAGAAAATGATGACTCTTCATTTTCGCGCCACGTATGAAAATATAAATGGACGATGTGCAAACCGGTCATACATTTAATATTTTTTGTGACTACAAGACCGAACATTGCATCCTTGAAAAAAGAATTTAAATTCGGGGGGGCTTATGTACATTCCAGAAATATTAGCCCCGGTCGGATAGTATAATCAGTGATGAAATGATAAGACCAGTAGGTGGCTTGATAGAAGATGTTCCCGGCCTACAACCTAGACAAAGGGCACTACACGGTCACTACATCTCCGAGAAGCAACCTGTATACACCTTGGGTCCATACAATGATGGAGACTGCAAACATTTTCCCATAGCCGGCTACCAACTCGGCTCATTAACGCTAGTAACCGCTGGCGGTGCATTCATTATAATGTTACACAACATTAATCATCTCCACTCATAGGAATGGCAGAAGTTATGTAGTTATGGAACTCAATAGTCACTCATTGATTGAGGCTCTTGATGACACATGATACGTCTGCAACTGCATAGAAATATTGAAGTAATATAAAAGATTATCGAACCCATAGAGACCAATGTCAACCTACTGTAATCTATTGTCAATTTGTAAATCTAAGGCTAATGAATGATTAATTAAGGGGAAACTAAGATTAAATTAAATACTAAAATAATATTAAAGAAAAATATAATAAAATAAAGACCGAAATGTGTATTCCGGGTACCTTAGGGACTCTGTAACTCGTTGGTTTATACTGATGTTAAAAAAGTGTTTAGTAAAAAATACCAATTTAAAGACTGAACCTCACACTCTTGTGGTTTTTAATAAAGCCACATTCCTTAACCATGAGATTTTGATCTTGCTCGCCCATTTTAATTAAGGAATGTGTTTTGAAAATTGAACAAGTCCTAATTAATCCTAAAGTGCTCTCGTTGTGTTTAGGACTAATGCCTAGTTTCTACTATCCAGTTTGACCCCCACGCTCTCGCAGTGTCGGCTTGAACCCTAGCTAATTTCCCACTCTCGTGGTAAAATCGTGTTAAGTAACCTTCAACTCTCATGACAAAGCTATTTAAATATGGTTTAAAAACAAAGACTGAAACTGAATTTTCAAACAGATATTAAGCCAATTTATTACCGAACCTCATCGGGAACGACGGTACTCACATACCGGACTCAAGACAAATTAGCTAAACATGAAATTAAACATAAACATGATATCATGATAATTAAACATAAGATAAAACATGATTTAAAACAGAAATTAATTTAAACTAAGATGAAATGAGAAGCAGTTAGAATAAGCAATTAAAATGGAACCTGG